>JBBGZY010000680.1:5802500-6170000 GCA_037952925.1 Lithobates clamitans | reverse complement strand
AACAGGATTGCATCGCCCATCTGAAAGGGACCCAACACTCTCCAGAAGATGAATTAGGAAATACAATGTGGCAATACTATAGATACATTTGTTTCATTCATATACAGATAAAAGGAGTGACCATAGTGGAATTGTAATAATTGCTCTGGTTCATCATGGGTGTAAGAATTAAGTGATAAAGGCCTGGTTCACACCTGCGTTTTTCAGTTTTGTAGAAATTCACTACAATCCATTTTAAGGATAAGTTCACATTTTTGCGTTTGCGTTGCGCCCTCTGACGACGTGATGACGAAACGCGTCAGGTCGTGACCACGCAGCTACCTACGCCGTCCGATCAGCTGTCTTCTCAAGCCGGGAACGCCGCTCTGAGAGATCAGCTGAGTGGTGAGAGACAGACATGCGAGTGTGACGGGAGTCGTTGAATTAATACATGCTTGTTTGAATTTTAAGTTTTGTAAGTGCGCATTTGTAAGGGTTTCTTTTTTTATTATTACAAAATAAATTTTATTGGATTACGCTACGTGTACATTTTTCTTGCTTGTCACGAGCAACACCTAGATGGAGGGATGCAGTGCCTGCTGAAAGAAATTGTTTGTTTAAACACAAGCAAATTACCTTGATCTATCTGGTAAGTTCATTACTTTAGGTGATTTCTCACACGCGGTGTGGTGACGGGATTCAGCTGGATTCAAACCCCATATGAACTTTATTTCATGGACTTATGACATATGCATTAGAATTGGAATACAATCTCTACAGTTTTGATTTGATTTTTTTTAGCGCCGCTAATGGTATAGCTTCACTGTATCATATTTTTTAGGTAATTTATAAATTGACCCAATGCTATTATAGTATACCTAGAAGACTGAATATTCAAATTCTTATGCCCTGTACACATGACCGGTTTTCCCGTCGGAATAAACTCCGAAGGTTTTTCCGACGGAATTCCGCTCAAGCGGTCTTGCCTACACACGATCACACCAAATTCCGACCTTCCAGAAGTCGGTGACGTACAACAGGTACGACGTGACTAGAAAATGGAAGTTCAATGGCCAGTAGCCAATAGCTTCCGTCTCGTACTTGCTTCAGAGCATGCGTCGTTTTTGGTACGTCAGAACAGCATACAGACGAGCGGTTTTCCCGATAGGAATTGGTTCCATCGGAAAAATTTAGAACATGTTCTATTTCTAGGTCCGTCAGAATTTTCGAATTAAAAAGTCCGATGGGGCCTACACACAACCGGAATATACGATGAAAAGCTCCCGTCGGACTTTTTCTGTCGGACATTCCGCTCGTGTGTACACGGCATCACACAAGTTTAATTTTAATTGGTTATCTTTGATCTTGACAGCAGTCAAGGCCCTATGCAAAGCCTAGGCCAGGGATCCAAGGGGCTCAACGGGTATGGATCTGAAGGGCTATATACTGTAGGTATTTGCAGGTACCACAAGATTTTAAACACCGATACCACCTTATTCATTTTTAGACCATATCTGGATTCCTGGAAGCTGTTGTCAAGCTAAATACCTCTGACAGAGGTGGTCATTGTCTGAATCATAGGCTTCATGCTGATTCCAGGGCAATAAAGCACTTGCTCGGCATTACTACGAATTGAGAGAACTGCCCTGAAACTAGTATACAGTATGTAAGTGTGCAGGCAGATATTCAACTTTAGAACAGTGCCAAACAGGGTACAGAACCCTGCTGCAGCATTAACTTGTAACAGGTGGCTCATCACATACCCCAATATAAAGGTGACAACTAGAGGGAGAATTTACATGTCCTAATATAAAAAACAATAATCAAAATATGAAAGAGCAATCAAGAAAAAATGTATAAGTCACATAAAAAAAAAATTATGTAAACGTTACAACAATAGAACTAAATGTACGTTTACTAAAAATACACTTGAAAAAGTGAGTCTATTATGAAGAAAAACAAAAACAAAACACAACTGCTGATAAGTTTATAGTGTTGCCTGTATATACTGCACATGAATCAGCTTTCAGGGCCTTCTGCTGATTGCAGGGTTGTTTTGATGAGCAAAGCTTAAAGGCAATACTAAAGGCTGTCAAGACCCCCTCCACTTCCCCTTCTCCGGGGCTTCCTTAGGAAAAAGGGATACCACCACTTCAGGCCGGTCAGCTGAAACAAAGACTTGAAGCTGGAATTGAAGAGCCCCAGGTGCTGGCTAATGCGTATAGCAAATGAGAATGAACGCGAAAACTCTAGACCGCCGCACTACAAAAGAAAATTTCTTTTGCCTTTATTGAAAAATTGGGATCACACTGTACAGGTCACAGCAAAGCGATACAGACGTGAGCTGACGCGTTTCACACTACGGAGAGTGCTTACTCATAGCTATGAGTAAGCACTCTCCGCAGTGTAAAATGCGTCAGTTCACGTCTATCGCTTTGCTGTGACCTGTACAGTGTGATCCCAATTTTTCAATAAAGGCAAAAGAAATTTTCTTTTGTAGTGCGGCTGTCTAGAGTTTTCCCGTTCATTCTCATTTGCTTCCTTTGGATGCCACGAGTTGAAGCACCCCCTTACATGCTCCTGAGGCAGGCTGTGTGCGTCCATAAGAAACATACAGTGCCAGTAAGCCATGCCCTGGCTCCCTCTGCACAGGAGTATTTTTTTTTTTTTTGGATCAGGTAACTTTTATTGAAAGAAATTGAATTTTTACAACAGAAAAAAAAATAAATAATAATAATAAAAAAAAAAAAAAAATGCAGTGCCCTTTGGGCGACTTGCACATAAAAAGAAAAAACAAAAACAAAGCGCATGACATTGTGTCTTACAAGGTAGTACCCTCCTCGCAGGAGTTTGACTGACAGCAGCCTACGGCTCCCGCTGCCCTCGGTGTCTCCTGTGAAAGTGAGGTGTGGCGGTGCCGCAGCCAAGACAGCGCTGGTGCACGGACAGGAGTTGTGTACATTTTTAGGGATGGGGATAGGGATGGGTTGAACGAGTAGTGGGGCATTTTTGTTACCTTAATGCAGACAATGCATTAAAGGTATAAAACCCTTTGGACTTTAGAGCCACCTTAAAGAATAACCGTGTAGGCTGTGCCCAAGGCAGGCAGAAGGTAAAAGGACAAGTCGACAGCATTGCCTCCCTATAGTTGATCTTTCCCCACTGCTGACTTACCATGCTCCATTCTGCGCTGTCTCTCTGTGTGGAGGTGGCCATCTTGGTAGAGGCAGGGCTTTCCTTCCCAATGTCAGAGCCTCCAGCAAGCAGAACAGTGATGAGCACAGTAGGGACATCACCAAATAACACTACAGATCTCCTGCAACTAGCAGTCATAGGCAGCGTGCCTTAGATCTCACACTGCAGATATGGACTGTAGGGACAGCAGTGCCTAGGCACAATCATATACCAGGAAGTGTTCAGCTAATTTTTTCAGGAGGAATTTAAGACAAAAAAGGTCACTTTTCAGGTTACTGCTCAGGCACAATTAACATTTCTAGATGTTTCCCATTAAATGGCCAATCTATACCTTTTGAGTTCAGGTCCACTTTAACCGCTTCCCGACCGCTGCACGACGATATACGGCGGCAGAATGGCACGGGTGGGCAAAAGGGCGAAAAGGTACACCCCCTTTAAAAAGCGGTGCTGCGGGCTCACGCTCGCTGTAGGCGGCGAGCACCTGCCGCGTTCTCCGTGACCGCAGGTCCCGCGGACTCGATGTTCACTGGGTGCCCGCGATTATGTCATGGAGAGGTAGAACGGGGAGATGCCATTTTTAAACACATTTCTCAGTTCTGCCTTGTGACATGACAGAGATCACTGCTCTGTCGGGAGCAGTGATCGCTGTCATGTGTGTTGAAGCCCATCCCCCCCCACAGTTAGAATCACTCCCTAGGACACACTTAACCCCTTGATCACTCCCTAGTGGTTAACCTTCACTGCCAGTGTCATTTACACAGTAATCAGTGCATTTTTATAGCACTGATCGCTGTATAAATGACAATGGTCCCAAAATAGTGTCTGATGTGTCCGCCATAATGTCGCAGTCCTGAAAAAAATAGCAGATCGCCGCCAATAAAAATGCCATAAAACCATCCCCTATTTTGTAGACGCTATAAATTTTATAAATTATAAATGCGCATATTGCAAATTTTTTTTTAACCAAAAATATGTAGAAGAATACATATCGGCCTAAACTGAGGGGAAAAATTTTTTTTTTATATTTTTTGGGTGATGTTTATTATAGCAAAAGTAAAAAATATTGCATTTTTCAAACTTGTCTCTTCTTTGTTTATAGCGCAAAAAATAAAAACCGCAGAGGTGATCAAATACCACCAAAGAAAGCTCTATTTGTGGGAAGAAAACAAAAAGAAAAAAAAGGACATCAATTTTGTTTGGGTACAACGTCGCACGACCACGCAATTGTCAGTTAAAGCAACGCAGTGCCGAATCGCAAATAGTGCTCTGGTCAGGAAGGGGGCAAATCCTTCCGGGACTGCAGTGGTTAGTGCGACAAAGCTCTGCCCAATCAGAATAACCCAATATTCAGGCAGAGGGACGGCGTGAAAAGCTGCTGCAGGTATGTTCAGGCACCTCTAGTAAGCGCATACTTTATAAATATCAGCAGCTTTTGTTTTTTGAAGTTTAGGAGTCACCAATTTACATTTAAAGCAAATAACTAATAAAAACGATCACAGTTAAAAAAAAAAAAAAAAACTTTTAGATCCAGCACCTTTAATTATTTCATTAAGTACCTCTACTACTCTCCACTGTTGGACGATGGAACGTTAATCAATGAAAACATTTGGTTTAAAAACCATTTCTGCTTACTCTTCAGTTGGTAATAAGACTAAGAGATTTGGTCATTGAAATCCAAACAACAAAAGTTGACCTTCTCATAAAAAAAAAAAAAAAACCCCAAAATCTGTTCTCAGAGCAAATAATTTAATGGCAGCCGAAGACAGATAAGCGATCATAGTAAAGGTAACCTTAAAACAGGTTTAGTAAGATACTTATTGAAAAACAGCACATATCTGAAGAGGGGCGAGCGAAAACGCTTGAGGGGGGGGCCAACTGAGAAAAGCTGCCAAACCCCCCCCCCCCCCCCAGAAAAGCAGCTTTGTCAGACCCCCCCAAGATTCTAGTCATCCAATGAGATCTGTGTGAAGCAGATACTACTGTGCCTGCCATTCAGAAACACTCCTTGCTGGAGGAAAAAGGGAGGCAGGAAAGGGGTCCAGCAAAGGAAGTGTTAAAGAGAGGCACAAAATGTAGCTTTCCAATTAGGGAAGGCCGGTGAGGGAGGCAGCCGCTCTACGTCTTCCAGAAAAAGGGGTTCTGTGCCAGACGCCGCTGGAAGTTCTCGTACCTGTAAGGTGACAAGAAATACAGATTAAAGGACTGGACCACTTCAAGACACTGTATTACTAACCTGACAGCTTAATATTCTAAATAGGAAACCTTTATATTGTTTGCAAATATTAAAGATTCTAACTACCAGCAAGAATAAGTCCTTACAATTAAAGAGCACCTGTCATTTCAGATCCATCATGGCAGCGCCTGTTAACTCACAGCTCACTCATCCGCTCGCCTGCTGCCGCTGTCACGTCACATTCGGCTACCCATCACATTTTGCTACCCGCTGGAGTGCGCATGCGCGACCCCGCCATATGCGTTCCAACACTTTTGTAAGACCACTTTGCCACAGGGCCCCTCGCGGGCTCACTTCGCTCGCCACGCTTCGGGCACGGCCTCATTTCGCTCGGCATAATTATAATCTAACTCTATGTCCACTTGGATGGTGGGGCTTGAACCTGGACTCAGGGGTGTGGCCACAAAATTTTGCACTAGCACAGATGGCCGCAGTGTTGGAACGCATATGGCAGCGTCGCGCATGCGCAGTCCAGCGTGTAGCCAAATGTGATGGGTCGCCATATGTGACGCTACACCGCCACGTCCCTCACCTTGTTGTGTCACTGCCGCATCACCAACCGTCCCATTAAAGTGAATGGGACTGTCGGTGAGTCAACAATGGGTCAGAGGAGGAGCCACTGTGGGACAGAGTTGACAGTCGCTCTTTAAAAATTATGATTTAAATCAAATCCACCCGATGGCTGCATTCGTTTTTTGTTTTGTTTTTTTTAGCCCCCCCCCCCCCCCCACTCCCTTTTACTTTCACTTGGTAATCCTGCAAATAAAACTTTCTGTCCTTTCATGTCCACACTCATTTATCCATGGAGAAAACCATTGTTGCTACCCAGCCTGAACTACAAATATGTCTGCCTTTCTTCATCTCCCATTACATGTGGGATGGGGAGATTAGTAGTTTACAGAAGGAAGATTTGATTATTTTATGCCTCCAGTTCAGCTCATAGGAAGTGACAAGGAGAGCATTCCTGGCAAAATAAAAACAGGTATTTTTCTGTGCATGCTGAAAATATTTTTAGCCTGAATAATAAAAACTAAACGCAATCATCACACGTAAAGACCGGTAAGCTGTAATATATTAGATTGTGTATCTTATTATATTGGATTTATTTATCCTTTAGGCCTCTATTACTGTTGAGGGGGGTGGTAAAAACTTATGGCCGAGACACATTTTTAAGGCCCCCCCCCCCCCCCAACTGCCCCCCCCCTTAAGCTGCAAAAGGCAGTGGATGGTGGGTGCACATGTCATGAATCTTTGCAATGGAGCACCTGCTGGGGACCTGAGAGAAGGAAGATCAAATTAATTGCACAGAGCATATAGGTATCAAATGTTTGTCATTTAAAAAAAATAAAAACTAAACCGTTAAAGCAGAGTGCCAGACTCCTTCAGAGAAAATTTAACCCTTCCGTTGCCAGAGCAGTTTTTGCGTTTTTTTGCACACGTAAAAAAAAAAAAAACAAAAAAAAATTAGGCCAGAAGATTACACAAAACCCACAAATATATATTTTCTGAAAGCAGACATCATAGAGAACAAAATAGTTGTAGTTGCAATTTTTTATGTCACACGATATTACCGCAAAGGTTTAGGCAACGCAAAATTTCAGTAAAAAACACACGTGAATTTTATGGCAAACAAACATTAAATGCGGGAGCGCGCATCGCGGAAGTAAACAGCAGGATGTCCAGGGATGGCCACCCGGCAGTAAGCGTCCGCGCTGCAGCCGTCTTTCGGCTATAGCGTGGGCGCGAAGTGGTTAAATAAGAAAAGCTGAAATATCACATGGTCCTAAGTATTCAGACCCTTTGCTGTGACCCTCATATATTTAACTCGGGTGCTGTCCATTTCTTCTGATCATCCTTGAGATGGTTCTACACCTTCATTTGAGTCCAGCTGTGTTTGATTATATTGATTGGACTTGATTAGGAAAGCCACACTCCTGTCTATACAAGACCTTACAGCTCACAGTGCATGTCAGAGCAAATGAGAATCATGAGGTCAAAGGAACTGCCTGAAGAGCTCAGAGACAGAATTGTGGCAAGGCACAGATCTGGCCAAGGTTACAAAAAAATTTCTGCTGCACTTAAGGTTCCTAAGAGCACAGTGGCCTCCATAATCCTTAAATGGAAGACGTTTCGTTCCTAGAGCTGGCCGGCTGGCCAAACTGCGCTATCGGGGGAGAAGAGCCTTGGTGAGAGAGGTAAAGAAAAACCCAAAGATCACTGTGGCGGAGCTCCAGAGATGCAGTCGGGAGATGGGAGAAAGTTTTAGAAAGTCAACCATCACTGCAGCCCTCCACCAGTCGGGGCTTTATGGCAGAGTGGCCCGATGGAAGCCTCTCCTCAGTGCAAGACACATGAAAGCCCACATGGAGTTTGCTAAAAAACACCTGAAGGACTCCAAGATGGTGAGAAATAAGATTCTTTGGTCTGATGAGACCAAGATAGAACTTTTTGGCCTTAATTCTAAGCGGTATGTGTGGAGAAAAACAGGCACTGCTCATCACCTGTCCAATACAGTCCCAACAGTGAAGCATGGTGGTGGCAGCATCATGCTGTGGGGGTGTTTTTCAGCTGCAGGGACAGGACGACTGATTGCAATCGAGGGAAAGATGAATGCGGCCAAGTACAGGGATATCCTGGATGAAAACCTTCTCCAGAGTGATCAGGACCTCAGACTGGGCCGAAGGTTTACCTTCCAACAAGACAATGACCCTAAGCACACAGCTAAAATAACGAAGGAGTGGCTTCACAACAACTCAGTGACTGTTCTTGGCCCAGCCAGAGCCCTGACTTAAACCCAATTGAGCATCTCCGGAGAGACCTAAAAATGGCTGTCCACCAACGTTTACCATCCAACCTGACAGAACTGGAGAGGATCTGCAAGAAGGAATAGCAGAGGATCCCCAAATCCAGGTGTGAAAAACTTGTTGCATCTTTCCCAAAAAGACTCATGGCTGTACTAGATAAAAAGGGTGCTTCTACTACATACTGAGCAAAGGGTCTGAATACTTAGGACCATGTGATATTTCAGTTTTTCTTTTTTAATAAATCTGCAAAAATGTCCACAATTCTGTGTTTTTCCTGTCAATATGGGGTGCTGTGTGTACATTAATGAGGAAAAAAATGAACTTAAAATGATTTTAGCAAATGTCTGCAATATAACAAAGAGTGAAAATCTCAAGGGGGTCTGAATACTTTCCATCCCCAGTGTGTGTGTGTGTGTGTGTATGTATATATATATTTTTATTTTTATATATATATATATATATATATATATATATATATATATATATATATATATATATATATATATATATATATATATATTTTTTTTTTATTTACTTTTTTTTTCATCTCATAGGGGACAAGATGGGTTCTCTTTACTGAGATATAGAGGGTCTAAAAGACTCTGCATGTCTCCTCTGTACTCCACTGAATGTTTTGCAATGCCGCTTGCATTGCAAAACATCCTTTCACGGCAACCACCGAGAGCTTGACCCGGAAGTGACATCAGAGACGTCGCTTTCCGGGTCACATGAAGAAGGGGAGGAGAGCAGATGTGTGTCCACTCTTCTTCCCCTCTACCCGCCGGAACCGCCATGGAGCTCCCGGACCTGCCGATGGGCAAGCGGAGCCCGGTAGAAAGCATAGCAGGGCGCGGCAGTGGTGGGGTGGCGCGAGAGCGATTGGGCAGCAGCGGAACCGCCCGAATACTCTCACCTAACAGGCAGGAGTCTGTCACTTTCACACACAATCCCGATGGCTGCAGCCACGAGATTGTGTGCAATACCCCCCGCCGATGTACGGACCTAGGAAAGGGTTAAAGTAAGCAGCTACAGATATGGACACTTACCTGTCCAAGTATCCAGGAGTATCCTCACCCGAGTCAATTTTTCAATCAGCTACCGGGGTGCTGCTGCCGCCATCTGCACTAAGGGAAAACAGCCACTTCCCTACAGCGCATGCATGAAGCGTGCTGCGCTTTGTGAATGGGTAAGCTGTGGGAAAGGAGGAGAGGGGCTGCGCCGAACTGAACCAGAAGTGGGAGCGGGTACCTGTTAAAACCAGGTACCCCCCTCAAAAGGTGGGGGGGCGGGAGGCAGACAAGCGGAGCTTACCCTTTTGGGTGGAGCTCCGCTTTAATATCACTATAAACCAGGAAGGGAGGAGGGGACCATAAGGCCTCCTCACCACCTGTCAAATGCACTCTGAAGAACAGTCCGCCAAGCGTCGCTCTTCAGACAACACAAAACGTATACGAGCCCTTAAACTACTAATTTATATCTCCAAGGGGGGGGGGGGCTGGGGGGCGGGGGGAAATAGCAATGTCCAGAAAACCCTTTAAGAATTCTTTAAAAATGTATTTTACAGAAAACTATATGTACAGCTAGAACTATCCTCTCCACAGGGTGTCAAAGCTGCTGTGAGATTTCACTGCAAAACTTCTATATTATTAATGCTAGTGTCTAACTGCATGTCATTTTTGATTTTTCAAATAGTTCCACTTTCAGGCAAAACCATTGTGTCTGAATGTCCAACCCAAACAGCAATATAATCAGCATGATTACCAAAAAATGAAAAAAAAAAAAAAAAAAAATCAATGCTTTACAGGTTTTCCTTACCATTTGAGGACCACATTGGCTGGTATGAAGGCTTCTGAAGGGTTAGGTGTCATCTGTGCCTGGGATATGGCAAATGATGTGGCAAAATTATAGAAGTTGTCCAACATTTTCTGAGTGAACTGGAAGGGGAAAAAAGAAATGGGAAAAAATTAAATTCCAAAGGAGAGTGAACCACCCTTAAAGTGGTTGTAGCACCTGAGGCCAGTCACAGTGAGGGTTTATGACCACTTTTTAGAAAACCAGATTGTTGCACATACTTCAAGATGCCACCTCCCCAGCAGAACATACGTGTCATTTGCTCCCCTGACATTCTGTTGAGCAAAGAAAATACCGGATACCTTTGAGTATGAAAAAGCACACGAGTAACCCCCCCTTTCTCTTAGGTGACAGCACAGTGGCTAAGTGGTTAGCACTTCTGCCTGGCAGCACTGAGGTCATCAGTTTGAATCCAAACCATGGCACGACCTGCCTGGAGTTTGCATGTTCTCCCTGTGTGGTTTTCCCATGGGTACTCGGGTTTCTTCCCACACTCCAAAGACATGCTGGTAGATTAACTGGTTCATGTCTAAATTGGCCCTAGTATGTTCATGTAGAGTTCCTTGAAAAAGTATTCACACCCCTTGAAATGTTCCACATTTTGTCATGTTACAGCCAAAAACGTAAATGTATTTTATTGGGATTTTATGTGATAGACCAACACAAAGTGGCACATAATTGTGAAGTGGAAAGAAAATGATGAATGGTTTTCAAAGTTTTTAAGAAAAAAAAAAAAATATATAAAAAGTGTGGTGTACATTTGTATTCAGCCCCCCGGAGTCAATACTTTGTAGAACCCCTTTTTCACTACAATTACAGCTGCAAGTGTTTTTGGGGATGTCTCTACCAGCTTTGCACATCTAGAGAGTGACATTTTTGCCCATTCTTTCTTGCAAAATATCTCAAACTCTGTCAGATTGGATGGAGAGTGTCTGCGAACAGCAATTTTCAAGTCTTGCCACAGCTTCTCAATTGGATTTAGGTCTGGACCTGACTGGGCCATTCTAACACATGAATATGCTTTGATCTAAACCATTCCATTGCAGCTCTGGCTGTATGTTAAGGGTCGTTGTCCTCCTGGAAGGTGAACCTCCACCCCAGTCTCAAGTCTTTTGCAGACTCTAATGCCATGTACACACGAGCGGACTTTCCGTCAGAGTAGACTTTGACGGTCTTTCCGACAGAGTTCCGCTGAATCGGACTTGCCTACACACGATCACACCAAAGTACGAACATTTAGAACCCAATGACATACAACTGGACTAGAAAAAAGGAAGTTCAATAGCCAGTAGCCAATAGCTGCCCCTTGCATTGTTTTTGGTCCGTCGGACTGGCATACAGACGAACAGTTGGAATTGAGTCCGTCAGAAAGATTTGAAACATGTTCTATTTCTAGGTCCGTCAGAATTTTCGAAAGTAAAGGTCTGATGAAGCCCACACACGATCGGAATGTCCGACTGAATGATTCCATCGGACCTTTTCTGCTGGAAAGTCTGGTCGTGTGTACGCAGCATTACAGGTTTTCTTCTAAGATTGTCCCGTATTTGGCTCCATCCATCTTCCCATCAACTCTGACCACCTTCCCTGTCCCTGCTGAAAAAGTATCCCTACAACATGATGCTGCCACCACCATGTTTCACGGTGGGGATGGTGTGTTCAGGGTGATGTGCAGTGTTAGTTTTCTGCCACACATAGCGTTTTGCTTTTAGACCAAAAAGTTCAATTTTGATTTCATCTGACCAGAGCACCTTCTTCCATGTGTTTGCTGTGTCTCACACATGGCTTCTCACAAACTGCAAACGGGACTTCTTATGGCTTTCTTCTTGCCACTCTTCCATAAAGGCCAGATTTGTGGAGTGTATGGCTAATAGTTGTCCTGTGGACAGATTCTCCCGCCTGAGCTGTGGATCTCTGCAGCTCCTCCAGAGTTACCATGGACCTCTTGGCTGCTTCTCTGATTAATGCTCTCCTTGCCCGGCCTGTCAGTTTAGGTGGACGGCCATGTCTCGGTAGGTTTGCAGTTGTGCCATACTCTTTCCATTTTCGGATGATGGATTGAACAGAGCTCCGTGAGATGTTCAAATCTTGGGATATATATATATATATATATATATATATATATATATATATATATATATATATATATATATATATATATATATATATATATATATATATATATATATATTTTTATAACCTAACCCTGCTTTATACTTCTACACAACTTTATCCCTGACCTATCTGGTGTGTTCCTTGGCCTTCATGATGCTTGCTTGTTCACTAAGGTTCTATAATAAACCTCTGAGGGCTTCATAGAACAGCTGTATTTATACTGAGATTAAATTACACACAGGTGGACTCCATTTACTTATTAGGTGACTTCTGAAGGCAATTGGTTCCACTAGATTTTAGTTAGGGGTATCAAAGTAAAGGGGGCTGAATACAAATGCACGCCACACTTTTCACATATTTGTAAAAAAAATGTTGAAAACCATTTATCGTTTTCCTTCCACTTCACAATTATGTGCCACTTTGTGTTGGCCTTTCACATAAAATCCCAATAAAATACATTTACAGTTTTTGGTTGTAACATGACAAAAAGTGGAAGATTTCAAGGGGTATGAATACTTTTTTAAGGCAATGTATGCATGCGAGTTGGGGACCTTAGATTGTAAGCCCCGAGGGCAGGGACTGATGAAAGCATAATATATGTAAAGCGCTGCGTAACTTGATGGCACTATTCAAGTACCTGAAATAATAATAAATGTGACAGCACAAGTGCACGTTCGACTGGCACACTGCTGTCATATTGGGCAGGAAAAGTCCTCAGCCCTGTGTAAGCTGAATTCCAGACGCATAAAAAGACAAATTTAGGCAGCTCTGTATTCATTAATATTTAATAGTCAGTATTTTTTAATGCAATCAGTGCAAGTACCTGAATCTGACCTGGCATCAGTGCCTTGCAGTCCAGTCCAGTTTTGAGGGATGGGGGTGAGTTACTGAAGCCTGGTACACACGATCGGATTGTTGGCCAACAAAGCGTCAGACTTTTGTCCGAAGGGCGTGTGCCTGGATCTTGTCTCGCATACAAAACGGTACACAATTGTCGGCCAACAAACACGAAAGTAGTGACGTACTACGAGGAATTTAAGCTCTTGAGCGCCACCCTTTGGGCACCTTCTGCTAATTTAGTGTTTGGTGAGCACTGATTCCGAGCATGCGTGTTTTGTACTTTCAACTTTTGTGTGATGGACTTGTGTACACACGATAGGAAAATCTGACAACAGACCGTTGTCCGGCGAAAATTTACTAGCCTGCCATCCAACATCTGTTGACGGAAAGTTGGACAACAATTGTCTGAAGGAGCGTACTAACGGTCGGATTTTAGGCCAACAGTCATCACTCAATCCCCTGCTGAAAATCCGATTGTGTGTACGAGGCTTAAAACTGGTGCACACATTATCGGCTACAACTGTGCACAGTAACCAATCAGCTTCCAGGTTTTATTGTCAAAGCTTAATTCAACAAGCTGATGTTACTATGCACAACTGCCCAGTTTTAGTAAATCTTCCCTAATGGCTCCTATGACTTGGAGCGTGGAATACAGTATAATTTAGGGTTGTGCCAATACCGAGTATTTGCACAAGTATCGGTACTCACGCAAATGCACCGATACCTGAAACCGATACTTTCAAGCTCGGCTCTTTGAGCTGTCAGTGGGTCTCTCCTGTTGACAGCTGAAGTGTTAAAGAAGTCCGGTAATTGGAGCTGTGAAAAAAAAAAGGCAGCAGGCAATGTTTATTAACAACATTGCTCAGCGCTGCAACACTAAAAGAAAAAGAAACATTGTTTCTTTTTGTATCTTTCTGTTTCTTCATCTGCACATCAAAAGGTATGAACAAATGTTCCTAAACAAATGTTTAACCCCTTATTAACCCCTAATTTACTCTAATCAGCCTTAAACTCCCTATTCTCCTCCATTTTTATATTATTATTTTCCTGCTTTTTTTTTCTTCACGTCTATTTTATAAATGGTAAACAATTAAAACTTTTTTTTTTGTTTGCTTTGTTAGTGAAAAGTTTTGCACATATACAGTGGGGACGGAAAGTATTCAGACCCCCTTATATTTTTCACCCTTTGTTATATTGCAGCCATTTGCTAAAATCATTTAGGTTCATTTTTTTCCTCATTAATGTACACACAGCACCCCATATTGACAGAAAAACACAGAATTGTTGACATGTTTGCAGATTTATTAAAAAATTAAAAAAAAATGAAATATCACATGGTCCTAAGTATTCAGACCCTTTGCTGTGACACTCATATATTTAACTCAGGTGCTGTCCATTTCTTCTGATCATCCTTGAGATGGTTCTACACCAACTTCATTTGAGTCCAGCTGTGTTTGATTATACTGATTGGACTTGGTTAGGAAAGCCACACACCTGTCTATATACGACCTTACAGCTGACAGTGCATGTCAGAGCAAATGAGAATCATGAGGTCAAAAGGAACTGCCTGAGGAGCTCAGAGACAGAATTGTGGCAAGGCACAGATCTGGCCAAGGTTACAAAAAAAATTCTGCTGCACTTTAGGTTCCTAAGAGCACAGTGGCCTCCATAATCCTAAAATGGAAGACGTTTGGGACGACCATAACCCTTCCTAGAGCTGGCCGTCCGGCCAAACTGAGCTATCAGGGGAGAAGAGCCTTGGTGAGAGAGGTAAAGAAGAACCCAAAGATCACTGTGGCTGAGCTCCAGAGATGCAGATGGGAGATGGGAGAAAGTTGTAGAAAGTCAACCATCACTGCAGCCCTCCACCAGTCGGGGCTTTATGGCAGAGTGGCCCGACGGAAGCCTCTCTTCAGTGCAAGACACATGAAAGCCTGCATGGAGTTTGCTAAAAAAAAACACCTGAAGAACTCCCAAGATGGTTTAGAAATAAGATTCTTTGGTCTGATGAGACCAAGATAGAACTTTTTGGCCTTAATTCTAAGTGGTATGTGTGGAGAAAACCAGGCACTGCTCATCAGCTGTCCAATTTAGTCCCAACAGTGAAGCATGGTGGTGGCAGCATCATGCTGTGGGGTGTTTTTCAGCTGCAGGGACAGGACGACTGGTTGCAATCGAGGGAAAGATGAATGCGGCCAAGTACAGGGATATCCTGGACGAAAACCTTCTCCAGAGTGCTCAGGACCTCAGACTGGGCCGAAGGTTTACCTTCCAACAAGACAATGACCCTAAGCACACAGCTAAAATAACGAAGGAGTGGCTTCACAACAACTCAGTGACTGTTCTTGAATGGCCCAGCCAGAGCCCTGACTTAAACCCAATTGAGCATCTCTGGAGAGACCTAAAAATGGCTGTCCACCAATGTTTACCATCCAACCTGACAGAACTGGAGAGGATCTGCAAGGAGGAATGGCAGAGGATCCCCAGATCCAGGTGTGAAAAACTTGTTGCATCTTTCTCAAAAAGACTCGTGGCTGTATTAGATCAAAAGGGGCTTCTACTAAATACTGAGCAAAGGGTCTGAATACTTAGGACCATGTGATATTTCAGTTTTTCTTTTTTAATAAATCTGCAAAAATGTCAACAATTCTGTGTTTTTCTGTCAATATGGGGTGCTGTGTGTACATTAATGAGGAAAAAAATGAACTTAAATGATTTTAGCAAATGGCTGCAATATAAAACAAAGAGTAAGGGGGTCTGAATACTTTCCGTCCCCACTGTATATTAACATATATTTACACATTTCACATTGAAAAAGTGCAATATAAAAAACAAAAATCTATTTATTTCATTTGTAAATAACTTTTCAATGCTTTGTATCATTGCTGACAGCTGAAGCGAAAACAAAACAGTTGCGGTGGGTATCGGTTGTGGTATTGGCGAGTACTAAAAAAAAAAAAAAAAAAAAGGTATTGGTGCATCCCTAGTATAATTATACAGGTTATGATTAGAAAGGACTCGCATAGGGATTCAAAAGACCACAACAACTGAATTAGTGTATGGAAACCAGTGGAGGTTTTCTTACACTGCACTGATGATGGCCAAAAAGATGGAAACAGCATGCAGTTTGGCGTAAATGGCTCCATAAATATATTAGGTTATATTTTCACTATACACCAACAGTTCTGGAGTAAATCTGGGCAAGGGAATGATCTGCATAACTCCACCCACCGTCCTGACATAAAAAGATTTTATTTTTAGGATACGTGATGGAACGGGAGATATTTTTTTGCAACCACTTGAAAACCAGCAACGTACGTTGCTGGACTTTAAGCGGTTATACGGGGATGATATAGCTGCAGGCATCATCCTGATATTTTTTAGAGCTGACGGTCGGCTCTCTTGTAAAAGCAGTCCTAGCAGCTAACTAGCCGCTGGATTGCTTTTACAAGCAGCAGGAGGGAACCTACACTCCACCCCCCCCACTTCTCCAGCTTTTCAGGGATCTCCTGTCACAGGGGCACACAGAGACCAGAACAGCTCTCTTAACCTCTAGGGTATAGGAACCCAGAAGCGATGAGAATACATCACTTTCGGTTTCCCCGGATATAAACGGCGCCATTTTTAAAAAAGAAAAGCATTTGATCACACCGATCCTGGTGTGATCAAATATTTTTAAGGGCAGAGCATGGATCTGGGGTCTAATAGACCCCAGATCTCTCCATAAAGAGTACCCGTCACTGCCTATTGCTATCACATATTTATTTTTCCTGTGATCGATTAAAAAAAAAAAAAAAAAAAATTTTAAAGTGATAGTTTAAAAATAAATACATTTTTTTATAGCACCCCCCACCATCACTGCTCGCACGCAAGGACGAACGCATGTGTCAGTCCCACATGCACGCAAACAGCGATCGTCCCACACACATCAGATCATTATTATACAGGATTTTTATAGCGCCAACAGTTTGCACAGCGCTTTACAACATGAGGGCAGACATTACAGGACAATACAATAAAGGAGGAATCAGAGGGCCCTGCTCATTAGATCATAGACAGCAATTCTAGCACCAGACCTCCTGTGAAAATGCCATGTGACAAAAAGATTGCAATTCTCTGTGTATTCCATAGGGCCTCTGCTTTAAAATAAATATATAAATGTTTGGGGGTTCTAAGTAATTTTCTAAAAATACTGGATTATTACATGTAAATAAAAAAGTGCCAAAAAAGGCCTCATCTTCAAGTGGATAAAAAAAAAAAGTTTTTGGGTGCACGCATGGCACTGTATTCAAAAGAACACACAATATAATCTTATTTTTTAATTTTTGAAAGAAAAAAACAATTTTCAAAAGATTTCTCAAGTTGTAAAGCGCTACGTAAACTGTTGGCGCTATATAAATACTGTATAATAATAATAATAATTATTATTTTGTAGTCATCGCCATATTCCAAAAAATATATAAAAAACGCCTCTATTCTTTCTCTTTGCATTCTGTGCAGTGGTAGACCGCCCTCTAGTGGGCAGCCAGAACATTTTCGTTCCGTAAACCAAACAAGATTTTAAAAGTAATGCATTGGGTTTCATCTACTGTAATTAGTGGTTGCTCTCTTTGCAAAAGGCCCGTATACAAGATAAGAAAATCATATGAAAATTTTTGCAAAGGAGGAACAATCAGTCGATTATCTATTCGTTAGTATAGTGCAGGGATATGCAATTAGCGGACCTCCAGCTATTGCAAAACTACACGTCCCATCATGCTCTGCCTCTGGGTGTCATGCTTGCGGCTGTCAGAGTCTTGCTATGCCTCATGGGACTTGTAGTTCTACAACAGCTGGAGATCCGATAATTGCATATCCCTGATATAGTGTTTCGACAGCCGATTCCAACTACGTGAACACAACGACCGTTTTTCGTTCGATGTGTGCAGTAATCGTACGGATATAACCAAATAGAAAAAAAACAAAACAAAAACACTGCACATGATTGGAGGAAAAGAACGACCCTACACTATACATCATTCTCATGATTCGCACCGTCGTGGACGATCATTCATCCGATTTTCTCATAGTGTGTACTAGGCTTAAGACGATTGATGGAAAACTTGCTGAAACTCTGTGTGACATTTTCCGATGGCACCTTTTCACTTTGACTAATGGTGGACTATATACAATGACCAAAATATTCATCAGAACATCTTCTCCTAGTTTAGTCTGTAGTCTCATACTGACCTGAGTAAAGGAGTCCACATTCGACACGGCCGCATTGGCTACTGGAGTCTGCTGTGCCAGCTGCTCGAGCAGTTCAACCGAAATTCCTATCTGTGCCACCGAAGGGGTCTGGGGCAAATTCATGGCTCCAAATGGGTGCTGGCTGCCTTCCCCTACAATGAACACACAGATGTTAAAGCCCAACTCTAGGTAAAAGTTTTCGTTTCTGATTTGGATAGAGTAGGGAAGGGTCAGAATCCCACCAGCTTATTTTACTGCCCCCCTATGCCCACGTCGACTAGATTTCCCCTTTCTGTCCCAATGGTAGGATGTCACAGGGAAGGGAAGTGACAGTAAATCTCTGCAATGGAGGCGAAGACAGCAACATAAAACCCCTTAAAGCGGCAGTAAACCACAAATAAAAAAGCAAGTTAAGAGCATAATGTGCTAGTATGCATCGCACTTACCTGAAAACTTACCTGAAAACTTACCTGAAGACTTACCTGAAAACAAAACCCTTCAGCAGAGCGCTGTCATGGCTGCCCTGGGGCTTCCATCTTCACCCGGTCTTCCTTCCTGGTTCGCAGGCTGCGGGCACGTGACTGGCAGAGCCACGATGACGTCATTCCCACGCAAGTCACAGCAGCAGCATGGCTCTCGCTACACGGCATCCATTGAGTACAGTACGCATGCGCTGGTGACATTACCGGCACTGTTAAAGTAAATATCTCCTAAATGGTGCACGTTTAGGAGATACAGTGCCTTGAAAAAGTATTCATACCCCATTGACCTATTCCACATTTTGTCATGTTACAACCAAAAACGTAAATGTATTTTATTGGGATTTTATGTGAAAGGCCAACACAAAGTGGCACATAATTGTGAAGTGGAAGGAAAATGATAAATGGTTTTCAACATTTTTTTACAAATATGTGAAAAGTGTGGCGTACATTTGTATTCAGCCCCCTTTACTTTGATACCCCCTAACTAAAATCTAGTGGAACCAATTGCCTTCAGAAACCACCTAATTAGTAAATAGAGTCCACCTGTGTGTAATGTAATCTCAGTATAAATACAGCTGTTCTGTGAAGTGATGTGATCCACCAACACAAAGCGGCACATAATTATGAAGTGGAAGGAAAATGATAAATGGTTTTCAACATTTTTTACAAATAAATATGTGAAAAGTGTGGGGTACATTTGTATTCAGCCCCCCTGAGTCAATACTTTGTAGAACCTCCTTTCACTGCAATTACAGCTGCAAATCTTTTTGGGGATGTCTCTACCAGCTTTGCACATTCTTCTTTGCTAAATAGCTCAAGCTCTGTCAGACTGGATGAAGAGAGTCTGTGAACAGCAATTTTCAATTCTTGCCACAGATTCTCAATTGGATTTAGGTCTGGACTTTGACTGGGCCATTCTAACACATGAATATGCTTTGATCTAAATCATTCCATTGTAGCTCTGGTTGTATGTTTAGGGTCGTTGTCCTGCTGGAAGGTGAACCTCCCGCCCCAGTCTCAAGTCTTTTGCAGACTCTAACAGGTTTTCTTCTAAGATTTCCCTATATTTGGCTCCATCCATCTTCCCATCAACTCTGACCAGCTTCCCTGTCCCTGCTGAAGAAAAGCATCCCCACAACATGATGCTGCCACCACCATGTTTCACGGTGGGGATGGTGTGTTCAGGGTGATGTGCAGTGTTAGTTTTCCACCACACATAGTGTTTTGCTTTTAGGCCAAAAAGTTAAATTTTGGTCTCATCTGACCAGAGCACCTTCTTCCACATGTTTGCCGTGTCCCCCAAATGGCTTCTCGCAAACTGCAAACAGAACTTCTTATGGCTTTCTCTCAACGATGGCTTTCTTCTTCCCACTCTTCCATAAAGGCCAGATTTGTGGAGAGCACGACTAATAGTTGTCCTGTGGACAGATTCTCCCACCTGAGCTGTGGATCTCTGCAGCTCCTCCAGAGTTACAATGGGCCTCTTAGCTGCTTCTCTGATTAAAGGGGTTGTAAACCCTCATGGTTTTTCACCTTAATGCATGCTATGCATTAAGGTGAAAAACCTCCTGTGGTGCTGCAGCCCCCCCCCCCCCCCCAGCCCCCGTTTTACTTACCTGACCCTTCGCTGGCTTGGAACGAGCAGACCAGCTCTAGCTGGTGTCGCATGTCCTTATTGGATAGATTGATAGCAGCTACTGGCTCCCACTGCTGTCAATCAAATCCAATGACGCAGCGCCGAGTCCGGCATTCCGTTAATGGACACAGATGCAGGACTCGGGAGCACGCCCACACAGGTGTCCACTGTAGGAGAGCGCTTCTCCAACGTGGACACTCGATGCGGAGAGGAGCCAGGAGCGCCGCTGAGGGACCCCAGAAGGATGTTCGGGGCCACTCTGTGCAAAACGAACTGCACAGTGGAGGTAAGTATGATATGTTTGTTATTTAAACAAACAAAAAAAAAAACGACAACGCTTTACAATCCCTTTAATGCTCTCCTTGCCCGGCCTGTCAGTTTAGGTGGACAGCCATGTCTTGGTAGGTTTGCAGTTGTGCCATACTCTTTCCATTTTCAGATGATGGATTGAACAGTGCTCCGTGAGAGGTTCAAAGCTTGGGATATTTTTTTACAACATAACCCTGCTTTAAATTTCTCCTCAACTTTATCCCTGTCCCGTCTGTTGTGTGCCTTGGCCTTCACGATTCTGTTTGTTCCCTAAGGTTCTCTAACAAACCTCTGGGGGCTTCACAGAACAGCTGTATTTATAGGGAGATTAACACGTGGATTCTATTTACTAATTAGGTGACTTCTGAAGGCAATTGGTTCCACTAGATTTTAGTTAGGGGTATCAGAGTAAAGGGGGCTGAATACAAATGCACGCCACACTTTTCAGATATTTATTTATTTGTAAAAATTTTAGAAAACCCATTTATCATTTTCCTTCCACTTCACAACTATGTGCCACTTTGTTTTGGTTCATCACATAAAATCCCAATAAAATACATTTACGTTTTTGGTTTTAACATGACAAAATGTGGAAAATGTTAAAGGGGTATGAATACTTTTACTGTATTTACTGTACCTATAGCTAAGCCTTATTATAGGTTTACCTTTACATCCACCTTAAGGCTCTATTTGCACTTGTATGTGACTTTTGAGTGCAACTCTGATGCAACTTTGGATAGGCGCAACTTGGATGCAACTTATTGTTCTTCTGCAAAGTTGGACCCACTGACGCATGTAAAACATTCAGGTACGACTTTCATGCAACTTTCGAGGGTTAACACTTTAACAAGGGTTAGAATCCAAGTCTATGGCCCTCAAGTTGCATGAAAGTTGGACCAAAGTAGTGCATGAACTACTTTGAAGTTGTTACAACTTTAAGCTGCACATATATGAATGGTTATCATTAGAAAACATGGGGTACAAATTGTCATGCGACTTTGATGTTCCGTAGTCATATGACAAGTCGCACAAGTGTGAAAGGGGCAATAGAGCGAAGGGGAAAGAACTCCCCCCACCTGTGTCTTTGGGCATTCTGGGAGGCTGACAAGTATGACCACATTTTTCTTTTAGGCCCCTTTCACACTGTCGGACCGTTCAGGTTCGCCTGTCAGTTTTGTCGGCGGACCTGAACGGGTGCTCCGTGTTAGTCTATGGAGCGACATATGTCAGCGTTGACATGTCCGCTGACATCCGACCTGGTCCGATCCGCTAAAATCAGATGGATGGCCCTACGTTCGCATCCGTCCCTGGTGGATCGGGTGAGATCTGATGAAAACGGGCTGTCCGTTTTCGTCCGATCTCTTCATAGCAACCAGCGGCGCTCGACAAGCCCCTCCCCGCTCAGTGAGCAGAGAGGGACCTGTCATCCGCCGGCTCAGCGGAGATCAACGGAGAGATCTCCCGCTGAGCTGGCAGACAGAGGCGGACTCCGTGGAAGCGGATCCGCCTCGTGGGAATGACGCCTTAGGCTCCATTCACACTTGTGTGACTTTGGAGTGCAACTTTGGATGGGTGCAACTTTGATGCGACTTTGACCAGTGATAATGGACAACTGTTGCACAACTGTCGCATTGAATAACATTCTTATGTGCAGGAACCTTTTTTAAAGTTGCACATATTTGAATGGTTGTCCTTCAAAAACATGGGCTGCAACTTGTCATGAGACTTTAGGGCCCAAAGTCGCATGACAGGTTGCACAAGTGGGAATGGAGCCTTAGTGGTTCTGACTAACTCAGCTATGACATGCTAAACAGGAGGAACAGGGGGTCTCACATAAGTGTGTGTTGAACAGAAGTTCGGACAGCTGCACTCCAAAAAAAAAAGTCCATCTTTATGGAGTCGTAAAAACAACATAAACAACAAAGGTGCTACTACCCCAAATTAATGAAACTCCTTCTGAGCTGTTGGGTGCAGGATGTGCAGTTGCTCAGCTGCCAAAGTGATGAATGGATAAAGGACAATCCGCAAAAAAACCCATCATAACACTGCAGAAAGACACTGTGGGGCAATTAAAGTGGAGTTCCACCCAAAAATAGAACTTCCGCTTTAAAAGGGAGGTGACCCTCTCCCATGCCACATTTGGCATGTCATTTTTTTTTGGGGGGGGGGGGGAGCTGGGACCCTCTTTTTAGAGGGTCCCAGCTCCCACTTCCTCCCGGGGCACCGTGGCACTGGAAGGAAGATCACCTCCCCCCCCCCTCCCTCTCAGCAATCATCTGGGACACGTCACAGGTCCCAGATGATTGCCCGGCCAGTTACGGCGCGCGGCTCACGCAGTGGGTGCCCGGCTGTGAAGCCACAGCCAGGGCCCACACTTACAATGCCGGCGCCACAGAGAGGAGGGGGAAAACGAGCGCGGCTTCGCTCCCCCGCATCGCTGGACCCTGGGACAGGTAAGTGTCCAATTATTAAAAGTCAGCAGCTGCAGTATTTCTAGCTGCTGACTTTAATTTTTTTTTTTAGCAGAACTCCGCTTTAAGTACATCAGCACCTAATTGATTAAAGTGGTTGTAAAGTCAGAAGGTTTTTTTTTATCTTAATGCATTCTAAAAACCTTCTGTGTGCAGCAGCCTCCCTAATACTTACTGGTGGTCCATCTAGATCCAGCAAAGTTGCTAAAGACTCAGCTGCCTGGGATTCCCCTCCTCATTGGTTGAGACAGCAGTGTGGCAACATTGGCTCCCGCTGCTGTCAAAGTCAGTGAGCCAATGAGGAGAGAAAAGGGCCGGGCCATGGCTTCATGTCTGAATGGACACACGGAGCTGTGACTCGGCTCAGGTGCCCCCTATAGGGAGCTGCTTGCTGAGGAGGTATTGAACTGGCGGGAGGGGCCGGGAGCACCAGCAAGGGACCCGAAAACACCCCTGAAAAACGATTCCGGTGTGGCAAAAAATAAATAAAAAAACAAATGGGCTCAAATCGCACTGCAAACAATCGCGTGTGATTTGAACAGGAATGTGGTGCAATTTCTGTCTAAAATCACATGCACCGCTATAGCGTGAACCCAGGCTTAATGGACATTCTCTGAAAAACAAATGTTAAAGCAAGGTTCCACCCAAAAATGGAACTTACGCTTTAAGCACTCCTCGCTTCCTGACATGCCACATTTGGCATGTCATTTTTTTTTTTTTTGAGGGGAGGGGGAGCATGTACCCCTTTTTTTCGTGGGACTTCATGTCCCACTTCCTATCTTCGGCCGCCTAGGCGACTCTTCCTCTCGCCCTAGGCGGCCCCCTCCCTGCCAGCAATCTTCTGGGACAAAAAACTGAGGTCCCAGAAGATTGGTTGGCCGATAGAAGAGCGCAGTGCGATTCGCGCATGCGCAGTGCGCGCCTGGCCGTGAAGCTGTAAGCTGTCACGGCCGGGTGCCCACAGTTACCATGAAGGCACCGAGGAGAGGAGGGGGAGAGGAGCTAGCCTCCGGGTGGCCACATCGCTGGACCATGGGACAGGTGAGTGTCGTTTTATTAAAAGTCAGCAGCTATGCTTTTTGTAGCTGCTGACTTTTAATAAACTAAAAAACGGGTGGCACACCGCTTTTAGGAACATTCTGCCCAGATCCAGATGACCCCGCTGGGCTTCATGGAAAAAGTCTTTAGGAAATAAAAATCAGGTGCAGCAAGCACTTACATTACATGGCAGAACTGCAGATCTAGTAGGAGGCGGATCTTTCATTGATATGCCCCGTCCTCCAATCACACAGGATGTTTCACTGACGGAAGCTATAGTAGGGCTTCCATGAATGGAGAAGGGGCGGTTTTGATGAGTGTTTAGCACTCATAATAATCCCCAAAGCACTGGAAGATCACAGCTGTCCCGGGGGGTATAGTGGGGCAGAGGAACGGACATCTCAATGAACAGAGCAGCCACCCAGCACAAGGGACACTTCTCATTCAATGTACATAAGGGTTTAAAATTGGAAAAAAAAAATAAGCAAACCTAATCTTTACAATAAACGCTTACCAGATTTTAAACCAGAAATTTTGAAGATGGCACTGGGCTTTTCATTGGTAATAAAGCCAAGCAGCTGCCATACGGGCATCCCGCTGTGATCAGGATATGAGATGTAGACGGAGCCCCCCATCCTCTCCGGGAAAGGGATGGTCCCCAGCATGAACACCACCACGTGGTTGATGCTTTCATAGTCTGGAAGGTTAAAGACAAACTTATCCTCTGCTATTTGCTGGGCATCTGTCTGCACCTGAGGACAAAAAAAGAAAAAAAAAAAAATTGTTAAAAGAGAACCTGTCACCTGCACACTAGAGGTGGTCGCCAGGTGAAGATCAAGCTTTGCCCCTCTTTTGGTGAACCTACATCACTACTGTGTGTATAGTGTACAAGAAACATATACAGATGCATCCTAAAATATTAGAATATCACCAAAAAGGTAATTTATTTCAGTAATTCAATTTAAAAAAGAGAAACTCATATTTTATATAAAATGTGTTACACACAGAGTGATATAGTTCAAGCATTCCTTTCTTTTAATTTTGATGATGATGGCCTACAGCTTGTAGAGACCCAAAATTCAATATCTCAGAAAACTAGAACCTTGTGAAAAAGTTGAATATTGTAGACTCGTGGTGTCCCACTCTAATCAGCTAATTAACGCAAAACACCTGTAAAGGTTTCCTGAGCCTTTAAATCAGGGGGTCTTCAAACTGCGGCCCTCCAGGTACCCAGGAACTACAATTCCCGTCATGCCTAGTCATGTCTGTGAATGTCGGAGTTTTACAATGCCTCATGGGATGTGTAGTTCTGCAACAGCTGGAGGGCCGTAGTTTGAGGATCGCTGCTCTAAATGGTCTCTCAGTTTGGTTCAGTAGGTTACACAATCATGGGAAAGACAGTCATTGACACGCTCCACAAGGACAGGTGTCCAGAAGACAGTCATTGACACCATCCACAAGGAGCGCAAGTCACAAAAGGTCATTGCTAAAGAAGCTGGCTGTTCACAGAGTGCTGTATCCAAGCATAATAATGAAAAGTTGAGTGGAAGGAAAAAGCGTGGTAGAAAAAGGTGCGCAAGTACATTGGTGTATTTAGGTTTTGTGCTGCCCTAGGCCTGACTAAACTCCTGCACCCCCTAATTTAAATATAAACCACCCCTTTCTGTCAAGGTCACACCCCTTGCTTTTTAAGACCCGCCCTGACATTTTTGAGTGGGGACACTAGTTCTGAGATCCTGGGGGGCAATGGATTCCCTTAATTTGCATAGATTTCCTCTCAATTCCTGTTTGGCTATGGGGCAGGAAGTGAAGAAAAATCTCTGCAATGGGACAGTGATGGTAAAAAATGAACTGACAGGGGCTGTAACCCTCCCTTATTCTATGCAAAATGGAAAAAAAAAAAAAAGTGTTGCCTATAGTTCTACTTTAAGCACAAATTTCTGATAATTTTATGGAGAGCACTAAGAAGATATAACCATGCCAATGGTGCAGCAGAAAACATATAGCACAGTGAGGAAGGTTTGTGGTCCAAGATGAGAGGACAGTCAAAATTAGAAATGCCCCCCCCCCCCCCCCCACCCACCCACAGTGGGGCATACCGGCCGACCGCATACCGGAAGCAGTGGGCCGCTTTATGGGGAAGCTAGACCAATTTGCCTCTCAGCCCAGTCCGCCCCATAGGAATGGTGCTACACTAACAGTGCAAGCCGGCGGGGACTCTTTCTGTGCAGCCCCCCTGCAAAGTGCTGCCCTAGGCCTGGGCCTTGTCGGCCTAGGCCAGGATATAGCGTTGCACAAGT
The DNA here is from genome assembly GCA_037952925.1 of Lithobates clamitans. Lineage (NCBI taxonomy): Eukaryota > Metazoa > Chordata > Amphibia > Anura > Ranidae > Lithobates > Lithobates clamitans. Next base: position 6,143,521 of record JBBGZY010000680.1, on the reverse strand, counting down.
AACAGGGATAACCACATCCTTGATAGGATTGTGAAGCAAAGGCCATTCAAGAATTTGGGGGAGGTTCACAAGGAGTGGACTACGGCTGGTGTCAGTGCTTCAAGAGCCAACACACACAGACGTATCCAGGACATGGGCTACAACCGTCACATTCCTTGTGTCAAGCCACTCCTGAACCAGAGACATCAGAAGCATCTTACCTGGGCTAAGGAGAAAAAAAGGACTGGACTGTTGCTCAGTGGTCCAAAGTCCTTTTTTCGGATTAAAGCAAATTTTGCATATCATTTGGAAATCAAGGTCCTGGAGTCTGGAGGAGGAGTGGAGAGGCACAGAATGCAAGTTGCATGAGGTCCAGTGTGAAGTTTCCACAGTCAGTGATGATTTGGGGAGTCATGTCATCTGCTGGTTGTTGGTCCACTGTGTTTTATCAAGTCCAAAGTCAGTGCAGCCCTCTACCAGGAAATTCTAGAGCACTTCACGTTTCCCTCTGCTGACCAGCTTCATGGAGATGCTGATTTCATTTTCCAGCAGGACTTGGCACCTGCCCACACTGCCAAAAGTACCAATACCTGGTTTAATGATCATGGTATCACTGTGCTCCATTGGCCAGCAAACTCACCTGACCTAAACCCCATAGAGCAAAGGTGTCCAACTCAACTTCATCATGGGCCACATCAGAATTATGGCTGCCCTCTAAGGGCCAGTAGCATTTGTAAGACTAGATGTCCAGAGCACCCCCACCATCAGAAGTCAAGAGTCCCCCATCATTCCTTACATCACAGTGCACCCCCCCCCCTTACATTGTGCTGTTGCTAAGAAGCTGGGGGCAGAGCTGGGAAGCAGAAAGTGCAGGGTCTGGAGGAAGACCAGAGGAGGACTGGAGTCAGCTAAATGCCGAGACCAGGGGAAGCAGAGATGAAGAGGTACTGCATTGAGAAGCACAGGATCTGGTGGAGGAGTTCTGTCCTCTCTGCTGCCGACTGCTGACACAAGGTGGGGGGCAGAGACAAGGGGGTGGCACAGCTGCAGGAGAGGTGCGAGCAGGGCAGCCATCAGAAAGTTTGGGGCCCCTTACACAGCTTTAGGCCCAGGCCCCCCTCTGCCTGACCACCAACATTCCCCAGGGCCCCACCTGCACATTACTTCCTCTGTGGTCCTTCAGCGTGACAGAAGACTGTGGGAGTGAGGAATAAGAGGCAAGTAATACGCTTATCCATATTTACCTGGGCAAAATTAGCATTTACCTATGCAGTGTGGAGTGAGGCTGGAGGGGGGTCCACTTTACGGTAACATTTTACAGCAGCCCAGAGTTGGGATGAACTACTTGCTGCCCGCCCATAGTAGTTTTACTGCGGGTGAGCGGCAGAGGCAGGCCAGACAACGTACCTGTACATCGCCCCCCTGTCTTCTGGGTGTGATTGGACATAGCACAAGTTTGGCAGCATATTTCAGCTGTGTCCAATCAAAGACAGAGTTCTGTGTTAACACAGAACTCTGTGCGTGGGAACAGCGATCTGGCTGTTTCTTCTTCCTGCAAAGCAGGGAGGAAAAACGGCACACAACCACCTCTAGGCCGCTCACAGTAAATAATAGCTGGCGGCAGGTACAATTGCCTACCTGTACACTGGCTTTTTCTTCAGTGTTCGGCGGTGCGCATGCACGCCCCATGCAGACCCGTGCTGTGATTGGACGCAACACGAGTTTGGCAGCAGATTTCAGCCAATGATTTTTGGCAGAAATCAGTTGATCAGCTGTGTCCAATCACACACAAAGTTCTGTGTTTACAAGAACACAGAACTCTGTGTGCATAGGGACAGTGATCTGGCCGTTTCTTCTCCCTGCAAAGCATTACACATTGTTAGGCACGCAGTTAACCCCTCGATTGCCCCTAGATGTAAACCCCTTCCCAGCCAGTGTTATTAGTACAGTATCAGTGTACAGTGTTATCATGGATCACTAGTGGCATCAGTGTCCATTAGTGACCCTTCCAGACAGTGTCAATAAATAAAAGTCCCAAAATCTATCCCGTAGTTTGTAGACGCAATAACTTTTGCGCAAACCAATTAATATTATACACTTATTGCAATTTTATTTACCAAAAATTATGTGGAAAAATACATATTGACTTAAACTGATGAATAGATATATATATATATATATATATATTAAATAAATAAAAAGAGAGACAATTTTGAAAAAAAAAAAAAAACACTTTTTTGTTGTTGCTATAATATATATATATATATATATATATATATATATATATATATATATATATATATATATATATATATATATATATAATTTTCTATGTATTATAGGAAAAAAAAGTTTTTTTTTTCAAAATTGTCACTCTGTTTATAGCACAAAAAACGCAGATTTGATCAAAAACCACCAAAAAGAAAGCTCTATTTGTGAGAGAAAAAAAAAAAGGACATCAATTTTGTTTGGGTACAACGTCGCACGACCACGCAATTCTCAGTTAAAGCGACGCAGTGCCGTATCGCAAAAAATGGCCTGGTCAATAAGGGCGGCAAATGCTTCTGGGGGGCTGAAGTGGCTAAAGAAGGACATGTGCGGTCCTGTGCATTTTGCGTTTTATCGCGTTCCAGTACTGTCCAGTGCAGGAAAAATGCAGCGTGTTCTACTTTTTTGTTTTTCTGGAACTGGAAAGCCCTGGAACTGACCGCACTGGTGTGAACTATGCCACTGGAAACTATAGAACCTACTTTCCATGCGTGTTTGATGCAGAAAAAGAAAAAACGCACTGGACTGCATGTGGTGTGAACTGGCCCTTAGGGCCCCTACTGCGACTTGAAAGGGATTTCAGGGAAAGCCTGTGTAAACTTGAGATCTATGGACCTCAACTCACACCAAAGTTGGACCAAAGTAGTACAGGGAGTACTTTGAAGTTGCACAGATATGAATGGTTATCATTGTGAATCATGGAATATGATTTGTCAAGCGATAGCAGTAAGTCGCAGCAAAAGTCGCACAAGTGTAAAAAGGGGTCCAAGGCGGAGTTCCGCTCCCCCCCCCCCTCCAGCAAAAAATTAAAAGTCAGCAGCTACACACACATACTGCAGCTGCTGACTTTTAATAATCGGACACTTACCTGTCCTGGGGTCCAGTGATGTCGGCACCGCAGCTGATGTTTCCATTGGCTCTCGGGGGGGGCAGCCGCCATTCCGGGTAAGGAAACCTGGCAGTGAAACCCCTGAGGCTTCACAGGCAGCTCCCCTCTGTGAATGCACAAAGTGGCGGCGGGAGAAGGAGGGGCAAACTTCTGATCCCTTCCTAACCCCCGGACAGATCCCACTTTTAGCTGCGGAGGGTGCCAAGGCCTTCCTGTTTTCCTTCACCCATTATCAAGTGAACAAGGTCGCTGTTAAAGCGCTGGGCATGCGGTTTGCGGCACGCCAGTGTGCATACAACGCGCCTCCTCAAACAGCCTGTCAGATGCTCCGTGCTCAGATCGCTCTTCAGAGGCCATAGAAAGTGTGATGGAGTCCTTAGTGGTTGTTTTGCGGTCATCAAACCGCAAGTTGGCGCAGTACCAAGCGGTGCGGTTCAGCGCAGGTCACCATAGAGCACACACAGCACCTGATCTCAGGTTTGTCCTCCCCCAGGTCTTGTATTGTTTTGTACCACCCCTCCCCCTACCCCTGGAGAGGACACATTACACACACAGCTGTCATCTGTCACTTACCAGCCTGCCAGCCACCAGGCAGCCGAACATGTCTGCTCCCCAGCCCTGTGTGCCTCCTCCCGGGGTGTGCCAGCTCCCTCTCCCCCTCACCCTCACTCAACACACCAGATCCCGACCAGAAACTTCCAGAATCCTTCTGATTAGGCTACCAAATAAAAAAACAAAAAAAAACAAAGCGTGCCCCGCCCACTCCCTGATTCCGGCGCCGCCATGATGGAAGCGGGCAGGAGCGCTGCGGCCAATAGGCGAGCGAGCCACTTGCGTTCCTGTCCCCCCGCCCTCTTTCTGCGCATGCTCCCCCGGTGCCGACGTGCCCCGCACGGATTCGGCCATCTTTGAAAAGGGAAAAGCCACCTGTCAGCTATGAATGGATGAACGGGTCTAGTCTTGTCAAAGCAGTGAAGTGAAGCTCATTCGGTTTATTTTAGATATAAAAAAGAAAAAGCAGTGCTAGGTTCCCTAATAAAAAAATAAATAAAAATATATATATATATATATATATATAAAACCATTGTTATGTGCATCAAGTCTCAAATGAACCATGAGAGGAGAAGTCACCCGTTAAACGATTCCAAAGTGCAAAATATGAACATATTTTATCCACATGACCTCCAGAAGATTTACCCCCCCCCCCCCTCTGACCAGGCCATTTTTGCGATACGGCACTGCGCTGCTCTAGGACCCCTCTCACACTGGGGCCCCAAAGATTCTGCTTGTAACGTCCCTCAAGCACACCGCCCCAGTGTGAAAAGACACACTGAAAGGAACGGTAGGCGGTTTTCAGGCGCTATTTCTAGCGCTAAAATGCCTGAAAACCGCCTCAGTGTGAAAGGGGTCTAACTGACAATTGTGCGGTCGTGTGACGCTGTACGCAAATTAATTTGATATCCTCTTATTGCCCCACAAATAGAGCTTTCTTTTGGTGATATTTGATCACCTCTGATTTTATTTATGCGCTATATATGATGCAGGTACCTGCACTACTCTTGCTACATCATATAAACAAAAAAAAAAAAGGTTGACAATTTTGAAAAAAAAAAAAAAAAATGTTTTACTTTCTGCTTTAAAACATACCCAATAAATAAATAAATATAAAAATCAAATTTCTAAATCAATTTAGGCCAATATGTATTCTGCTACATATTTTTTGTAAAAAAAAATCCCAATAAGCATTGATTGGTTTACGTGAACGTTATAACGTCTACAAACTACAGGATATATACCAGAATTAAAAAATTTTTTTTTGTACTAGTAATGGCGGCGATACGCGACTTATAACGGGACTGCGATATTGCGTCAGATAATCGGAAACTAATTTACACTTTTTGGAGGAGCACGGAGGGGGGCCAGAGGAGGACACAGGGGACAGTCGGGGGTGATCTGTGTGGCGGTGGGGGCAGTTACAAGCGCCAATCTCACTGTATAGATTTCAATAAAGCAGCTGACAGCCGCTTCTCCTCCTCTCCCTCCCGCGGCTTTCAGCTGCTTTATTGAAATCTATACAGGGAGATCGGTGCTTGTAACTGCCCCCAATGCCACACTGATCACCCCTCACTGCCTAGGTATTGGATTAAGCATCAGAGCATTTGCATGAGTATAAGTACTCGTGCAAATGCTCTGTATCGGCACCAATACTAGTATCGGTGCAACCCTAATTAAAAGAAAAAAAAAATTATATATATATATATATATATATATATATATATATATATATATATATATATATATGTGTGTGATCCTGCGCACAGCTGTCGCCCTGTAGCAGTAAAACTGCTACAGTGCCTTGAAAAAGAATTCATACCCCTTGAGATTTTTCACATTTTATCATGTTACAACCAAGAATGTAAATGTATTTTATTGGGATTTTATGTGATAGACCAACACAAAGTGGCACATAATTGTGAAGTGGAAGGAAAATGCCAAAAAATTTCCAAATATTTTCCAAATAAATATGTGAAAAGTGTGGGGTAGCGTTTGTATTCAGCTCCATTTACTCTGATACCACTAACTAAAATCTAGTGGAACCAATTGCCTTTAGAAGTCACCTAATTAGTAAATAGAGTCCACCTGTGTGTAATTTCATCTCAGTATAAATATAGCTGTTCTGTGAAGCCCTCAGAGGTTTGTTAGAGAACTTTAGTGAACAAACAGCATCATGAAGGCCAAGGAACACACCAGACAGGTCAGGGATAACGTTGTGGAGAAGTATAAAGCAGGGTTAGGTTATAAATAATATTCCAAGCTTTGAACATCTCACAGAGCACTGTTCAATCCATCATCCGAAAATGGAAAGAATATGGCATAACCGCAAACTTACCAAGACATGGCCGTCCACCTAAACTGACAGGCCGGGCAAGGAGAGCATTAATCAGAGAAGCAGCCAAGAGGTCCATGGTAACTACAGAGCTACAGAGATCCACAGCTCAGGTGGGAGAATCTGTCCACAGGACAACTATTAGTTGTGCTCTCCACAAATCTGGCCTTTATGGAAGAGTGAGAAGAAGAAAGCCATTGTTGAAGGTAAGCCATAAGAAGTCCTGTTTGCAGCTTACGAGAAGCCATGTGGGGAACACAGCAAACATGTGGAAGAAGGTCAGATGAGACCAAAATTGAACTTTTTAGCCTAAAACCAAAATGCTATGTGTGGAGGAAAACTAACACTGCTCATCACCGTGAAACATGGTGGTGGCAGCATCATGTTGTGGGGATGCTTTTCTTCAGCAGGTACACGGAAGCTGGTCAGAGTTAATGGGAAGATGGATGGAGCCAAATACAGGGTAATCTTAGAAGAAAACCTGTATCGGACTTTCTAACAACAAAACCGTGGAATTTTGTTCGAAGGTTGTTGGCTCCAACTTGTCTTGCATACACACGGTCACACAAATGTTGGCCAACAATTACGAACGTAGTGACGTACAAGACGTACAGCGAGCCGATAAAAAGGAAGTTCAATAGTCATGTGTTATCTCCATTATCAGCTTCCGGCTCGTCCTTGATTCCGAGCATGCATGTTGTACTTTGGACTTTTGTCTGACTGACTTGTGTACACACGATCGGAAAGTCCGATAACACACATTTGTTGGCCGAAAATTTGAGAGCATGCTAGCCAACATTTGTTGGCGGAAAGTCCGACAAATGTCCGATGGAGCATACACACGGTCGGACTTACCGCCAACAAGCTTACATCCAACATTTCCCGTCAGAAAATCAGATCGTGTGTACGCGGCATTAGAGTCTGCAAAAGACTTGAGACTGGGGTGGAGGTTCAACTTCCAGCAGGACAACGACCCTAAACATACAGCCAGAGCTACAATGGAATGGTTTAGATCAAAGCATATTCATGTGTTAGAATGGCCCAGTCAAAGTGCAGACCTAAATCCAATTGAGAATCTGTGGCAAGACTTGAAAATTGCTGTTCACAGACTCTCTCCATCCAATCTGACAGAACTTGAGCTATTTTGAAAAGAAGGCAAAAATGGCCCCATCTAGATGTGCAAAGCTGGTAGAGACATCCCCAAAAAGACTTGTAGCTGTAATTGCAGTGAAAGGAGGTTCTACAAAGTATTGACTCAGGGGGGCTGAATACAAATGTACCCCACACTTTTCACATATTTATTTGTAAAAAAATTTGAAAACCATTTATAGTTTTCCTTCCACTTCACAATTATGTGCCACTTTGTGTTGGTCTATTGCATAAAATCCCAATAAAATACATTTACGTTTTTGGTTGCAACATGACAAAATGTGGAAAATTTCAAGGGGTATGAATACTTTTTTAAGGCACTGTATAGGGCGGTCAGCTAGTATTATTTTTTTATTTTCGATAGAGTAAGGGTGTTTTGCCATCTGTGTCCCTTTCGGGATATTTCCCTTAACTTTCTGTCCCATAGCCAAAACAGGAAGCGAGAGGAAGTCCCTGGCTGTCACCAGAACTAGTGTCCCCATTGGAAGAATTCCCCTCTATTACTTTTCTGGGGACAACCCAAAATTTGGGATTTTCCTTTACTTTCACTGTTAATAATGGTAAACAGGACAAATAGAGAGAGAATCTCCCTAACGGGGGCACAGAAGGCAAAAAAAAACCTGACAGGGGGTCTACTCTTTCTCTCCACTCCATCCGAAAAAAAAATAATAATTATAAAAAATCGGAAATTTAAAAAAAAAAAAAAAAAAGAAATTTGGAATCAAACGGAAATTCAAAAAAAATCGGAAATTCCGAAATTCTAAAACCTGAAAATTCGAAAATCTGATATAACTAATAATAACTTAACTATTACTAACTATTAAATTATAGGTATTGGAATTTCCTTTCAAATTTGGCTGTTAGTCAACACAACGAATACGAATGTTTCTGAAGTTACAAATTATCCGAAATAACGAATTCTAAACAAATGGAATGGAACAAATTAATAATAAATAATAATAATAACAGTAAAATGTTTTTATTATTATTGTAATTTATTATTATTAATTCATTACGTTGCATTCGTTTAGATACGGCATTCATTATTTCGGATAATTCGTAACTTCCAATAAATTTGTATTCGTTATGTTCACTAACAGCCAAATTTGAAAGGAGATTCCAATAACTATAATTCAATAGCTAGTAATAGTTAAGTTATTATTAGTTAGTTATTATTTCAGATTTTCAAATTTTCGGGTTTTCGAAATTCCCGATTATTTAAGAATCACCACATTTTCAAATTTACAAATGTTCGGAAAAGTTCGTTAAGCAGGTTTTCGTTAATTCGGTTATTTCTGAATTAACGCATTTGTCGAGATTCGTTAAGAACGAACTCGGATCAAAACGAATTGCACATGTCTAACAATAAGGCCATAATCCACAGCGCTCAGTGAATAAATAATGCTAATTACACTCTCAGGCCTTTTTCAGATCTTGCCGCGGTTCTGCCCACGATTCCAAGTCGCTGCAGAACACAAAGCGCACGTTTGTTTAAAGAATAATGGCACCCCAAAAACGCGATTTGATTCTCCCAGGATTCGTGCAACAGAATCGCACGGAAAACCGTGTGTTTAAAAATCGCAGTGTGCTACCCTGTACACTCTGCACTTTTCCTTTGGACCATGGGTGTCTCCAGTATTATTAGGTATAAAGGCCCCTGGCCCTTTTCATAAAATGCACAGGTTTGAACGTGACCCATAGGAAACCATGTTAAATGGACTGTAGTGTGTTTCTGCAAGACTTAAAACGCACAAAAAAATGCATAGGTGTGAACCAGGCCTTACTGTTATATACAATTTACTTCAATCCACAGAATGGAGCCCATACCTACCACTGTTTGGATAATTTTCCTTTGGGGATCACATAATGCTCCCGGTTCCCTCATGGGCCCCAAGGTTACCACACCTCCCTGGACAGACATTTTCCAACAGCTCTTGCTTTCTAGCTTCATGCGCTCCATATACAGTTGACATGTGAGTATCCAAAGAGATGGGTATTCTATCTTACCTTTATCCATTTTTATTTCCAAATGTTTGGGTTTATTACCAGACTACATTGATGTATATATGTATATTTTTATGCCTTTTTATAGAATAATGATGCATCTTCCCCTGAAGAATGGAACCAATCCACGAAACGCGTTGGGCTTACACAGTTGCACCATGCCTTTTTGCTGTTTTACATACCCTTTTTTTCTCATTCAGCTCACATTTAGCATCTTGCTCTTTATCGAACCCCAAAAAACCCAAATTAGTGTTTTGAAAAAGAAGAGGTATTATACTCATCTCTCCTGTGGACCATGTCCCCTGTCTTTGCTCTGGTAAAGCAGTTCAGCCTCCACCAGAATCATCAGCATTTAGTACCCAGGCAATGTTTGATACCCGTGTCCCCTGCCACATGCGATGGTTCTATCCAGCCACTATATCCCTTCAGGACATGGTAGTAACGTACAGCAGAGGTCAGTGGGTGAGACCACGGTGTGCGTGGTGGGGGACATAGGTATCCAACACTCCCAAAGTTTTGAATGCTGAAAAGTCTGGTGGCGGCTTCAGTGCTTTAATAGAACAAAGAGAGGGGGCATGGCCCACAGGGGAGGGGACTATAATGCTGCTTTTTTTGCAAGAAATTACTTTTTGAAGTGTTGACATTTATTTTGTGGCTCTGACCACATCATGCTAAACAAAGTAGGTGTCAAGTGGCGGCCGTAGCGTCTCCAAAATGCATGGCAGACGCTGCTGTACCACCAATCTGAAATACGATCCGCCACAGATCAGTTTTCAGAGGGCAGTAAGCTTACTTCCTGTCTGAAAATGCCCTACTGTTTGAAATGCCAAACAGATTAAAGCGTACCTTCAGTTATTTTTTCAACTTTCCATCTATTACATTTTCTGCATTTGTGGTTTTAAATTTGCATAGTAAAAAAAAAAATTTCTGCCAGTAAATACCGTATACAGCCCACTTCCTGTTTCTTGTCTGGTCATTAGCCTAGGTTTATGACATCATACACAGCACTCACTATCACACTTGTAAGTGTTTGCCAGGAAAGGAGGGGGGGGGGGTGAGTCATAAGAGGGACAATGAAAGCTGCAGGGCTGCAGAGCTGGAGGTGTGCCTCTGTGTGTCTGTGCAAATCCAGGAAGTGAACAGGCAGCAGCTTCAGCTGCCCACAGTTAAAATGGCTGCAGCCAGACTCAGTGGAGGGAGATTTCTGCAGCATATATGGAAACTACAGAATCACAGTATATATAAAATAATATGAAAAGTGGTTGGAGGGAAGCTTTAGAATGGCAAATATGTTTTTATTACAAATTATGTGAGCAGACTGCAGTTACCCTTTAACTTAAAAACAAAACAAAAAAAAAACACTGTACTAATAAAAACCTGAATGCTACCATTGCTGACCTCCTTTTGAAAAGGCTATGTTGGCTGGCTGCCACGCTATCTTCTTTGGGTTCAATACAAAGGGAGTTGTACTCTTGAGAATTTTTATGGGACAAAAGTTTATCTTTTAGTTCCTTAATTTCTCTATCAATAACAAGGAGTCTGTTGTTTTTCTTAGAAATAAGTACCTTTAAAAAATTGATGCCTGCATCATTAAAATATTTAAACTATGAGTCTAAATCCGTTTCCTCTTGTTGTGGTTGTACCTCCCACCGAAGACTTCTAGGGACCATCTGTTCTGTAATATATTGTTGTAGGAATGCCAGATCCCACCGCAAATGGAGTTCGGAGGGAGAGGTAATTTCAGGGGCAAAAGAGGAGGTAGAGGTAACTCTAGGAACAATATACATCGTTCCGATACTTACTCTCAACATGTTCCATACTCTCCTTCTCCAGGAAGATATGGGACATGTTCAGACCCCTACCATAACAATGATTCCTATTATCGTTATTCTTCTCCGGTCCGTACTTATAATAGGTACTCACCTCTTAGAGAGACATACAGTCCTGAACGAAGGAAAGAGAATTATGACCAATCTCCATATGTATATAATCCCCATACTCACGAGAATCAGGGTTTTCGCGAGGTCCAACACACGAGAAAGCGAGGCCCAGACCCAAGAGAGGTTGCAGAGGGGGGAGGAGATTACAAAGGAGAAAAGAGAAAAAGAATAGTAGGGGAGCATATTGCTCTCATTAAAAGTAGGGATCCAAAACACACTGTCCCCAGACATTATAAGGAATTCCATGATGGAAATCCTGAAGGATCCCAATTTATCATTATAGACAAATATACACCACCATGGAGAGGGGGTGCCAAAACTAGAGGGGTATCCCATCTGGAAATGTTCTGGATACATGAATTACAGACGTTCGCCCCACAAGGGATGAATGTGGAGGTAGATGTCAATGCTTTCATAGACCAGTCATAATCCATAGAGGTTGGGGGTTTTAATGTACAACCACTGAGAATTATGTATGTTCTATACTGATCTACATACATATTTTCTGTTTTTTGGTCGTAGTAATTTTTTGGGAATGTATGTGACTATGAGAATCCATTTAATTGAATTTCTTGTGAACATAAATTCCCTGTGTGCCATTTACATAGGTTTAATATATGTATAACCCTCCACATATAATTTTAATTTTGGTTGCACATATAGGTTTCTAATTATAATGAGTATTTGGGGCAAATGTGTTACTACTTATGTTTGTTGCACATAAGTGTGTTAGGTGCTTCGTCTTCTCCTTGTGGCCTAGGCTCTTGGATGTGGCTCAGTGGAGGTCCTCGCCGGCGGTTAATCAATGACACATACACACATAGGTATGCTGAAAATGATTACAATTCTTTATTTTTAGATTCGCTTTTTTATGCTGTCTTTACAAGACTCTGCCCACAATTTTGGGGCCAATCAAAATGATAATACATATTAGCATATTCGGTAATTTCCAAACATTAATACATCTTGTGATATCAAAAACTGGTGACCCCTGTTTTTCAAGTTAATAGGTCAAAACATTCCTTAGCCTCTGTCATTGTCCACTGGGCGACCACAGCTTCCCTAAAAAAGCCTAATGCCAGACAAAAAAGTACAGAGATATAACCACAAACAGATGCTTCCTCTGATGAACACAGGAAAAGAGGAAAAACGGTCAGTCTGGTATATTTTAGTAAGATCACAAGACAGCCTGACCTACATGAAAAATATAATCATATTTTTCTGATTAAACAAGCAAAATCTGATTATTAAAGCAAAAACCCTGAATATATCATGAACAGGGTGAAATCAACACTTAATCAATAATGAAATGTAATATAGAATCTCCTTACAATCCTCCCTTTGACCATTCGATATCATCGAAATGGTCATTCCACCTTTTCATCATTTTCATGCATAACTGTACTTAAACCTCAACAACGACATCTTGTCAGTGAAACCTGAAGGGGGTTCAGTGGGGGACATACTTCTTTTATATTTTATGCTAGGTGCTTTGGCTATCTGGGCCTTTCCACAAATCCCTTTTAGTAGCCCTAAACCTTCTGGATGGTACACACAATTCGCTATTAACCAAGTAGGTAGGAATACTCTCAGAATCAGACATGTCCAGAGGCATAATGTTTTTCCTGACACAAAGGTGGAAATCATTTTGTCAGGTACTGTGTGCAAAGTTCTGTTACACGTTTCTTCCTGTTGGTGGGGGATTCGTCTCGTCGTCCAGAGAATTTAGTTTTATGCCTTCTTGAATGTCCTTCAAATCCGGTCGTTGTTCCTGAAGAGAGAAGTCTTGGGATGCTGGTGGAGGGTCAGGGGTCTGGGGTTGCTGTGGACACTTCTTTAACCGGCTGGCGTGGATCCAGGTGTTTCCTAGATCGGTCAGTACAGCAGTCCTGGAAACCTTCTCTATTTTCCAGGGTCCGGTGAAAATGGGTCCAACCTTCTTTTTGTGTGCCAGTTGTTTCACCAGTACTTTGTCTCCTGGGATGAAGGGATGAGTAGGTTCTGTTGAAAGAGGAGAAAAGGTGACAGAGACTTGTTCGTTCATATCTTGTAGCATACTTACCAGATTTTTCACGTACATTTCCTGTTGAGAATAGATGTTAATGTCAGTGTTTTGATCTAAGAGGGGCAGCTCTATGTTTGCAGGAACTCCCATCAAAATCTCAAAGGGCGAGAGTTTTGTTCTAGCATGTGGTGTTGTCCTGATCTGAAATAGGACAGAAGGAAGGTAATCCAACCATCCTTTCATGGTGCCTCCCGTGGCCTTTTTTAACTTGTCCTTAATGTTCCTATTCATTCTTTCCACTACTCCTGCACTTTGTGGGTGGTAAGGGATGTGCAGTTTCCACTGTAAGCCTAGTAGCTTAGCTAAAGTCTGTGTAACAGAGGAGCTGAAGGCAGGCCCTCTGTCTGACCATATGGCCGTTGGTATTCCGAACCTACAAACCCAATGGTTCAGTAGGCATTTGGCAGCAATTTTAGCAGTCTCACCTGTACAAGGAATTCCTTCAACCCAGCCCGACCATTTGCATACGATCACGCAAAGGCATTTCAAATTACCTCTTTGTTTGGGCATGTGTGTGAAGTCTATTTGCAAATCTGTTAGGGGACCCAGGGGTGAGGGCAGGTGGCCATGTAATCCATGATTTTTCCCTTGGACATTGTTTTTTGCACAGGTTATACAACTGCTGGTGAGGAGTTTCGCCTGTTTACTTAAGTTGTTTGTGCAGAAAGACTTTGTGTATATGTTTGTTAGGGCGGTGGTACCTATATGTCCTGGACCATGGAGATAGGAAAGTATGAGAACACTGCTTGATTCTGGTATTCCCAATATCTTCAACAAGAGCAGGTTATACCTCTGCCACCTTTGGTGGCAGATATTTCTTTCATCTTTTTGAAAATACCTGCTGATTCCCTTTGCTACACAGTAGTAGACCTGGCGAACGCGTATTTTAGCATCCCGATCGATGATGGGGTATCGCCCATGTTCTCATTCTCATGGGGGGGGAAAAAGCAGTTGACCTGGTCAAGATTACCTCAGGGGTATGTGGACAGTCCCGCAGCCTTCTCCATGGTCCTTAATGAGACAATTAAGTCATGGACTGCTGAGCGCGGGTCGGTGCTAATACAGTATGTGGACGACTTGCTCCTGTGCAGTCGATCTGCTGAAGATTGTGCGGTCGATTCCACATCTCTGTTACATCACCTGGCCAGGTCTGGCCACCTAGCATCGAAGAGGAAAATACAATGGTGTCAAAGTCAGGTAGAATACCTGGGATGCATTCTGAAGGAGGGAACCAGGCTGGTATCCCCCAAACGTGCCGCAGCCCTGCAGGCTCTCAGTCCTCCAAGAGACAAAGCAACTTTGCTCTCATTCTTGGGCGCAATTGTATATTGCCGCCAATGGATCCCAGATTGTTCATATTATGATGGCATTCTGAGGGAGGCTACCTTGTCCACCGCCCCAAAGACAGTAGATTGGACAACAGAGAGGCTCTGTGCATTTCAGGCCTTGTTAAAAAGTCTGACTCAGGCCCCCGCCCTGGGATTGATAGAATATGGCAAACCCTTTCAACTATACTGTGTGGTATCAGGAAATTCTTTTGCTGCGGTTTTGACACAGCAACATGGAACCGGGTACCGACCAGTCTCCTATCTCTCAAAAAAGTTGCCTACCCAAGTACAGGGGATGCCATCCTGTCTACAAAACCTTGCTGCTTGTGCTATGGCAGTTCAGGAGGCTAACAAATCAGTATTAGGCCATGAACTGACTCTCTACACTACTCATTCAGTAACTCACCTTCTGCAGAACATGAACACACAGCATATGACAGCACAAAGGCTTAGTGGGTATGAGATCACACTTCTGAATACTGATAACCTCACCCTCAAACACGCACCACCAAGTAATCCCACTGTCCGTCTTTTACATTCTTTGCTCAAGCTGCCACGAGACCCTGATCAGAAGCACAATTGTGTTGAACAGGTTGCAGCAATAACCAGCCCTCGCCCAGACCTCACTGACATTCCCTTACCAGGAGTACAGGACGTCTTCATAGATGGCAGTTGTACTCGCCCCTCTGATGCAACATTCCTGACAGGGTATGCCATTGTCCAACTACCTGATGTGGTGTTGGAAGCAAAAGCCTTACCACCCTCCTCTGCACAGGTAGCAGAATTGGAGGCACTCACGAGAGCTTGCATACTTTTCTCTGATGAGGAGGTAAACATCTACACAGATAGTAGGTACTCTTTTGGTGTAGCGCACGACTATGGCGTAATCTGGGCGAATAGAGGATTTAAAACCGCTGACAACAAGCCAATCGCCAACTCTACGCAAATTAAAGCACTCCTGCAAGTGATTCTTCTCCCAAAGAGGATAGCGGTCGTCAAAGTGAAAGCACATTCATCAGATAACAGCAGAGTTTCCAAAGGAAACGCTCTGGCAGACAGAGAAGCAAAAAAAGCCGCTGCCCTGTACATTGGTCAGCCAGCCCCCACAACAATGTTCTTCAAAGAACATTTTACATCACCCAACTTTAAAACCGTTGTGGCACAAATACAGGGATTAGCTACAGAGGAGGATGTTTCTTTCTGGGTCAAGGATGGCTTGACCAAGGACCAAGAAGGTCTTTGGTCAAAAGAGGGGAAGATATTGGGAATACCAGAATCAAGCAGTGTTCTCATACTTTCCTATCTCCATGGTCCAGGACATATAGGTACCACCGCCCTAACAAACATATACACAAAGTCTTTCTGCACAAACAACTTAAGTAAACAGGCGAAACTCCTCACCAGCAGTTGTATAACCTGTGCACAAAACAATGTCCAAGGGAAAAATCATGGATTACATGGCCACCTGCCCTCACCCCTGGGTCCCCTAACAGATTTGCAAATAGACTTCACACACATGCCCAAACAAAGAGGTAATTTGAAATGCCTTTGCGTGATCGTATGCAAATGGTCGGGCTGGGTTGAAGGAATTCCTTGTACAGGTGAGACTGCTAAAATTGCTGCCAAATGCCTACTGAACCATTGGGTTTGTAGGTTCGGAATACCAACGGCCATATGGTCAGACAGAGGGCCTGCCTTCAGCTCCTCTGTTACACAGAGGAGCTGAAGGCAGGCCCTCTGTCTGACCATATGGCCGTTGGTATTCCGAACCTACAAACCCAATGGGCAGTGTAAGGAGATTCTATATTACAAAGTGGAGCGGAGGAACATAATGCAGAATGTACACATTCATATAATGGGTATATCTCCCTTCAGATAGGGATATGAGGCGGTTTCGGCTGCCCATTTCTCTATTTTACAGCTAAAAGTCCATAACCAAGAGATTTTTATACGATGTAAGTACGTAAGTGCACCTGACGCTGCTGACGCTGTGACACGTGCGGACACAACGTGCGGTGGAACGCAAGCCATCTTGGAACGAGGCTCAGTTGGAACGCAAGCCATTCCAGAATGAGGCTGGCTCAGTCATATCCCCAGTCCCGCGTCATGACGTAATATCACGAGATGTGATGTTTGGAGAAACACCATCTCGCATACTAGAAAACATCCTACGTTTGGAATATATTGGAACTAGGGATAATAACACTCTCTCCCCGCGGTATGGCAAAAGGGGTGAGGTAAGATTCTATTATATTGGGATTATTGGAATGGATCTCACGGGGTTGGAACGCAGAACACACTCATGAGATAAAGGCTTGGAACGCACGCGGGTCCGCCATTTTGGGCAACCCGGAAGTGGCAAATTAGTGAATTGAATGGGCTGGATTCTCATTACAGGGATTACAGTGCCTATATTAGGGAGTCGGGCTGCAGTGGATGGATACCCCTAGACGAAGTCTTGTTAGACGAAACGCGTCGGGAGGACTCCACTGCCGCCTTCATTTTATGCACAAGCCTTTTTTTATCTACTTAAATGTAAGTGTATTTCTTCTTTTATTAAAATTATTGTGTTTATGGAATTACACTATGTGGCCCCTTTTTTATTCTATATGGGCCATATTCTGGGATGTTTAACGATTTGTGTGGAGAAGATACTTTCATGAAGTCTCCTGGGACCCCTTTATCTCCAGGTTGCCAAGATCCTCCCTCTATTGCCGGTGGGCAATACAAGCTGGTTTGACCCTTACAGTATATGCTGGTTTGGGTTCAAACCCTCCGGTAAGCCTCCAATCGTATTGGCTGTGGGAATTTCACATGTTTATCTATAGGACACTGTGGTGAAATCTATTCCGTTTTTTTCCTCCCTGCTGGCCATCAGGATTCTCTGTATATGATTGGCGGACAATTAGAAGCCAGCTTCACACATCTGTAATTATTAGTCTAATGATGGACATTTAATTTCAATTTAAGACACTTAAAGCATATTTATTTTATTTTCACAATTTGTGTGTCAATTGTGTATTATTTTCACTTTTCAGCGCTACACCTTGTTTCACTTGTCAATTTTAGCAAATATTCTATTTGTTGTGTTAGCTGCTTATACTTTAGAGTAAGCGCAAATTTATCACTGTTGTGTTTCGTCCCATTAAAGTGAATGGGACTGTCGATGAGTCAACAGCGGGGCAGAAGAGAGATGACAGTTGCTCTTAAAAAATTATGATTTAAATCCAGTTGATTTATAGAAACCTTTTTACTAGTGATTTCAATCAAATCCACCCTGACGAGCACGTGCACATACCAGTTATCACTTGGCACCCAGTGGCCTATTTAAACTGGTCTATCACTGTGAGCAGTTGCTGAATGTTCTTCAGCTCGTTCCTGTATTCCCAAGACCCGATCTTGTGTACCTGCATACTCGTGTATGACTCGGCTCGCCTTTGGACTTCACCTCTGCTCTCGCTTTAGCTCTGTTACCTACTACTCAGACCTTGGCTTGTTTACTGCCTGCTGACTCTGTACTGCGTTGGCCATCTGTTAGCGACCTTGGCATATCTCCTGGTCTTGATTTGCCTGCTAATTCGGTGCCTCGCTGCCCAGTTGCCGCTGACTGCTGCTCGTCTCCTGGTTTTGCTTCCATGCCACGATCTGGTGCCAAGCTGCTCCTGCATCCTGTTCCGAGGTCTGCGACTACCAGCTCTAGCAAAAAACCCAATTTGTGTATAAATCCTGGGAGTGGTATTCCAAGTGGTGCCTTACCCTGAATATAGGGGAGCCGCTTCCATATTACACACACAAAAAAACACACCACTAAGGAAATATCTTAGGGGATTCCCCCCCTAAAAACCCACACCCACGCCTATTCCTCCCCACTTCCCCCCCAACTACAGCACACACCCAGATAACCCACCCCACTCCACCCAAAATACCTCCTTCCTCCCCAACCAATTCCTAGCTCCCCCCCTCAATGGATATGGTCCTGTTGGATCTAGTCCCTGTGAGGGACTCTTGAGAAAAAGTCGGGTGGGCGTGGGTTTTTAGGGGGGAACCCCCCAGTGGCACGAGCAATCTTTGGGGGGGGGGGGGGATTTACACTGCCTTGTCATCTATTTTGTACATCCAATAAATTGAATTTCTTCCAAACTGGTAGCCTACACAGATGCATATTTCCTTTGTGCTGTGTTTTTTGACTACAACCCACCTACAGAGTGGACACCACCAGCTAGCTGCTTTGGCACTCGTGCCACTCCTTGCCTTTACACGCTCTGTCTCCACCTTCAGGAGTGTTAGGCGGGAGGTGCAAGAGAGGCCTCCACAACATTCCAGTCTTCACCAGGTATGTGATAGGGGATTAGCATAGAGATCCCCTCACTGAGCAAGTGGATTAGGCTTAGTGGAGGGGCCTTTAAGACGCCATCACACAATTCAGTGACCAATATAAGATATTAGAGCTGTAAGACCCAACACAGAAAGTCATTTAAAACAAGCAGATTTATTGTAAAAGGAGTTCCAGGCATAAAAGTTCCTGGGTGGTCCTAGTAGAACAGAAACATACATTCACATAACAAGTCAGTGCATATACATTATAACTCACAACAAAGACCCCTGACATGGGCTGTACAGCTATGGCTCAGATCAAGTTTACATTGGTATACGAACCACCACCACTAGAATATTTACCTATTTTATACAGAAAGGATATATTATACATTGACACTGAGAAATTCTGATTTTCTGCACCGTGAGCTTACAATCTAAACTGAGTAGCTCTAGGAAAGGTGTAATTAAAGGATATGTGTAGCAAAACAATTTCCCTAGTTTTGGATAGATTAGGGAAGGGGTAAAACCCATGTAATTTTTTGCTATTGGTGCTCACGGGGGGAGATTTTCCTTCACTTCCTGTCCTGGAGAGTCCACAGAAAATGAGAGAAGATCTCTCCAAAGAGAATGGGATTCCCATCCTGGAAATTTCTCATAGGAATAGATTTTCCCTTACCCCTTACTCAGAATGTTTGGATTTATCCTCACTTTCTATCTTGTTAACAACCAGGTCCCAGGATAAAGTGAGGGGTGAATTCCTCCAGCGGGAACACAAACGGCAATAAAAAAATTGACAAAGGGTCAAACCTTCTCTTTCCAAAACAGAAAAAAAAAAAAGTTTTGCCTTTACATATTTTTTAAGGTGTCAGTTATTCTGTCTTGGGTGAGGACTAGAGACTAAGGTGGTACTCTGCACCTAGGTTCCCAGCTCCACCCAATTTGGAAACCATTTTGTCTCAGACTATGATACATACGAGCTTCAGCTTGTATATGAACTTTGTGAACAGCAAGCTTTTACAAAGCATTCTTAGAAATTTTAGCAAGTCTACCAAAGCCTTTAAAATGTCCATTCATTTCTAGTTTGGGCTGGTTAACCACAGATCTTAATGGCTATGTTGACTGACACTTTAAACAAGTAAGCTTCATAACTACTTGAAACCTGTCAAAAGCCCACTAATGGCTTGTTAAAAGAAAAACAGCACTCCTATTAAGATCTATGTTTAATATCCTCATACTGGAAAACAAAGCTGGCCAAAGCTTGCCAAAAGCTTTTTGAAAGCTTGCTGTACACACAGCTCACATACAAGCTAAAACCTATGTGTGCATGCCCTGCATGTTGGTATTTCCACTTTACATAATAAGGAGAATGTAGAAGGAGATACAAGACTTAATAATTTGTCAAATAGGACCCTAAAAATGGTAACTACCAAATGGCATTGACTGGACCAAGCCTTGTATACCAATCTGGGGCTGTAATATGCTGAATATTCCAAGTAAAACATACCAGATCTCTTTTCTTAAAATGTCTACACAAAGCTGTGCCTCTGGTCAACAGCAACTAAAAAAAATGTACTACATTATATATCTAGCGCAGGCAGACAAAGGAATGAATAGAAATTGTCATTGGTTGGGCAAAAGTTCTTTTGTTTCTGGATGTATGTCTTTATCTCAAAGGCCAAAATCACTCAAAACGGATGCAGTATCTCACCTTCAGGGAAATTTATTTTAACTGAAACACCCACTGGTTTCCATTTTCCTCTAAACCATGGACTTTGTAAAGCACAAGGGCATACCATGTGCCTTCTATGGTGGGATTCCAATAATCTAAAATAAATGAATGATTGTGGTACCAAGAAACAAGAGTCTGCTGTCCTTGGGATGGGCTTTGGTGGGTTACATTTATAAAGGGGGAAGTTTTGTTACTGGACCAGAATCAGTAGGTTTCATTTAGAATTAAACTGAACTCACAAAAGGGAAGATATGCTATGGTATAGGGAGCATTTGGAAATCTTAATTATGTCCATGCAGTATCTTTTATGTGGAATTTCTCTTGAAAAATAACAGTGCGTTTTCAGGTATGTATGCAAGAGCACCTAGACACTTCTGCACCTACAGCCTCATTGTTATAGATCTGCAATTTGAGATTAAGGCACTGCTGCCTCTGACTGGAGGTCTCAGGAGATAAAGAGTGAAATTGGATGATCTCACTATTTTGCTGCGGACTGTTCTTGCTTGAGGAAGCAAAGCCCTGCCCCTACCAAGATGGCACACAGATATGGTATGGAACAGGGCATGGTAAATCAGTAATAGGGAAAGATCAGTGAGAGGCAATACTGAGGGCTAGTCCTTTCCCCATTTTCTGGGAACAGCTTCCATAATTCAGTCCCTCTAAATTTTGGGTGGACTTGCCCTTAAAGTAAACCTGACCTGGGCTGACTCATTTCTAAAGCAGCAATAATGTTGAAGTGTGGGTGTCTGCAAGTACCTGTGTTAGCGTTCAAACCTTTGATCCTAGCCCAGCCTGTACATTAAGCCTCTATTTCTGCCTTAATTGGGAATTGTGAACTTCTGGCATTTGACAGTTCAATAACAGGGGCAAAGAAAGGGCAAGGCTTAATCCTAAAGTAGGCAGAAGACAATGCTAATACCATAGTACAGGCTGGCCCTAGAATCCAAGCACCTCCACAGGGAAAGGAAAGATCTGAAAACCACTAAAGACACTTGCAGCCACTACAAGGTCCCTTGCACTTCAGTACCTCTGTTACCTTAGATCCCTTTTAGGCCAGCTGTAAATATTCCATGATAAATAACACAGGTTATGCTAGCTAGTAAAATGACCACCTAAAGCTGAACATTCTTACCATAACTACCCACATCCGTCGTAAAGGTGTGGTGACAAAGATTTGGTTAAAGACAACACAGTGTGGTCGCTTCTGACTGTCATTTCTGTACATTATAAAATCCAACTAAGGAGCAAAAGAATTATAAAAAAAACCAAAAAAAAAAACCTTTAAACCTCTAACACCAAGGGAAGCTGCAAACCTATAGCTCAAAGCCTGGCCTGTAATAACACCCATAGTTGTATTTGATTTCAATATGGGTGACATCTGCTCAAGCAAGATATATAGCACCTATTGTTATGACTTGCCATGATTTAGCTTAGTGGTTCCAAAGTTTTCTGTTTTTTTTTTTTGGAAAAGGGAGGGGGGGGATCATCATAGACGGAGTAACAGGTATTGGTAAATAAGAGTTTTATTTTACTCTTCTGATGAGGTTTCATTTTAACATCAGAGAGCTAGAGGACAAGACACAATGGGGTTTATTTACTAAAACTGGAGAGTGCCAAATCTGGTGCAGCTGTGCATGGTAGCCAATCACCTTCTAACTTCAGCTAGTTCAATTAGGCTCGGAAAAAAAAAAAATCTGGAAGCCGATTGGCTTTTGTATAAAGCTGCACCAGATTTTGCACACTCCAGTTTTAGTAACTCAACCCCAATGAGTAGTAATTGCCACTGTACATATGCAGAACCTCTCTCTAAATTGGGGCAGTTTCCACTCAATGAACAGAATACATCTCCGTCACTAGTTTAAGGTCTACTGCTCTAGTCCTCGCGCAGACTTCTAGGCAAGGTTGAGTACAATATATATTACATTCATTCTGTTCTTGATTCATCTGCTTAGTGGTATATGGATTGTCAAAATCTAACATCAGGAAGCTTTGCTATAAGTTTGCTTGTCTTGATCGACACTCCTCAAGTGGTTAATAGTGCATTTGTAGAAAGAAGACACATAATACAGGCTACACATCTTGGATCTGCATAGCCTCCGTGGGCCACTGGTAGTTGTCGATGGCAAAGGAATCGTAGTCAGGACTGTATATGATAGATTTCACCAAGGCCTCTTTGTCTTCAGGTTCTGGATACCAGGATGCCATGTTGTTTCTGTAAGCATAGTCAACGACCTAAACGAAAAGGAAAACACACATTTGGGCTTATTAAGTGCAAATAATAATATCAGTGTTTTGAATAATGAAAAATGAAGGCCCTTTTCACATGGGGCGGACTCTGTTCCGATTAGCAGGGGAGCAGTGTGGATGGATGATGCATCCGTGTCCGCTCAGCTTATACACAGCGGACACGGACAAAGCCCGCTCTGCTCAGCCAGGAGTAAAACAGACTCCATTGTCTGTTTACACCTGACTACCCTCCGATCCAATAGGCCTAAAAACGGAAGAGGATGGATCCCCTTCCCTTTTTTTTTTTTTTTTTTTTTTGAGGGTGGCAAATAGAGGAACCAATGCCTTCCATTTTCCTCCTGCAGCCGCTGGATGCCTGCAGGTGGGACAGGAAGAGAAGCAGGCTTTCAGTGGCTGCAGGAGGAAAATGGGCATCAGTTACTCTATATGCCACCCCCGGTACCCCTCCTATCCAGGTGTACAGGGGAGCTGCATGGGGCTGGGTCACAACTGCGACCACCAATGTAAGCAGTAATCTTCCCATTGGCCACCAGTGCAATGGGGCTCTTCTGCCGCTGACCACCAGTGTAAGGGGGTCCTTCTCCAAATGATCAATATTATAAGGCGGTCCTTTTTCCACTGACCACCAATGTAAGGGAGCTCTTCAATGTTCACCAATGTATGGAGACACTTTTCCATAGACCACCAATCTAAGGGAGGACTACAAAGTTCTTTTCAGGCCATTATTATAAATGTTCACACTAATGTACCATGAGCTGTAGAGATAGTAATGATGGTGCTAATACAAGCACTGACTATTGGCAAAGTCCGGCTGTTTCAGACCTAGTCTGCTGGTAACTAGCTTGGTGATTGCTACTGTAAGTTGCCAGACCCCTGAAAGTTTTTATCAAGAGTCATATGTAACTACGGATAACAAAAGTAGAACTGCCAGACATTTACTTTTTTCCTATATATTTACTGTTGGTTAGTGAACTAATAACAAGATAACACCAGTATCAACAATTCGAGACATCTCAGAGAACTTCAATGTATCCACATTGTGCAGACCTGCTAAGTAGAGGTGGCCAAACACCGGTAGAATTTCGTTTGAACATTTGTATGGAAATTAAAAAAAAAAAAAAAAAAAAATTCTTCAGAGCATTTCATCTTGAAATCGAGTCAACTAATTTTGTTCAAAAGCCCTTAAAATTTCGACCAGACCTGCTACTTGAATGAAACCCCAGACATATCAAACAGGTTTGTTTTGTGCCTTGTATGATTTCTCTTAAATAAAAACCACATTTAGGCCTCGCCACAACTCTTCTAAATGCCTTTCTGTTGGCAGGAGAAAGTAGCATTAAAAACGTGTCTAAAACCAATATTTTTCATACGCGTTTAGGCATGTCAAGTTTTTTGGTATTTATTCATTTCATTGGCCATTCTACTGGTGTATGGCCAGCTTAACCACTTGCCGACCCCCCACAGTACATATACTGCAGTGGGGCAGCACGAGCAGGCACAATCATGTACGTCATGTGCCTAGGACAAAGAGGATTGTGGAGATCATGGTGATCATGTGATCATGTGATTGCTATGCGATCAAAATGAGTGTACAGCTTGTATAACAGTGTAAATTTGCTGTCCCCTCAAAATAACTCAACACACAGCCATTAATGTCTAAACTGCTGGTAACAAAAGTGAGTACACCCCTAAGTGAAAATGTCCAAATTGGGCCCAATTAGCCATTTTCCCTCCCCGGTGTCATGTGACTCATTAGTGTTACAAGGTCTCAGGTGTGAATGGGGAGCAGGTGTGTTAAATTTGGTGTTATCACTCTCATACTGGTCACTGGAAGTTCAACATGGCACCTCATGGCACCTCATGGCAAAGAACTCTCTGAGGATCTGAAAAAAAAAATTGTTGCTCTACATAAAAATGGCCTAGACTATAAGAAGATTGCCAAGACCCTGAAACTGAGCTGCAGCACGGTGGCCAAGACCATACAGCTGCTTAACAGGACAGGTTCCACTCAGAACAGGCCTCGCCGTAGTCGACCAAAGAAGTTCAGTGCATGTGCTCAGCGTCATATCTAGAGGTTGTCTTTGGGGAATAGATGTATGAGTGCTGCCAGCATTGCTGCAGAGGTTGAAGGGGTGGGGGGTCAGCCTGTCAGTGCTCAGACCATACGCTGAACACTGCATCAAATTGGTCTGCATGGCTGTCATCCGAGAAGGAAGCCTCTTCTAAAGATGATGCACAAGAAAGCCTGCAAACAGTTTGCTGAAGACAAGCAGACTAAGGACATGGATTACTTGAACCATGTCCTGTGGGCTGATGAGACCAAGATAAACTTATTTGGTTCAGATGGTGTCAAGCGTGTGTGAAAGCAACATGACAAGTGTGTCTTGCCTACAGTCAAGCATGGTGGTGGGGGTGTCATGGTCTGGGGCTTCATGAGTGCTGCCGGCACTGGGGAGCTACAGTTCATTGAGGGAACCATGAATGCCAACATGTACTGTGACATACTGAAGCCGAGCATGATCCCCTCCCTTCACAAACTGGACCGCAGGGCAGTATTCCAACATGATAACGACCCCAAACACACTTCCAAGACAAACACTGCCTTGCTAAAGAAGCTGAGGGTAAAGGTGATGGACTGGCCAAGCATGTGTCCAGTCCTAAACCCTATTGAGCATCTGTGGGACATCCTCAAACAGAAGGTGGAGGAGCGCAAGGTCTCTAACATCCACCAGCTCTGTGATGTCATCATGGAGGAGTGAAAGAGGACTCCAGTGGCAACCTGTGAAGCTCTGGTGAACTCCATGCCCAAGAGGGTTAAGGCAGTGCTGGAAAATAATGGTGGCCACACAAAATATTGACACTTTGGGCACAATTTGGACATTTTCTTTTAGGGGTGTACTCACTTTTGTTGCCAGCGGTTTAGACATTAATGGCTGTGTGTTGAGTTATTTTGAGGAGACAGCAAATTATACAAGCTGTACGCTGACTACTTTACATTGTAGCAAAGTGTAATTTCTTCAGTGTTGTCACATGAAAAGAAATAATAAAATATTTACAAAAATGTATCTCCACCTTTTGTGAGATCCTGTATATGACCCTGGCACATCGATCTCCCTGACGGCACAGTGAAAGAGAAGTGCGTACTTCTCTTATGGCAGAGCCAATAAGAGGGAGATCTTTTCCCATCTTTCTGCTGACACACAGAGTTATAATGCTAATGAGCATGGGGTTATTAGGGTGTGCCCAGGCACATCGGGCGCACCCTGTGGGCACACCTATGGAGACATCTCTATATTGCATGCCATTGACTACTGTTACCAGGACAGGAAATGGGAAATCTCTGCAATGGGGACACAAACAATAAAACATGATGGAGGTTCTAATCTTTTGCTACATTTCAGCTGGAGCTCCATAAAGCACAGGTCAATAGTATGTATACAGGACTTACCTTAATAGCAATCTTGAGAGACACCTCCCTGATGGTGCTAAGAGGGGGATACAACCGTCCCTCTGCTAGGTTTTCCTCTGTGACATCTTCAGCAATGGCCTAAACAAGACAAGATATTATTTACATTGACCCGGATGTATCACAAATGCTACCATATTCCATTTACATAGGCAGAGTTATACTGTAAATCTGTCTTGCCCTTAACAAAACCACCCCCTTAAGGTAAAAAAACATTTACTGTTCCTTCCGCATCCTTAACCTGTTCTAATTGGATTGTTGGTCATGTGACCCAATGCCAGGGCACTGGTCATGTGATCTCCAGCGATGGGAAGATGAGGGTTCAAGCAAAGCTGCTGACAGTCTGTGCTTGAAGGCCAAGGATACGGCTGAGGTCGTGTGATTAAAGTTCTGGCATCTGGTCAAGTGAGCAGTGTTAGGACTCGTTCACATGGACAGCTGGTAAAAGCAGGCAATTGAGCCATTGTTTTACCGCTCTCTGCAGCCCCCCTGGGCCCAACCACCCATCTAAAAACACAGAAATGCAGCTGCGCAGGGCTGTGCACATGTTACAGCTAGTTCCGAACCCGACCCATTCAAGGCCTAGCCACACAGTGTGGCGACAGGCATTTTACTGCATTGTAAAACACTTGTTGCGGCAACGATACACAGAAAACAATTGTTTCCTGTGTGTCACATTCGCACTGCAACACAACCAGGAGCTTCACTGCTGCCTGCTGCGATAAAGTGCAGACATGCTGCATTTCACCACAGCACACTGTACAGAATTGCATGGCACTGTACAGTGGCACAGCGCATTGTGCTGCTGTACAGCACCATGGATGAAGTGTACATTTTGTACACTTCAAATAAAGTTTGTCCGAAAAAAAAAAGGGAGTTGTGTGATGTGCTGAATCACGCAACACACTTCCCACCAGCGCAGTTGGGATCGGACAGCTGCCCAACAGGTAAAGCACTCCGGCAACTGTCCACCCTAGTGTGAACCCAGCCTAAGTGTAGTCAAGATGGAAAAAAAAAAAAAATCAGCACAAGGGACATAACTTACTATTAAAAGGAGAAGTTTAGTCAATTTTTATCTGTACTTCTCCCATGGATCACAGGAATGCAGTTAGCTCTATACTCCTGTGATGCATTTTGGGCTGAAAGTGGGCCTGCTGTCTAGACATCGTTTCGATCCGAATCAGTTTAACAAATTTCGACAAATTCAGAAATAACCAGTTTAAAGGACTGTTCTGAATATTCGTAAATTCGAAAAAACGTGCGAATTCGGAAAAAAGCGTAAATTCGAAAAAAAAAAATGGGAAATTCGAAAAGAATGGGAAATTCGGAAAATCAAAAGAAAAAAAAAAAAAAAAGCAGCAATTCAAAAATTGTAAAAAAAAAAAAAAAAATAGGAAAATCTGAACTAATAATTTAATCAGTTTTTTTAACAAATTTCGACAAATTCGTAAATAATCAGTTTAACAAACTTTTCCGAATATTTGTAAATTCGAAAAAATCAAAAAAAAATTTGTGAATTTGGAAAAAAATTGTAAATTTGGAAATCCGAAAAAAAGAAATTGGAAATTCGAAAGAAAATGGGAAATTCGGAAGATCAAAAAAAAAAATATCGTAAATTCGAAAAAAATTGGCAATTCAGAAATTCGTAAAGAAAAAAAAAGAAAAAATAATCGGAAATTCGGAAATTTGAAACCCCATAAATTAGAAAATCTGAACTAACTAATAATAACTTAA
This sequence comes from Lithobates clamitans, assembly GCA_037952925.1. NCBI lineage: Eukaryota > Metazoa > Chordata > Amphibia > Anura > Ranidae > Lithobates > Lithobates clamitans. The sequence goes on along the minus strand of JBBGZY010000680.1, from coordinate 6,115,519 downwards.
CTATTACTAGCTATTAAATTGTAGGTATTGGAATTTCCTTTCAAATTTGGCTGTTAGTGAACGTAACGAATACGAATTTATCCGAAGTAACGAATTATCTAAAATAATGAATGCCGTAGCCAAATGAATGGAATGCAACAAATTAATAATAATAAAGTACAATAATAATAATACAAACATCTTATTATTATTAATTTGTTCCATTCTATTTGTTTAGATGCGCCATTCATTATTTGGGATAATTCGTAACTTCAGATAAATTCGTACTCGTTACGTTCACTAACCGCCAAATTTGAAAGGAGATTCCAATACCTATAATTTAATAGTTGGTGATAGGTAAGTTATTATTAGTTAGTTATTATTTTAGATTTTCGAATCTCCGATTTTTTTTTCAAATTTCCGAATTTCCGATTTTTTTAAAAAATTTTTCGAACTTTTTAGAATTTCCGATTTTTTTCACATTTTCCCGATTTTTTTTCGAATTTCTAAACTTCCGATCTTTTTCGAATTTCCAAATTTTTTCAAACTTTTTTAAATTTCCCAAATCTTTTCAAATTTACGATTTTCTTTAGAATATATGAATTGCGATCATAACAAATGACCCGAAAAAAACGAATGAAACGAAAACGAACACATTTTTCGGTAGTGCCTATGTCTACTGCTGTCAGCTGATGTCACAGAGCTGGTCCAGGCTCTGAAAAGATCCCAACCATATTGTCGGGATCCACCCAGATACCTGGGAGCGGCAGCTTGGTCAGCCTGAGCCACCCCTCTCCACAGTCCTGCCCTCCAAAGAGCACTGTAGGAGCAGAGAGCCTGAAGACCAAGAGCTGAGCGATCAGCTGTCTTTGATTGCTCAATTCTCAGTCATAGAGCCAGTGGGGCTCAGATGGCTCATCGCTGCTGCAGACGAATATAATTTTTAAAAATAAATCCTAAACTTCTCTTTTAATGCTCTATGTCCCTTGTGCTGCTGGCTCCTGGTTACCTTGAAATCCTCTGCGGTTGTAATCTTCCAATGCTTTTTTGTTTTGACTAGACTTCGGCTTTAAGGACAATTGCATTTACAACACCAGTCTACTTTAATAGCCTTGTCAATAGTTTTTATTGATTTTCAATAAAACATCATACATGCAGAGAAGCCAGCACAGTCGTTCCTGTATATTGCTCAAGATATGCAATAGAAGAACAATTAAAATACTGATTGTAAAGATGGGTTGGCAAATGACCACATAAGACCCAACAAATGAGAGTTCAACACCATAAGACAAAACTCAAACTTACATTAAAAAATAAAGCGAAATATCTCTAATATGTACATTGTTACTGCAAACCTAGCTTACATTATTATGCTATACTTATTGATCTTTATCATCACAACTGTTGTTATTGTTTTTTATGACTCACAGTCGCACTCTGTACCTTTTTACAATATTGATCACATTTGAACATTTGTACAGGTCATACTATGTATCTTTCAAAGCTTTAATAAAGACCTATTGAAAGTGGAAAAAGAAAGAAAAATAGGAACTGGCGATCAAGTTTTCCATCTTGAATGGAATTTCACCGCATTCGCTAAGCTCTGGTGTAACTTTCCTTGCGAAATTAACTGCCTATTTGGCTTTAGTATATCAACTCCAATGTATCAACTATGGCAATCTTGCATTGAGCAGGGTTCTCCAAACTTCTTAAACAAAAGGGCCAGTTTATTGCCCCTTAGACTTTAGGGGGGTCGCACTATGACCAGCGGGAGTGGAAATTTTCCTTGCATCAGTGGGAGTAAACATCAGCACATTTGTTGTTAGGGGGAGGAATAGTGCCCTATCGTTGGTATCATTGGAAGGAATAGCGTCCCATCATTAGTATCATTGGGATACCATCGTTGGTATTATTGGGAGGAATAGTGCCCCATCGTCGGTATCATTGGGAGGAATAGTGCCCCATCTTTGTATCATTGGGAGAAATAGTGCCCCATCGTTGGTATCATTGGAGGAATAGTACCCCATCGTTGGTATCATTGGGAGGACTAGTGCCCCATCATTGGTATCAGTGGGAGGAATAGTACCCCATCGTTTATATCATTGGGAGGAATAGAGCCCCATTGTTGGTATAATTGGGAGGAATAGTGCCCCATCATTGATATCATTGGGAGGAATAGTGCCCCATCGCTGGTATCATTGGGAGGAATAGTGCCCCATCGTTGATATCATTGGGAGGAATAGTGCCCCATCGCTGGTATCATTGGGAGGAATAGTGCCCCATCGCTGGTATCATTGGGAGGAATAGTGCCCCATCGCTGGTATCATTGGGAGGAATAGTGCCCCATCGCTGGTATCATTGGGAGGAATAGTGCCCCATCGCTGGTATCATTGGGAGGAATAGTGCCCCATCGTTGGTATCATTGGGAGGAATAGTGCCCCATCGCTGGTATCATTGGGAGGAATAGTGCCCCATCGCTGGTATCATTGGGAGGAATAGTGCCCCATCATTGGTATAATTGGGAGAAATGATGCCCCATCATTAATATCAGTGGGAGGAATAGCGCCTCATCGTTGATATCATTGGGAGGAATATTACGCCATCATTGGTATCATTAGGAGGAATAGTGCCCCACTATTGGGGTCAGTGGGGGAAATGGTGCCCCATTGTTGAGGTTAGCTGGTTGAATAGTGTCTTGTATAAGTGGGATGAATAGTGCCCCAAGGGCCGGACAAAGGCAAGCGAAGGGCTGCATCCAACCCCCGGGCCGGAGTTTGGAGACCCCCTGGCATAGAGCAATGTAAGGAGCATAAATTCCAAAATGGGCAGAGAAAGGGAAATAAAAGCTGGTGGAATAGAGGAGAGAGAGAGAGAGAGAACACATCCTGGCCAAAGACCTGCCCCAACCGCCTCCCGATTATCACTTCAATTGCCAGTATACAGTATCTAATCTGCTATGCTAACTACTTAAAATGTTCATCGATTTAGCAGCCATTCATGTCAAAGTACAGCACCACCTACCTCTGCCGTGGTGAGAAAAATGTCTTCCGTAATATGTCGGACCCCGCAAGCGATGACTCCCAGAGCCACCCCTGGGAACACATAAGCATTGTTGCCCTGACCCGGGTAGAAAGTCTGACCATTTGGTAGGGTCACTTTATCGAATGGACTTCCGCTGGCAAAGATCCCCCGACCCTGGAGAAGAGAAGCCAAGACTGTATCAGAGCAATCACTCAATCACTCAGATTTACCATCTACTCTAAACAGGACACACCGTGACCGGTTACCTCTACAGCTGGGCAATGCTTCCCTCCGGTGCAAAACACTACAGGAGCTTTCCTGTATACATGGAATTTGTCATCAAGAGAAGAGCATTTGGAGGGAAAGCAATTCAGCAATCTGATAAAATAATATTTCTAGTGGTCATCGTCCTGTTTAAAGCTGAACTCTAATAAATATACAAAACAAATATAGTGCCTTGAAAAAGTATTCATACCCCTTGAAATTTTCCACTTTTTTGTTGCAACCAAAAACCTAAATGTATTTTATTGGGATTTTATTGTGATCAACCAACACAAAATGGCACATAATTGTGGAGTGCAAGAAAAATGGTAAATGGTTTGCAACATAGTCGATACTTTGTAGAACTGCCTTTCACTGCAATTACAGCTGCAAGTCTTTTTTGGGGGATGTCTCTACCAGCTTTGCACATCTAGAGAAAGTGACATTTTTGCCCATTCTGCTTTTTGAAAAATGTCTTAAGCTCTGTCAAACTGGATGGAGAGTGTCTGTGAACAGCAAGTCTTTCCACAGATTCTCAATTGGATTTAGGTCTGGACTTTGACTGGGCTGTTCTAACACATGAATATGCTTTGAGCTAAACCATTCCATTGAAGCTCTGGCTGTATGTTTAGGGCCGTTGTCCTGCTGGAAGCTGAACCTCCGCCCCAGTCTCAAGTCTTTTGCAGACTAACAGGTTTTCTTCTAAGATTGCCCTGTATTTGGCTCTATCTATCTTCCGATCAACTCTGAACAGCTTCCCTGTCCCTGCTGAATAAAAGCATCCCCACAACATGATGCTGCCACCACCATGTTTCACAGTGGGGATGGTGTGTTCAGGGCGATGTGCAGTGTTAGTTTTCCACCACACATAGCGTTTTGCTTTTAGGCCAAAAAGTGCAATTTTGATCTCATCTGACCAGAGCACCTTCTTCCACATGTATGCTGTGTCCCCCACATGGCTTCTCGCAAACTGCAAAGGGACTTCTTATGGCCTTCTTCTTGCCACTCTTCCATAAAGGCCAGATTTGTGGAGTGTATGACTAATAGTTGTCCTGTGGACAGATTCTCCCACCTGAGCTGTGGATCTCTGCAGCTCCTCCAGAGTTACCATGGGGCTCTTGGCTGCTTCACTGAATAATGCTCTCCTTGCCCGGCCTGTCAGTTTAGGTGGACGGTCATGTCTTGGTAGGTTTGCAGTTGTGCCATACTCTTTCCATTTTTGGATGATGGATTGAACAGTGCTCCATGAGATGTTTAAAGCTTGGGGTTTTTTTTTTATAACCTAACCCTGCTTTAAACTTCTCCACAACTTTATCCCTGACCTGTCTGGTGTGTTCCTTGGCCTTCATGGTGCAGTTTGTTCCCTAAGGTTCTCTAACAAACCTCTGAGGGCTTCACAGAACAGCTGTATTTATACTGAGATTTAATTACACACAGGTGGTCTCTGTTTACTACTTAGGTGACTTCTGAAGGCAATTGGTTCCACTAGATTTTAGTTAGGGGTATCAGAGTAAAGGGGGCTGAATACAAATGCACACCACACTTTTCAGATATTTGTAAAACAAATGTGAAAACCATTTATCATTTTCCTTCCACTTCACAATTATGTGCCACTTTGTGTTGGTCTATCACAAAATCTCAATAAAATACAATTATGGTTTTGGTTGTAACATGACAAAATGTGGAATATTTCAAGGGGTGTGAATACTTTTTCAAGGCACTGTATACACCAATCAGCCATAACATTATCACCACTGACAGGTAAAGTTAAAGCGGAGCTCCAATTAAAAAAAAAAAAAAAAATAAAAGTCAGCAGCTACAAATACTGCAGCTGCTGACATTTAATAATCAGACACTTACCTGTCCCAGGTTTCAGCGATGCGGGAAAATGAAGCCCAGCTCCTCTCCCCCTCCTTTCTGCGGCGCCGGCATTGTCACTGTGGACGCCCGGCTGTGGCTTCACAGCCGGGCACACACTGCGCATGCGCAAGCCGCGCTGCGACTGGCCAGGCAACCATCTGGGACCTGTGTCTCAGAGGATTGCTGAGAGGGAGGGGGGAGAGGTGATCTTCCTTCTGGCGCCGCGGGTGTGCCAGGAGGAAGTGGGAGCTGGAACCCTCTAAAAAGAGGGTTTCCGCTCCCCCTCCAAAAAAATGACATGCCAAATGGGACATGTCAGGGGGTCCCCTTCCCTTAAAGCGCAAGTTCCATTTTTGGGTGGAACTCCACTTTAATAACATTGACTATCTCATTACAATGGCACTTGAAAATGGGTGGGATAAATTAGGAAGCAAGTGAACATGTTGTCCTTGAGGTCGATGTGTTGAAAGCAAATAAAAGGACTTTCAGTAGACCCAAATGGTAATGGCTAGACAACCTGGTCAGAACAGCTCCAAAACTTCAGCTCTCAAGGGATGTTCCTGGTAGGGATGAGCTCGATGTTTCGAGTCTAACGTAAGTTCAAATTTAAACATCGGGTGTTTTCCCCCGTTTGCTGAATACTATAGGGCGTTCACGGGAAATTCGAGCACCGCGGAATGCCCCATAATGCACTGCAAGATCGCAGTGCATTGCTGAATGATGATTGGCCAAAGCATGCACCTGACCTGCATGCTTTGGCCAATCACAGCACGCTCTGCTGGGTGCCCTTGGCCAATCATGGCTCAAGGGGAGTAATTCCACACCCCACATTATATAAGGCTGCTTACATAGTGGCCGTGTATAGTGTGTGGACAGAGATAGATTGAGTTAGATTAGGCAGGCAGGTTAGTTATTGGCCCCCAGATCCCGGCCCCCCCTATGTGAACGGGTATCGGATACATTGTACCCCTACCCATTCACCAAAAAAGTGTCAAAAAAGTAAAAACCAATAAAGGAATTGTCAAAAAACGAAGTGTCCCGCGATGTTAACTCCGCCTCCATGGGAGGCTTCCCCACCGACTGGTGTCTTTTCGCTTTGACACCTGTTATATAGGCAAGGGCGGGGTCACCCGGTTATGTCACCTGGTGGCCCCGCCCTTGCCTATATAACAGCTGTGACCGCGAAAAGACAGCAGTCGGCGGGACGTGTCCCATCGAGGCAGAGCTTTTTTTTTTCTATTTTTGAGGGTTTGTCTTTGCTGTGATTAAAGATGGACGGATATTGCGAGACCCTTTATTAGAAAATCTCGGGAGCCTTTTTTTTTCTAATAAAGGGTCCCGCGATATCCGTCCATGCCTATATAACAGCTGTCAAAGCGAAAAGACAGCAGTCGGCGGGGAAGCCTTCCATGGAGTTTTCCCATTTCTTTTTCTGTCTTTTTTACGGGACCATTGGACGTTGTGATTGAAGATGGATTTACATCATGGGATCCTTTTTTTTTTTTTTTTTTAAATAAAGGAATGATCAAAAAACTGTCTCCTGTTTTTACTTTTTTGGTGAATGGGTAGGGGTACAATGTACCCGATACCCATTCACATAGGGGGACTCAAAAGCACCCTCCCCATGTTGAGGGCATGTGTACCATTCAGGAGGGGGGGGGCGCTCTCTCGTCCCCCCTCCTTTTTCTGCGGCCTGTCAGGTTGCATGGTCGGATAAGAGTCTGGTATGGATTTTGGGGGGACCCCTACGCCATTTTTATTTACATTTTGGTGCGGGGTTCCCCTTAAAATCCATACCAGACCTGAAGGGCCTGGTATGTATTTTAGGGGGACCCCCATGCCATTTAAACATTTTATTTGCCATGGAGTTCCCCTTAATATCCATACTAGCCCGAAGGGCCTGGTATGGACTGGGGGGGGGGGGGGACCCACTCTGTTTTTTTCAATGATTTTTTTATGTATATTGCCGGTATCCAGCAATACACTATAGCCGCGAGCAATTTTAAATTACATTTTTTCCTTTAGAAATGTCATTTTTCTGCGGTACTGTTATAAACATGGGAAAGCTGCGCTACTTTACAGGCAGACTAAGGGGACCCTCCCAGGCACGATATTTAAAGCAATATTTCATTTTTATTGTTTTACTTTCAGCATTATTAAAATCACTGCTCCTGAGAGGAAAGGAAAATAGAAGAGGGCAGTATTCCTTAAAAAAAATGCTAATGACGCTACACGTGGATTAGCGCCAATGCAAAATGCTTCTAAAAGCAGCTTGTTTTTTTTTTATTTTAACACCCTGTGTGCATGAGGCCTTAAGGTTGTTTTTTAATACTGCACTTCGTGGCGCCCCCTTGTGTTTTTCTACTGTTATTTCAGAGAGATCCATTCCTGTCTTTCAGTGGAGCTGCCCTTTTTGTGCTGTGATTAGTTCCATTATGGATTGTATTCATCACCATGGACTATTATGGACTCACTAAGCCTATTTTAGAATTCATGGTTTAATTAGGGAGTGATCTGCTAATCTACATCTGGGACTGCGTCATACACTTTGTGGTTTTCTTTATCCCACAAAATAGCGGCAGCACTCACGAGTAGTACCCATTGATTCCTATGGGAAATCCGTACCTATGGTGGCCTCCAGCGGTCCCTCAAAGTACGACCACGGAGTTCATGCGCCCCAAGCTGTGCCACACAGTAAATATTGCTGGATCAGGTAAGAAGGCAAGCATTTGCCCAAGAGGGATGCATTAACAGGGGTAGGAGGAATTTATTACAAGACAATTGTGAAAAAGTAGAGTTGTCCTTAAGATGATCATGAGTTTTATTTATATATGTAATATTTTAAAAAAAAAGGTTTTCCTTTATATTTGAATCTCTTATCTGTTTGGGACTATCACTACAGAAGTGAGGTAGGCAGAACCCCAATTCACCTTCCCATAGCACTCTGTGGAATGGCATCTAACCATGCAGATACAATGAGCTACCAACTGAACTCTTTGGATGTACTGAAATGCCACATTTTACTACAAACCATGATTAATCCTAGTGGCTTTAGCCAGGGCTGTCTTAATAGCATCATGGGCCCCTGGGCAAAGTAAGGCACTGGGGCCCCTACCAGCCTGCCCCAATTTATGCACCTGCTTCCAAGAATTAAAGTATAAATAGTTGATAGAATTAAACATACATTTATTAGTACTTTTAATAAAATTGACTTTAAACAAAAAGAAAACATGCCATAATTCAAAGACTAATCAACAAAAAGAGCACGATATGGGGAAGAGGGAGGCAGAAATACACAGTACATGGGGGGTCAGGAGGGCACAATCTTGGGATCAGGAGGGCACAGTACAGGTTTTGGGAGGCTGCCCAGGAGACAGCCATCCAGGGATATCTTAGTCAGAAGCGTTACTGTCCCGAAAAATCCAGCACAGTTGGCAAGAATGATGTAATGCCCATGCATTAAGACAGCCCTGGCTATAGCAGCTGGCAATAATCTCATAAACAATCCAACAGGCAGGTTGCACCCAAGTTGATCGATCAACTTGGGTACAATCAGCCTGTCCATGCATGGTTTGTGTCAGGGCTGGGCTCAGCCCTTCCTCCTCAGAGCTGGCCGCTCACCTGTCGGCTAATTGCCAGCTCCTATCTCTCCACAGTTACTCAGCTGTTGATGATATCCTGCTTGTCAGTCCTGCCTACTTAAGCCATCCAGCCCAAAGGATCTCTGCCTTCGCCTTGGTCAACATCACAGAGCCTATCTCCTGCATTCCTGTTTAAAGACTTGCTTTGCTGACATCCCTTCTGGCTCCAGATCCTACTTGCTGTACCACTACATTTATCCCTGACTTCTGGCTTGGCTGACTATCCATTCCGGTTACTGAACTTTGGCTATGTTTTGACTACGTTTGTTCTTTTTACTTTTAGTATTAAACAAGTGTGATTTAACTGTATTTCGCGCTCGGTCTGATTTCATGGTTTCTGACAGTTTGAATCCTGGCTGGTCCCTACTAAACCAGTCGAGATTCGAACACATCTGTGGCTGGCTTTACTCTACAGGCCCTGGTGGGCTAATCATGTGACATGATTGTGGGACCACAAGGGTGAAGTCTACATATAAATGTGGTCATCAAAGATGAGCATCACAGACTGCATGGTGGCAGATACTATACCTCCGTTAGATGGTAGCACTGCTCTGCTGTGCACTCCGCCTTGCTGGTTGGGTTACTTAGTGCAAAGATTATTGGTCTTTTATTAAAAGCAGCCATATTCTTTAGTATCTTTTCTGTAAACGCTCCCTTGATAGCGGCCACTCCTAACAGAAATAAAAACATGTTGTTAATGTTAAAAAAAAAAAAAAAAAAAGCCAACCAGAACTAGCATTTTCTCTTTCTGTAGACAATAGCACGTAAAATGAAGAAAATTGTGGTGTGTTATTATACTGGCACAGGCTAAACTAAACTGGGTGTGCTCTAATAAAATCCTTCCCTGATGAACTCTAGTAGAGGTAAACAGCATCTCCTAGCATTGGTTTGGTAAGTTTTAAATATAAATAGAGTAAAAAGAAAAAAAAAAAAAAAAAAAAGAAGGAGAGCTGCGAAGTCTACACCTTGCACAGATGAGGGATCTCAAGCTTAAAACAGCTGTATGTGTTTTGTAAAATGGCTCTACATTTTAGGCTGTAGCTGCTCTAAAAACTTTTAAGCAGGTATGCATAGCTCTAGCCTTTCTACTTAAATGCATGTCAGTTTTGTATTCCGTATATACTCGAGTATAAGTCGAGTTTTTCAGCACATTTTTTTTGTGCTGAAAATGCCCCCCTCGGCTTATACTCGAGTCAAGCACTTTTCTGCAGAAGAGAATGACATTTTCCGAACCGACTTTTGGGCCCCATATCTCGAGGCCACTTTGTGCTAGGAACCCCAAGTTTGGTGTGTAAACATAGTGGAACTAGCACTATAACATATCCAAAGGGGTTCCTAGCACCAAGTGGCCCCGAGATACGGGGCCCCAAATTCGGTTCAGAAAATGTCATTCTCTGCTGCATTAAAGTGCTTGACATTTTCCAAATCTCGGGGCCACTTGGTGCTAGAAACCCCAGCTTTGGATATGTTGTAGTGCTAGTGCCACTAGGTTTGCACACCAAATGTGGGGTTTCTAGCACCAAGTGGCCCAAAGATACGGGGCCCCAAAGTTGGTCAACTGTGTCCATTTGCAGCAATGTCATTTCGGGACCCTTTGGGTCCAGAGACCCCAAATTTTGGCTGCAGCTAGGGGGCATCTAGGAACCCTTAACTACCGAGTTTGAAGTTTGGGGGACCTATGGCTGCAAATGGGCACAGTGAGGCTGCAAATGGGCATTGTTGACCCTCTTTTCCACTTACAGTAGCTGCACATTTTTCACCCTAGGCTTATACTCGAGTCAATAAGTTTTTCCCAGTTTTTTGTGGTAAAATTAGGTGCCTCGGCTTATATTCGGGTCAGCTTATACTCGAGTATATACGGTATTTTCTTTCTTGATTATGATCAGGATTTAAAATACGTTAATAGTCATAAAAAATATTTAATATGAATAAGTTGCATTCTCAATTTATGTCTGTAGGTGGAGCTTTTGGGTCCTTTTTTTCAATTTCTGGGCTATCCTTATCAGCTTTGCCGAACCATTTGTTTACAGAGTTCAGGCTGAATTTTATACACACAAATGATTCATGGCAGGGAGTGTTGCCTCTTCTTTCTTACTGCCTATTGATAAAGAAAAGATCTGTGGCAGTGATGCCTAAAAAAATTAATTTATTCTGTACATTCAAACAAAAAGAGATTTTCTGTGATATTATTTTGCTTGCGCTTATATCAAGGTTTATTTTTTTGTATTAATGAGCTGCAGCTCAGTGGAAATATTACAATGCAGGAATACAGAAACTATTATTGTAAAAAAAAAAAAAAAATCTCAAAATTCTACAGTCCAAAAAATATATATACCTAGACAGGGATGACCTCCCATAAACACAAATAAAACCAGTGATGTGACAATAAGCATTTTCTTACCTATAATTGCTGAAGGTTTCAGTATCTCTACAGCCTCTTCCAGAGTTCTCACAGGAGGGTGTTCCTGGGCAAACACCTCCTTCTCATGATTCAGGTTCCCCCGTCCCTTTAAGAAAATAGAACGCCATATCTTTATAAATAGAGTGTGTAAAAACCGCTGATCACACCTATAGCTTAAAAAAAAAAAAAATCCTGAACATATACACTATATTACCAAAAGTATTGTGACGCCTGCCTTTACACGCACATGAACTTTAATGACACCCCAGTCTTAGTCCGTAGGGTTCAATATTGAGTTGGCCCATCCACAAGGTTTAGGAGTGTGTCTATGGGAATGTTTTTGACGGTTCTTCCAGAAGTGCATTTGTGAGGTCAGGCACTGATGTTGGACGAGAAGGCCTGGCTCGCAGTCTCTGCTCCAATTCATCCCAAAGGTGTTCTATCGGGTTTAGGTCAGGACTCTGTGCAGGCCAGTCAAGTTCCTCCACCCCAAACCCGCTCACCTATGTTTTTCAGACCTTGCTTTGCGCACTGGTACAAATAATTTGGTGGAGGGGGGATTATGGTGTGGGGTTGTTTTTTAGGGGTTGCGCTTGGCCCCTTAGTTCCAGTTAAGGGAACTCTTAAGGCGTCAGCATACCAAGACATTCTGGACAATTTCATGCTCCCAACTTTGTGGAAACAGTTTGGGGATGGCCCCTTCCTGTTCCCAGGTAACTGTGCACCAGTGCACAAAGCAAGGTCCATAAAGACATGGATGAGCGCGGAGGTCTACTGCTAGAATTATTCACGGCGATACCTCACATGTGTGGTTTGAACATCGTTTAAATATGTGAGCGCGACTAACGTATGCGTTCGCTTCTGCGCACGAGCACAGAGTACTTTAAATTTTGTTTTTTTATTATTTATTTTACGTTTTATTTTTACACTGTCCCTTTAACTTTTTTTTTTTTAATAATTTTTATCCCTATTACAAGGAATGTAAACATCCCTTGTAATAGAAAAAAGCATGACAGGTCCTCTTTATTGAGAGATCTGGGGTCAAAAAGACCCCAGATCTCTCATTTACCTTTAAAAGCAAAAAAAAAGTAATTTTGCCTTTAACAGAAAAAAAAAAAAAATCAGCCCTTTAGGCTCCATGCACACTGGAGCTCATAAATGTCAGTTTTTGGGAGTTTGGGCGTTTTAACAGCCCATAAACTCTCCCCTATATTATCCTATGTGTCCATACACACATGGAAGTTTTTGGATGTTTATCAGCAGTGGAGTTTATGAGCTGTTTTCTGAACGCCATGAAATCGCGTTCAGGAGTACTTTTTCTGACCACAAAAAACGCCAAATGCTCATAAACGCTGTTAAATGTCGATAAACGCTCAAAATGTGGCTCACCACAACGTTATGAATCCATTGAAAAAAAAGAAAAAAGCTAATAAACGCTATTGCTATTTAGTATGTTATTTTAACGTCCAGTGTGCATGGAGCCTCAGGTCCTGAGGCGGAAGGGATATCCGACGTCCCTCCGGTCCTCCAAGGGCATAGAGTCGAGTTGGGGACATCTTGCCCTCACTCGACTTCCTGTCCATTGCAACCAGCAGATCGGATCGTTTTCGCCTTTACCGGTCTCTCCAGTAAACAGGGAAACGACCAGGAAGCGCAGGGGGCACTTCTCCCGCCTCCTCTAAAAGTGATCTTGCGGATAATTTGCTGCTGAGACCACTTTTATTTTGTAGACAATCGCCCACAGAACAAGAGAACACCAGGGTTTTGGCAGCTGGCTGCTGCCATAACAAAGGTATTTAGCGTCAAAGTAATGATGTAAATGTACTGTGGTTTTAAGAAAAGAATTCGACTTTCTTTTCTTTTGTTGGGTCAAATAAAATTTTATACAAAAACCTGATTTGACCCAAGTCCATCTCTTCTGTAAAACTCAGAGTTTTGTTGCCTGGAAGAGGACCAGTGACCAATATATTCTTTTTTATTGTTTATTTTATTTCCTTTATGCACACCCTGCACAATTGTAATAAAGCACTGCGCCAGTTTAGTAAGCCAAAGGAAAACCAATATGTTTTTCGTTAGATTTTTGGCACAGAGGGCCAGAGCGAGCGGACTGCAGCCAAATGTACGCCGTCCATGGGGATAATATACAAAGACCTCATCGCCCAAACAACCAGTCAGTAATTGTTCAAAAACTGGTCATCTCATCTCCAGACAAAAAGTCATAGGTTATCAAAGTAGTGATAGTGATTTTACAGCTTATTAGATATAGATATGAATTTTTATAATTTTTTTTCAGGGTATTTTTTTTGCTTTTCCTGCCTCGACTCCCCAGCCAACACTCCTGCATAGTTGGGGATGACATATTTAGCGCTGTGAAGCCTCCTGGCATATGTACATATGTACCATTTCCAGAAGCCAGAGAAGATCAGGTCTGGCATGCCTCATCAGGGGGTTGGGCTTTCTTAACCAAGAGAAGGCACCTGATGAAGTCAGGAACAAACATGGTGGCACCGGACACAGGCTGTGATAGCAGTATATATATATATATATACACACACACATACACACATATACATATATACATATACACACACACACACATACATATACACACACACAGCGGTTTTAAAAAGTCTACACACCCCTGTTAAAATGGCACGTTTTTGCGATGTAAAAAAAGAGACAAAATAAATCATTTCAGAACTTTTCCCACCTTTAATGTGACCTATAAACTGTACAACTTAATTGAAAACCAAACTGAAATCTTTTAAGTTTGGGAAGCAAAAATAAAAAACTAAAATAATATGGTTGCATAAGTGTGCACATCCTCTTATAACTGGGGATGTAGCTGTGTTCAAAATTAAGCAACCACATTCGATCTCATGTTGAATAGGAGTCATTCTACACGCCCCTGCCATTAAAGTGCCTCTGATTAACCCCAAATAAAGTTCAGCTGTTCTAGTAGGTCTTTCCTGACATTTTCCTAGTCGCATCCTACAGCAAAAGCCATGGTCTGCAGAGAGCTTCCAAAGCATCAAAGGGATTTCATTGTTAAAAGGTATCAGTCAGGAGAAGGGTACAAAATAATTTCCAAGGCATTAGATATACCATGGAATACAGTGAAGACAGTCACTATCAAGTGGAAAAAATATGGCACAACAAGAGGCCTACAGCAACATTAAAGGAGAATATCTGGCATGTATTGGCTGTGTGGTACATGTGACAACAATCTCCCGTATTCTTCATATGTCTGGGCTATGGGGTAGAGTGGCAAGAAAAACATCCAAGCCCAGATACATTTTGAAAAAACACATCTGAAGTCTCCCAAAAGCATGTGGGATGTGTTCTGGTCTGATAAAACCAAAGTTGAACTTTTTGGCCATAATTTCAAAAGATATGTTTGGCACAAAAACAACACTGCACATTACCAAAAGAACACCATACCCGCAGTGAAGCATGGTGGTGGCAGCATCATGCTTTGGGGCTGTTTTTCTTCAGCTGGAACAGGAGCCTTAGTCAGGGTAGAGGGAATTATAAACCGTTCCAAATACCAGTCAATAATGGCACAAAACCTTCAGGCTTCTGCTAGAAAGCTGAACATAAAGAAGAACTTCATCTTTCAGCATGACAACGACCCAAAGCATACATCCAAATCAACAAATGGCTTCACCAGAAGAAGATTCAAGTTTTGGAATGGCCCAGACCTGAATATGAATATCTGTGGGGTAATCTGAAGAGGGCTGTGCACAGAAGATGCCCTCACAATCTGACTTTCAAAGAAGGAAGGGATTCTGGCGCTCCAAATATTGTAATGTCTTAGTAGAATGGTGCAATAATAGCTTTAGTAGCACATCTAGATCAATTAGTATTTTTATAAAAAAGAGGAGGCAGCCATCCTCAGAGGGTGTCCATAGCCTCTGTTAGCAAGCAACAAGAAGGAAGGGGAGTTGGAGGCGCCAACTCTAATGACACTGTCATATAATGTTAGTGTAATATATACACTTGTTCACAGGGTGGCGGTGTCCATCAAGGGTTGAGATGTCCTGGGATGTGCTGGTGCTGAGGTGCCGGCTTCGGTGGCAAACCTTCGGCTCTGGGGATGTTTACTCCTGGTTTGAAAGCTGTTCTGCTGTCCAGCTTTCAAACCAGGAGTAAGCATCCCCAGAGCCGAAGGATTGCCACCGAAGCCTGCACCTCAGCACCAGCACATCCCAGAACATCTCAACCCTTGATGGACACCACCACCCTGTGAACCAGTAAGCGTATATATTACACTAACATTATATGACAGTGTCATTAGAGTTGGCACCTCCAACCCTCCTTCCTTCTTGTTCCTCGCAAACTGACAAATTTGGAGTTTTTGCAAAGCAGAGTGGGCAAATATTGCCAAGTCAAGATGTGCCATGCTGATAGACTCATACCCAAAAAAGACTGAGTGCTGTAATAAAATCAAAAGGTGCTGCAACAAAGTATTAGTTTAAGGATGTGCACACTTATGCATCCATATTATTTTATTTTTTTTTTTTTTACTTCCCTCCACCTAAAAGATTTCAGTTTATTCTTCAACTGAGTTGCACAGTCTATAGGTCACATTAAAGGTGGAAAAAGTTCTGAAATTATTTATCTTTGTCTCATTTTTTTTACATCACAGAAACCTGAAATTTTAACAGGGGGTGTGTAGACATTTTTTCATATCCACTGTATATTTTGGGGTTCTGCGTAATTTTCTAGACAAAAAAAAATATGATTTTTACATGCAGGAGAAGAAATGTCAGATTTGTCCAGGGCTGGAAGTAGTTAAAGGGGGGTTCCGGCAGGAAAAAAATAAAAAATTAAAAGTCAGCAGCTACAAACACTTTTAATAAGCACACTTACCTGTCCTGGGTGCCCGCGATGTCGGCCGCCCGACGCCGACCTGTCCCTCGGCTCTCGGATCCCGGCACCGCCATTCGAACTAAGGGAAACAGGCAGTGGAAACTGCCCGTTTCCTACTGCACATGCGCGAGTCGCGCAACGCTTTTTGAATGGGACGCGATGCGTTGTGGGACACACACAGTTCCCATAACACACCGCGCCCCATTCCCCAGAAGACAACGCGGGGAGGAGAAGACTGAACATCACCGCGGAGTAGGAAGAGGCAGATTAGGAAGACTGCCTAGCAACAGCCATTTCAGGTAAGTTAATTTTTTTTTTTTTCCCCTCCAATTTTTTAGGAATTTTTTTATGCAATTTTTTTTTTTAGGGTGGGCCTCCCCTTTAAGGAAGTTGTATTTTCATGGGTAGCCACTAGGTGGAGTTCTTGGCTCTTTTTTATATATGCTCTCTTCTTTGTATGCGTGCAAGGGGAAAGAAAAAGGTAGAGATAGTGCAATCCAAAATGAAAACACACTAGTCAATAGCTGTGACTTTCTCCCCTTCATTTAACCTCTATCTAATGTTACAATTAAAGGAAAAAAAAAAGTTAAATTAAAATTGACTGAAACCCATTAATCCAAGCAATAACAATTATTTTACTATAACAAAATCACGATGCCAATGTTCTGAAATTAAGTAGAATTAAATTTCTATGTCTATAAACATTAGTAAGACCGAAAAAGTATAAACAAGAGAGCCTTTAAACCTACTGAACTGCCAGTGTACAGACCAGAACAATTTGTGTTGGTAATAATAAAACAGGAATGGCTCAGTCTGCAGAATTATCTGTGATGGTTCCATCTACTCTACATTACCCATTACTGGAGTTCTCTTATCTGTCTGTTCTGCAGAGTGGAAAGTTCCTTGGGGGGAAAGACGAGAGCTATTACAATGTTTGTGGTTTGTCTTCTATGTAGATTTAGGGTCGGTTCACACTAGGGGCGGCGCGACTTGCAGGTCGCCTCACCGAGGCCACCTGCACACGACTGCCAAGGCGACTTGCAAAACGACTTCTGTATAGAAGTCTATGCAAGTCGCCCCAAAAGAAGTACAGGAACCTTTTTCTAAGTCGGAGCGACTTGCGTCGCTCCGATTAGAATGGTTCTATTGTACAGAAGGGGAGGCGACTTGTCAGGCGGCTAGGTCGCCTGACAAGTCGCCCCTGTGTGAACCGGCACTTAGAGAACCTGCGCAAAACACAACTTAAAGTGTATCTAAACACAAAACCAAAAATGGAATATATTGCAGCTTTGGTCTGGTGGCTGCATTTGTTTTCTTTTTTTTTACCAAGCTTCTTTTGTGTAATTTTCACCTGATGATCCTCCAAATAACGCACTTCGTGGCTCTGGTGTCTACATCAATCCGCTACTGTATCTATGGCCCTCCAAAGATACAGTGGGGGAGTGATGTAGACACCAGCCTAAGTCAGTGATGTAGACACTAGCCTAAGCCATTGTTATCACCCTAGGCTGTTCTCCTGATGCGGACTACAAACATGTCCGTATCTCTTCATCTCCATTACATGGAGAGCAAGGCAATTGGTAGATTACAGAAGATAGCTAGGAAGAAAGATATTCTTCAGTGCTGCTCACAGGACGTGACCAGCATATAAGGGGGCTTGTGATTGGCTGATTGCTGGTGCCAAAGAGTACAAGGTCTCTGCCCAACATCTTCTTGCTAGAACACCCCACCTGCTTGAAGCCCTAAACCTCTGCTTTTTGTGCCCAACTCATTGCCAGAGGCCTTCCCACGACATCCACAGCCATTAGTCTTTATAATTTCAGAAGGAAAGAATGTCCTCATAAAAGAAGTAGAATTGCTGCACTTTACTGGTGTTACTTCGGGAAGATGGCAATTACAGTCACATCACATAGACATACTATCCAGGGTCACTTAACAGTACTTTGTCAATCAAATATAGTGGATGATCCGCAGCAGTCACATGTGAAAGCAGCAAATACCACTTCGTCCTTCAGCCATCTTCCCTTTTACAGTCCCTCTCTCTCCTTATCAGGGCCATTAGTACAAACTCAGGAGGGCTCTGGCTTGTCTTAGGCTTTCTGAGTCCAACTCACGACTCCCTGCTTGTCGTTCCAGATAAAGGATCACTGACGCTGCACCTCTGGCTCCAGTACACTTCCCCCAGGTCCTCCAGGGGCATAGACTCAACCTTGGCACTCCAGCTGTTTCGGAACTACATTTCCCATGATGCTCAACTACAGTGCAGAGTGCATGAGCATCATGGGAAATGTAGTTCTAAAACATCTGGGGTGCCAAGGTTCGCCATCACTGGTCTAGGGTTTAATTATCCTTTAAAATGCATCTAAACCTGAAAACAAAAATGTAGCTTATTACAGTTGACCAATCTTTAGATGTAGCAGCTGTATTAGTTCCCCCCCCCCCCCCCCCCAAGTTTTTTTTTTACCTGGCAATACTGCAAATAACACACTTACTGTCCCTTGGTGGCTATGCTCAAGGCTGCTGTTAGATATCACGGGGCCCCATTACAGCCTACCTGACGTCCCCCCCCCTCTTCCTGGCCGAAAGTGACTGAGGACATAAATTTGTCTCTTTCTTTGCAGCCTCAGCAGCACAGATGAATGACTAGGAAACGATCTGAGGCTTCCTGCTCATTCACAAACTGAAGCATAGTAAACACAGTATACTATGCCTCAGTGATGAATGGAGTGATTAGTACCACGGAAGATGATGGAAGCGCTGTGGGGGAAAAGGGCAAATGGGGGGCCAGACAGCAGATGTGCTAGGACCAATCCAGATGAAAGAGGATGAAAAGCTGGTAGCGCTGCAGGGGGAGGAAGAGTCGGTGGCTGTAATAATACAGTACAGCAGGCCCTCCTGCTCAGCAGGTGCCCGGGCCCCCCTTTTGAACTGATGGGGCCTGGACCCAGTACAGTAGGGCTGGCTGTACTGCCTTATCAGCAGCCATGGCTATGCTCACATCTCTACAGTATCTAGTGAAGGAGTTGTCACCCAGGTTGGACTTTAACCACTTGCTTATTGGGCACTTAAACCCCCCTTCCTGCCCAGACCAATTTTCAGCTTTCAGCGCTGTCACTCTTTGAATGACAATTGCACGGACAATAGCAAAAATGTTTGTTTTTTTTCAAAATTATATTTTTTTGTTTACAGCGCAAAAAAATTTAAAAAAAAAGCACAGAGATACCACCAAAAGAAAGCTCTATTTGTGGGAAAAAAAAGGACAAAGTTTATTTGGGTACAGAGTCGCACAACCACGCAATTGCCAGTTAAAGTAACGCAGTACAGTGTTGCAAAAACTGGCCTAGTCATGAAAGGGGATTTTTTATTTATTTTTTTCAAAATTGTCGGTCTTTTTTATGTTTATAGAGCAAAAAATAAAAAATGCAGGGGTGAGCAAATACCACCAAAAGAAAGCTCTTTTTTTTAGGAAAAATGTATTTGGGTACAATGTTGCATGACCACGCAAATGTTAGTTAAAGTGCCGTATCTCAAAAAATGGCCTGGTCGTGAAGGGGGGGGGTAAGTCTTCCAGAGGTCAAGTGGCTAACAAACAGATGCTTGAGACAAGAATTACAGATATCAGTTCTCAGTAACGATGTGACATACCTTTACTATTAGTCCCTTTGAATCCACCATCCAGATCTTCTTGAGAGCTTCTTCTCTAGAGGTTCCCTCTTTCTCCATCGCCATAATAATGAGGAGAGCTATTCCCATGGCCGCCTTTGGGACAGGAAAGAGTTTATAAATTAAATACTGAGAAGTAATGAAAAGAATACAGTTTGGCTAAAGCTGGCTGTACACTAGTAGAATTTAATTCAGGATTTTTCACTTTAAAGCGGGGGTCCACCTATCTATCGTTTTTTTTTTTTTTGAGTTCATTCACAAACTTTTCTTCTCAGCATTACATACTCACATATTGTGTGTAATATGTCCGCCTGTGTCAGATTTCGTCGGAAAGAATAACTTATATTATTCACTGCAGGCGGTTTCCATCTTCATTGTGGGCATTTGAAGCCCACAAGCATTTATTTCCTGGATGTGGTGAATGCTAAGCTCCCAGCATTCACTGCTCGTTCCCACACATGCTCAGTGGCATCTTGGGAAGCCTGAGACTAGCTCCCAGGAGTCTGGGAGAGGCTAGAAACACGCCTACTCCCACGGGAGGAGAACCAGGAAGTGCAAAGAAGAATAGAAAAATAAAAGGTAATTACGGCGATTTTAATTTTTTTAAACGGCATGTCAGCATCTAGGCAAGGAAGAGAATACATACAGATATTGTTCAAAATTTGGGTGGAACCCCGCTTTAAGAATGTTTGTTATTTTCTAATTATTAGTGGAGTCAAACTGACGTTTGTTTTTGACCACATTCATTTGAAATGAATGTAAACAAAATTATGAAGTACTTTTTTTCCAGACATCGAATGCACAAGAATTGTAGAAGAACTTTCGTACGTATATTTGTATGAACGTTCGAAAATCTACTAGTATGTAGCTAGTTTAAGACTACAGAAAATAGTGCCAGAGAAACAAACTGATCCTCTGAGGTCTTCACTGGGATCAAAACAAGCATTTTTGATTTAGATATGGCTGAAAGACACATTTCACTGGCTCACCCATTGGAATAAGTGGGGCCACAGCGCATACATGTATGCCGGCACAGATTATTTACGCTAAAAAGGGCTCTGTGGCGTCAGGGCAGGGCTTCACAATGAAGATCATTGAAACCCGTAGCAAGGTGTATTTAACATAGCAGGCTGTACTAATTTAGGTGTGGGTGATGTTCAAATAAACACAATACTTTATTCTGCAAAATGTGAGAGACTCTTAAATGATTCACCCAACAAAATTTTACTTTGAAGAGAAAAAATGCTGCTATTAGAGGAAGTATGAGAATGGATGTGCAAGATACAATGGCGTAACTATAGTCATAACAGACCTTGTGTCTGCAATGGTTATTAAAGCAGTCAGTATTCTGTATTTCTAAAGAAATAGCCTTCGAGATGAATATTAGAGAATAAGGGGCCACCTTGAGGGTTTTGCTATGGGATGCCTTTTTCACATAGTTACAGTCCTGACCAGAGATAAAAAACAATTCACAATCAAATTCGGCAAAAGTTGGAAAGTGTGGCTGACCACAAGAACAAACTTTGGATAACGGTAACAACTGCTGTAAAAAAGACTTCTCAGCAATAGTCCCAGTGGCTCTCAGGGCAGAAGACCCAGGGGCTCTCGGCAGAAGACCCAGGGGCTCTCGGCAGAAGACCCAGGGGCTCAGGGCAGAAGTCCCAGGGGCTCAGGGCAGAAGACCCAGGGGCTCTCGGCAGAAGACCCAGGGGCTCAGGGCAGAAGACCCAGAGGCTCTCGGCAGAAGACCCAGGGGCTCTCGGCAGAAGACCCAGGGGCTCTCGGCAGAAGACCCAGGGGCTCTCGGCAGAAGACCTAGGGGCTCTCGGCAGATGACCCATCACATGTGCTTGCATTCATTAAAATCATTCTATAAAGAACCTTTCCTACACATTTAGCCATGAATATAGTTTGTGAGAATAGTATGTCAAATGTCACAAATCTAAACAAACCTATATCCAAACCTTAAAATATTGATAAAACAAGACCTTCAAAAACATGAAAAAATGAGTAGAGCAACATACAGTCAAAGAAGACATTAAAACAATCACAAACCTAACCAATCTTTACCAAGAAATTCAGAGTATTAAAATATTACATGGAATTAGACAGATCTGTAGCTTGCTATTCATGTTTTGGGTGGAGGGGATCTGTACATAAAGTTATATCCCAGCAACATTGAAGTGACTCTTCTCTAGTTATCTACCACACTGGTACCTATCAGATCTTAGCTCCTTTGGGGAGATGGTCACTGAGTACCCAAAACCCCAGAAAACAGCTTGACAAGGAGATGGATGGTGGGACCTTGTGACTCTGGATTTTCCCACCAAACCCACAAAGGCCAAATAAAATTCTACAGACACACAATGCGCCTCTAACAGGCTACCTAAAAAAGACTGATGTTTTCAGTAGTGGCCTCTTGCCACAGAATTTGCAACTTGTCCAAGTCGCAAATAAGCACACAAAACCAGACATTTAATAGGACGGTTGGGATTAGGAATTGAGTTGCTAGCTTTGTAAATGAGCCTGTCAACTTATTGGCAGTAGCTGAAAGGATAACAGGACCATATTACGTTATAGTAATGTGCCAAACATCAAACTCTCAGATTCAGTTCTCATTTTGGAATGGTGCATAGATATTTGAAATGTTTCTCATCAGAAAACATGCCGTAGAGGAGATGGAGGGCGGCCCGTACATGGCAATCAATTTACCGGTATATTTTGTTCTTTTTGTTCCTTCCTATCTCAGGAGTAGCCCTTGCCACTGCACTGCACAAGCGATGTGTGCTTTAACACCCTCTCGATCTGCTGTGCTCAGTGTGTTTAAGTCTCAAACATTTGCACAGCTGTCATGAACAATGGCTATAATTTGTTTAATATGTTTAGTTCCTATAATCAGAAATGCCCCAATCAGGAAAACACCACATTATGGCCATCAGATAGAGCTGGAATTGAACACAAATTCTGGCCATTATTTGTGACAGCTGTGCGAATGCTTGTGAGATTTGTACACCAATTGTTTTTTTATAAACAGACCCTAATGTGTATATAAACCCTATAATGGACTTCTCTTATTTAATTCCTTTTGGTCTGTTTGCTTTTTTCTAGTCTTATCTCAAAGTCTTAAAGAGACTATTTAGCTTCCCCTCCAATTTCTACAGGAAAAAAGTCTGTGCTTTGGAGATGAAAACAGTGGGAGTAGTTAACTACAACGTAGTTTAGCAAATAAAACTGGGGAGGGCTGACACCACCATCTACTATTGCTGTCTTTTGCCAGCCTACAACAGGAAAAAAAAGTGGAGTTCCATTCTGACGCATCAACAGGTATTTTTCTTTACTTTCATAGTCTTTAAAGGTATAAAATATGGTGAAATGTACATATATAGCTGAAATGCACTGCATATTTTATTTCGCTTTGGCATACATGGGTCCACCCGAGGATATGGAGGGTTCGCATCACTTTCTCCAAGCCCCTGCTTATCAAACTGCTTTATGGTGGAATGAAAATACTGAATGCCCGCAAAGCTGGGTCCCCAAGATGCATCATCGTGCACTTTCATCTTCAAATGATGGAATGTTTGGGACCAGGTTATAATCCTACAGGAGGTGCAGGCATCAGGTGAGCTTAAAATTTAGAACTCTAAACTTTTGCTGATCCTGGATTCAAAGATCTTTTGACGTAGTCAAGGTCACCATGCACGCCAAAGGCATTAAGTATAACATGCTGTTCCCTGCCAAACTGTAGGGGCTAAATGGAGAGACCCTAAATTTATTTTTTTTACATCATCTGAGGAGGCTTCCACATGGATCAGAACTGTCCATGACTGGAGGCATTGGACCAGCCTGCTATTCAAATCATTACTGGCTCCTTCCCATAACCCTCATGCTTATTTGAAGCTGTATCTACTGGTTGCTTTTAACCCTGTTAGGTTATCCTTTTCCCTCTCCTTTTGCTAGTCACTTTTGTCCCACTGTCTCCCACCACTCCTGCCAATCGGTACAGACTAACTGTTTGTTTTCATTGTTTTCCTATTAAGACCATAACATAAGTAAATGAGACTGCCTCTTGTTGTGCAGCATCTCCCTACGCAGAGACCTTTTCTGCTGAGTTTACATATTTCTACACCACCATAAATGCTTTTACACCTGTTCATATTCAGGGATTCAAGTACCGGTATTTTGCAGTTCCAAAGGAAATGTAGGATAGTTAGGAATGTTATAGCTAATGTTCCTTCGTTGTTTGTTGGATGTTCGTTTTTTTTTTTTTTTTTAACTATATTTAACTTTATATGTCAGAAACGTCTATGTGAGTGCATTATGAAGCTGTTGTAGTGAATTCCAGATTCAACTTGTGATCCAAAGCCCACCTAAAAGAAATATATCCATCAAAAAGATAATGACAATAATTACCATAATTTTGTGGAAAGTACAGGTCTAAATGCAAAAAAAAAAAAAAAAAAAAAAAAAAAAAAATCAAGAGATCGCTTGTACTCCAATATCTGCAAAAGCAGGACCCTACTCCAAGAAACCTAATTGACTGGCACTAAAGTTTTAAATCTCCAAAAATCTTAAATGGGTGACCACCTATGCCAGGGGTTGTGATGTGTCCTAATTCATAAATGATTACCCTTTCAGCTTTTGGATTTCAAGCTTCAGCCAGACAGTTGATATGTGGTGATGTATGTAAAGGTGAACTATATTGGTTTAATCATTGTTGGCCTCTATCTGCCTTCTCCTGTTGATACTCAGTTACTCCATAAGATATCAACTCTGGTGGCTCATTACCAGACTATCCCCAGAAGGACGGGATCCCACTGCACTAACAATCTTGGAATTATCTAAATGGGCTGACATATATAGGTTCACTGATGCCTGGAAAAGAGTACAGCCAGAGGGCAGAGAATTTACCTGTTATTCTGCTAAGCATAGAGCTATATTTCAAATAGATCTTGTTTATGCCTCCAATATTCTGCTGCTGAAAATCTATTCCATCCAATTATTTACTCCTGGCATGTCAGCTCACGCTCCTGCACTGCTTCACCTAATTGCCACCTTTGCAGACTTTCCAGATTCTGGATACCAGATCAACATGTGGAACCTCAAATCCTTGACTGTGCCTTTGGAGTAATGGGTCGTCAAAGTCAACATGGCCTTCCCTGCTGTGGTATATAAGGCTTCTAAAGCATACAGTTTGTTCAAGGTCAATATCAGGCTGTAATAGAGAGGGTTCTATCACATACCTGGTGAGGACTGGAATGTTGTGGAGGCCTCTCTTGCACCTCCTGCCCAACATTCCTGAATGTGGAGACAAGCAAAAAAGGAAAACCACCTTAGGAATGGGATTTTAAGAGTGACTGGAAACATCAGAGTATATGTAAAAAATATGTATAAAGTTTATTTAATATAGTACAAAACATTCATGGATTAAAAATTGATTCATGTGGAATATACAAGTCCAAGTATAATAATAATTAGATACATATACAAAACGGCTCTTCGTAAGACCCAACAACCGTTTCTGGTTTGATGCCCTTCTTCAGGGATTTAACAAACGTGTAGAGCCAAATGTATCAATAAAGATTGTGCGAGGTATCACACATGACAGAAGAGGGTGAGCGGCTAATATGGAAAAACTCTCTCCAGATTTAGCAGTTACCGTTCAGTGTGTCTCAGCGAGGGTCCCCGCAACATCTCCTCAGAGAAAACAACTCGTAAACTAGAGCTCTAGATTGAGGATCTACAGGGTATAATAATAGGCAATCCAAAGAAGCCCGCTATACAGCAGAATGCATCCCAATGTGGAAAAAAGGATCAAAAATAATCCCATAATCCTAGGGGTATACCTGATTCTTTATGAAGCCAGGGCTGAGTAGATATGTTTCCGTGGGGTGAGCGGTCACAGCACTGTGGAGACAAAGTGTGGGTGCACGAGTGCCGGAGCAGCTGGCTGGTGAAGTCCACTCTTTAGGTAGATGAAGCTGGGGGTCACAGTCCTCAGGACAGGATACTGAAGCTGCTTAGCACCAGAGCAGGAGATGGTGGCAAAGCCAGTATGCAGGCAGTGACCAGCTGCAGCCGAGCAACAAGGGACCGAGTCAGCAGGCAGAGAAAGTCCAGGAAGCAGGTCAAGGTCGGTAACAGCTGGGCAGCGCAGTACAGAATCAGCAGGCAAAGATAAGTCCAGTAAACAGACCGAGGTCACAGAGATCAGACGAACTAATTTAATGCAGGAGCAGAGGCGAAGTCCAGGAGAAAGCCGGGTCATACACAGGTAAGCAGGTTCAATGGACCAGGTTTCAGGAATACAGGTAGAAGCTGAAGACCATTCAGCAACTGCTCATGATGACAAACCAGTTTAAATAGGCCACTGGCCGCCGAGTGCACATGCCAATTAGTATGCGCACATACATGTGCGAGTGCGCGCACAAGGATCTGGAATTGTACATCTGTTGCATGTGAGCAATACACACGCACACAAATATAAGCATGAGCTCGCACTGGTTTTCTGGTGCTGGGAATCTGGTTTACCTTACAGGTTCTAAGGGAAAGTAGGGCACAGATTCATGAACTGGAAGCAACCATACAGAAACCTGCTGATGGCCTCCCTGAAACGTTTTCTGCTTTATACAAATCTGACCAAGAAAAAGCTTCTTCATCAATCCATGCAGGTTTTTGAGGGGGGAAAAATAGACATCCCCTCAACCTGAGACCAATAACCCTGAGTAACTATACTTTGGATACAGGATGTGAGTGGTATTCCCCTGACCAATTCGACAGCCATTATTAAACACTTTGTGGTCTACTCCAGTATACCTTACACATCCTGGCTCACTTTTTACTGAAGAACTTAATGAATACCTCCAGTATACCCAGTCTCCCTAATCTGACAGCCAAGACTGCTCCCTTCTGGAGGCAGACATAACAAAAGATGCCTTGGTGGCAATACCTTTTCGGTCTGGGAAGACCCCATGGACTGAACACATTATACAATAAGATCTATCAAGACACACATATATACAAATATTACCGAGTTCCAAGAGAAAAGTCACACTTATCAAGGAATGTCTGCTTTGCGAGGACTTGCTCTTTAAATGTTCTGAGTGGAGTTTGGCCCCTCTGGAGCAATTTCTAGCATCTCATCAGGAACAACACAGACTGTGCAGACAGTACACACACCTCTGGAATCTCAGTTCCTAAGGTGATCAATTTTTATGTACTATAAATAAATGGAACTACATGGATATTATTCAGTTTTTGGAAATCTCCTAATATGAGCAGAACTGTACTGTCTGCCTCACTGATGAATGTCTCGATGCAATGAGAAGATATTTTTAAAAACCTGACCATATTGGGCATAGTGAAGTCTGGAATTTGGAAACAAAATTATGACTGATCCAACCTGATGTTATGTGTACACGAAGATTATTTTTCTAAACACAAGAAACGCTAAAAAGCAACTCCAGTCTTCAACCTAAACCCGTTGACAGGGCAGGAACAGCCAACATAGGCTGTGGTGCAGGATAGCAGGGCTACCAGGGGTGACATACTGTGGAGCCACCCACATATCCTGACTATTAGTAACACTGTCCACCAGTGCATTTATCCAGGTGCTTCCCCTATACAGCTTGTGCAATTTTGTTGGTGAAACAACTTTTGCAACTTTTAGAGGTTATAAATCCCACACTAGAACCAAGATTCGAAAGACAATCAAGTAGTTAGAAGGTAAGTATGCCCTCAGGGAAAATGCTACTTCATTTGGATGTGCCTGTGTGCGCTGAGCCAGACTACCTAAAAAAAAATCACTTGATCCAGGAGAAAGGAAGTTTAGTGGGCTGCACTCAGAGTATGGGGAAGTGATTAAACCACAACTCTACCAAAGGTGCAGTTGTCCAATAAGATAAAGTGGATATAATCTTTTTTTTTTTTTTTAAATGCATTTTTTTAGTTTAAGAATATAGGGGAAAGAAAATACAATATGTTATACATAAAAGTTAATAAGAAGTTAAAATTACAAAATACATGAAGAGATAAAAATGCACATATGAATAATCACTAAGGTAAGTCAAATACATACATTTGTAGATGGAATAAAGGATAAATTAATTAGAACAGTAAGGTACAAACTTGTATGCAAAGGAATGGGAGGGGGGTGCAGGAGAAAAATATAAAAATAAGCTTCACTAATATGGATCTCTAAAAATAAATAAATAAATAAATAAATAAAAGTTTAGGTATTTCATAAGTGTAAAAGGGATCTATCAAAGTTTAGATTAATGCCGCGTACACACGAGCGGACTTTACAGCAGACTTTGCCCCGCCGACTTTTCGACGGACTTTATGACAGACTTTCTGAATGAACGGACCTGCCTACACACAATTAACCAAAGTCCGTCAAATTCGTACGTGATGACGTACGACCGGACTAAAATAAGGAAGTTCATAGCCAGTAGCCAATAGCTGCCCTAGCGTGACTTTTTGTCCGTCGAACTAGCATACAGACGAGCGGACTTTTTGACCGGACTCGAGTCCGTCGGATAGATTTGAAACATGTTTCAAATCTAAGTCCGTCCAACTTTTGAGAAAACAAAGTCCGCTGGAGCCCACACACGATCGAATTGCCTGAGGAAATCCTGTCCGCTGGGCAAAGTCTCCTGTAAAGTCCGCTCGTGTGTACGCAGCATTAGAAGAGATGAAATCCAAGGGGACCATATTTTTTCATATTTGTGGGAATTGTCACAGAGGATTGCAGTCTTTCATAGACATAACACCACATCATTTTATTTCTAATCAATGTAGTTTGGTAATGAGAACCACCAGGCTTTAGCTAAGGTTTGTTTGGCCAAACAAAGCGGACATCATCTTAATCAATAAACTTTCTAGCAGATAGGTGATGGCCATCCTGGCATGGCCAGCAGCTGGGTTGTAGGTTATTTTTTTTTAACCACCTGAAGATGGGGCAGACAGCAGAGAGAGCATGAAAAAGTAAGGTGGCACAGAGACAAGGGATGGCCCCAGAAATGGTGCAGAGTAGGCTCCAGGACAGGGTGGAGAGGAACCTGTAATAATGCCAATGAAGCAGTTCAAAAGTGGAAGATGAAAGAAATGTTGAACTTGCAAGAGGATGGTGTCACAAACATAATATCATGTCTATCAGCCAACAGTAGGCAGGATCAGGAACACCCACTGTATATAAGTACAGCCCTGCCAGAAAGAGTGTTCACACAATACCCAATTACAGAGGTGATTTTTTTGGGCCAAATGCGGCTTAGTGCCCTACAGCTTTACCTGAAGCAAAAATGGAATCCTTGGGCAACTAGACTATACACCGGCAAAATTGTAATGTCTAGATAACCGGGTCAGAGCAACTCCAAAAGTGCAACTATTGTTGGATGTTACCAGTCTGCAGTGGTCAGGACCTACCAAAATGACCCAAGGAAGGAAAACTGGCAGTTTGGGGTTTTTACTCCAGATGGACGATGGATCTTCTAAAATTGGGCTTCTTTTTAAAAGATCTAGAAAAAAAGGGTTTCGGTTCAGGATCCTGCCATTCCTTTACTGTTTCTATCAGGACATCATGGACTGGGAAAACCTTCTTTTTCTGTTCCCCCATGCCCCTGTATATCTGGTCATGGAGTGTCAGGGGTTTCTTGTTTGCCTGAATTCCAAGGGTGGTGTAAATTGCCCTCTAGAGGTCCTCTACTTCTTCCAGGGAAAGCTTATATCTTGAGGGTTTTCTGCACTCCCCGTCCTCTAACTCTGACTCCTCCTGGGAACCAGAGGTTGGACTATCCGGCTCTTCCCTAGACTCCTCTTTGGAGGCACCGGTAGCTCCCTCTGCCATGGTAGTGGCAGCCGGTTGGGAGGGTGCAGAGCCCTGTGCTTGTGGATGGGTTGTAATTTGGGGTGCAGGTGAGAGATTAGTAGGAAGCCGAAACCCTTCAAACAAAGATTTAAAAGACTGAAAGGTGGAGGAAAGTTCCTTCACTGAAGCCGCCAACCCTGATTTCTGCTCTGATGCCCTTTCTCTCACTAAAGCATCTATACAGTCTTTGCATAATACTTTTGCCCAAGATTCTGCTAGGGTATCCCTACAAGAGGCGCACTTTCTCCTAGAGCTATGTGACGATCTTGATTTTTCAGTAGCTTTTTGAAATACATGTATGGCTGGAGCTAGCACTGCTGTGCGCTCTCTGGGCATCCGCTTTAGACATTGCCACGCTGGTGGTTGCTGCTGTGGAGTCTCATGCTGCCTGTGCCGCAGTCCCGACTCCTCTCGGCCCACTATCAGCCCTGTGACCCAAAACCGGAAGTCTGGGTCACGGGTCACAGGTCAAAAGGGAAACAACCGCCAGAAATGACGTCACCCATCACACGGCCCACCTGGTTCCAAATGCGGCCTGCACCCGTGTACAGGGAGAGAGGAGCTATCTCCCTGCTGCATCCCTGTGAATGCAATGGTGGGCCCACGGATCTTCCACCCGCACTTGATGAAGATGAGGGTGGTGAACAGTGCGGTCATGTATGTACCTCACCGCGTCCCTGGGAGTGCCTCGGCCTTCCTTACAGGGCTTTACAAGCCACAGTCTCCCTGACTGTCTGGCCCGGTTCCAAAACAGTGTCCCCTCACCAGAGGAAATACAAATAACTGAAGTCTGGCAGGGGGAAGTGAAAATTTATGGGCTGGCGCAGAGTTTCCTAGGAATGGGAGGAGCCAAGGTCTCTCATTGTGGCTGTCCTGAAAGACGGGGAGGAAAATCCATAAAGAGAAAGAAGATGTTTAGACATATCCACTATGTCCCAGGCACATAACCAAAGTGCCCTATGCATACATAGCACTACCCCCGTAGGGATTGCAAATAACAGGGTTCCTCCACTGCTGCACAGCCAGGCACACAACAACTTCAGCTTGCATCCAAACACATTGACCAGTCCTTGAGCTTTCTTTTTTTTTTGTTTCATTAGGGGGTAATAACTTGGATGAGGATGGGAAGTCCAACTTGACTAACAGACTCAGAAATTGTATGTGTCGAAGCATACGTCAGTGCGCATGCAGGTGCTTTACGCAAACCTCAGCTGCACAACCTCTTCTAATGTATCTCAATGGGTGGCTGTATGCAGAGGCAGTGGATCTCAGCAATGTCATTATGCAGGGTCTGCATGCTGTACGTCCTGTACAGCCATGTGCACGAAGATGGAGTTCTGTACCTTGTTGTGTGGTCAACATAACTCTGAAAATGATAAATCCCATTCACCAGGCTGGACCTGGGCTAAAACCAGAATGAGGAGTCCTTTTCTTCCACAGCAGTCCTTCCTCTGCTCATTTATCTGCTGCATGGGAAGAAGCAGGTAGAACACACAGTACAGTTAGAGTAGCCAGTCACTGTCCTTACCTCACCAGCACCTTGAAAGACAAACTTGTGGTCAGAAAGTCTATTGTTTGTGATCCTGAGAGCAGCCAAAATCCCAGCTACCGCCACTGATGCTGTTCCTGAAACACAGAGGAAAGACCATCACACTTCATGCAATAAAAACAAAGATCGTACAATGCAAATGACAGTTAAAATTGACATTACCTGTTAATTTTGGGAAGACCTGTTAATTTACAGCTTAAAGCTGAACTTCGTGCACAAAAATCTTTATCTAACCTCAATAGCCGCATAAGATCTAAATTCACTTTGTGTGCACCAAAGTCTTTACAAATCCAGGTATTACCGTATATACTCGAGTATAAGCTGACCCGAATATAAGCCGAGGCTAATTTTACCACAAAAAACTGGGAAAAAACTTATTGACTCGAGTATAAGCCTAGGGTAAGAAATGTGCAGCTACTGTAAGTGGAAACGAGGGTCAACAATGCCCATTTGCAGCCATAGGTCCCCCGAACTTCTTGGTAGTCAAGGGTTCCTAGATGCCCCCTAGCTGCAGCCAAAATTTGGGGTCTCTGGATCCAAAGGGTCCTGAAATTACATTGCTGCAGATGGACACAGTTGACCGACTTTATCTCGGGGCCACCTGGTGCTAGGAACCCCAAATTTGGTGTGCAAACCCAGTGGAAATAGCACTACAACATATCTAAAGCTGGGCTAGAACTAAGTGGCCTTGACATACGGGGCCGCAAAGTCGGTTCAGAAAATGTCAAGCACTTTTCTGCAGCAGAGAATGACTAGTTCCACTGGGTTTACACACCAAAGTTGGGGTTCCTAGCACAAGGTGGCCCCGAGATACGGGGCCCCAAAGTCGGTTCGGAAAATGTCAAGCACTTTTCTTCAGCAGAAAATGACATTTTCCGAACCGAATTTGGGGCCCCGTATCTCAGGCCACTTAGTGCTAGGAACCCCAGCTTTGGATATGTTGTAGTGCTAGCTCCACTGGGTTTGCACATCAAATTTGGGGTTCCTAGCACCAAGTAGCCCCAAGATACGGGGCCCCAAAGTTTGGAAAATGTAATTCTCTGCTGCAGAAAAGTGCTTGACTCGAGTATAAGCCGAGGGGGGCACAAAAAAGTGTGCTGAAAAAGTCAGCTTATACTCGAGTATATACAGTACCTTGTAAAGTAGTGATCATCACTGTACTGACAGCAGCACTGTGGGAGAGGCCCAGCAGACTCCACCCACTACAGGCTGCCTGCAGAAAACTGCAGGAGGGGGTGGAGACAAGACCAGCCACCCTGCACAGGGAGAGAGAGCAGCAGTGACTGGTCTTTATTACAAGAAGCTCCTGCACAGAATCTCACACTGGATTACTGCACAGATCTGGAAGAAATAAACAAAAAACATCAAAACTCAACATTACACAAATCTCTTGTTTTTAACCACTCCAGCTCCAGCGACGTACCCATACGTCACTGGAATTTGAGTAGTCACACCGGGATAATGCCTGCAGGCATCATCCCGGTATTTTATTTTTTTTTTCCAATGGTCGACTCTCTTGTAAAAGCATATCTAGCGGCCAACTAGCCACTGGATTGCTTTTACAAGCAGCAGGAGAGGACACCCCCCCCCCCACACACCTTCCGTGCCTTTCCGAGAACTCCCGTTCTACTGGAAGTCTCAATCGACCAGCCGGCGCTTCTGTTGGCTGATCATAGAGCCCAACAAAGACCGGATAGGCCTTGTTGGGCTCTATGACATAGTAACCCTTAAGCAATAAGGTCACATCACTTCCGGGTTACCCGAAAGAAAACAGCGTCATATAAAAAAATCAAAAGCATTTGATCTCACCGATCTGGGTGTTCTGAATTCTTTGAAGGGCAGAGGAGGGATCTGGGGCCCTAAAGACTCCAGATCTCTCCATAAAGAGTACCTGTCACATGCCTATTGCTGTCACCGATGTTTAAATTCCTTGTGACAGCATTAAAAATTATAATTTTTTTCTTTTAGAAGTAATCCCACAACCCCCGTGCTTGTGCGCAAAAGGCGAATGCATTCGTCGGTCCCACACGCACGCAAACAATGATCTTCCCACATGTGAGGTATCACCGCGAACGTCAGATCATGGTGGAGTAATTCTAGTGCCAGACCTGCTCTGTACATCTAAAGTGATAACCTGTAAAGGCTTTTAATTCATCACCTATTGACAGTAAAATATACATCATTTGTCGTCATTGCACGGGCGTGGACAATTTTAAAGCCTAATATGCTTTGGTATCTATTTACTCACCGTAACATTAACTTTTCTATCTAACCAAAAAAAATTAGGGCATATATTGTGTTTTTATTTTGCATTGAAATTCAAAAAAGTGTCATTTTCTCCAAAAAATTGCTGCGCAAATACCGTATGGCATAGAAATTGCTAAACCAATCAATTTATTTTCTAGGGCCTCTGCTTCAAAAAAAACAAAAAACATGATGTTTGGGGGTTCTAAGGAATTTTCTAGCAAAAAATATCGATTGTTACTTTAACTTGTTCAGATCCGCGCTATAGCCGAATGATGGCTACAGCCTACTTTGCTGGGAGTACGTCTATTGACGTCCTCCCGTGCACGAGTGGCCTGCGCGCCCCCTGCAGGGCGTGAGAGGCGCGCTCTGTGATCAGCGCGTCTACTCGGCTGATCACAGATTGGAGTAAGGGGTCGATCCCGACCTCTTACCACGTGATCAGCCGTCAGCCAATGACAGCTGATCATGTGATGTAAACAGAGCCGGTAATCGGCTATTTTTTCTTCTCGCGCTGACAGCGTGAGGGGAAAAAAAAAAATCCGATCACCGGCGGCTGCCCATCAGTGTCAGCTACCAGTGCCCATCAGTGCCATCTATCAGTGGTACCCATCAGTGGTACCCATCAGTGCCACCCATCAGTGGTACCCATCAGTGCCACCCATCAGTGGTACCCATCAGTGCCACCCATCAGTGGTACCCATCAGTGCCACCCATCAGTGGTACCCATCAGTGGTACCCATCAGTGCCACCCATCAGTGGTACCCATCAGTGCCACCCATCAGTGGTACCCATCAGTGCCACCCATCAGTGGTACCCATCAGTGCCAGCTTATCAGTGCCCATCAGTACTGCCTTATCTGTGCCCACCAGTGCAGCCTATCAGTGCCCACCAGTGCAGCCTATCAGTGCCCACCAGTGCAGCCTATCAGTGCCCACCAGTGCAGCCTATCAGTGCCCACCAGTGCAGCCTATCAGTGCCCACCAGTGCAGCCTATCAGTGCCCACCAGTGCAGCCTATCAGTGCCCACCAGTGCAGCCTATCAGTGCCCACCAGTGCAGCCTATCAGTGCCCACCAGTGCAGCCTATCAGTGCCCACCAGTGCAGCCTATCAGTGCCCACCAGTGCAGCCTATCAGTGCCCACCAGTGCAGCCTATCAGTGCCCACCAGTGCGGCCTATCAGCGCCCACCAGTGCGGCCTATCAGCGCCCACCAGTGCCGCCTCATCAGCGCATATCAATGAAGGAGAAAAATTACCTGTTTGCAAATTTTTTATAACAAACTATGAAACATGTTTTTTTTTTTTTTTCAAAATCTTCCATCTTTTTTTGTTTGTTTAGCAAAAAAATAAAAACCCCAGCTGTGATTAAATACCACCAAAAGAAAGCTCTATTTGTGTGAAAAAAATGATAAAAATGTCATTTGTGTACAGTGTTGTATGCCCGCGCAATTGTCATTCAAAGTGCGACAGCGCTGAAAATTGGTCTGGGGAGGAAGGGGGTTTAAGTGCCCGGTAAGCAAGTGGTTAAGCAAAAAGTGCCTGGTCTTCAAGTGGTTAAACAACTGCGCATTTCAGAGCTCAGCTTTAAACATATAAAGGAACAGTCTTGCCTAGCGACAGGTTTACAAACGACTGTGTGAACTCATCCAGCAATGCCCGTTGTGCTTTACAGCCACACAGCAGGAGTGTGCCCACCCAGAGCGCAGAGTTTGTGCCCCCCCAGACTAATAATGGCCTTTACTCAGCCAGGACAAAGCAAGCTGATTGGGAAAATGAGTGGCTTTTGAAGAACATTTTTTCCACTGTATGTTTGCCTACAATTTTTTTCTGTGCAAAACCTGGAAAGCTTGTTAAAGTAATAAAGAAAATGTGTGAAGATAACCACTAGGTGTCAGTGTGTCTGCATCCATTTCCAACCTGAGGATTCGCTTCGCAACTCTGAAGTGGTCAGCTAAATGAGAAATACATTTTCATTCTGCAAATAATTACTGTATTCAAAATACTGATTATACCACATTCTGCTAACCGTGGGCTGGCAACCGAACAGCCTCCTCAGTGCCCTGCCATCCTACCTAATCAATGAGCTAATGAACAACATTCTAAGCCGGTTACACTGGATCATAACTGTTAGGTCAACCCAAACTGGATGACATTTAGTTTGCTAATGTACTGTGTAACAAACAATTGCCGAGGCTTTTTCAATTTTTTTCTTTTTTGCAAATCAGTGATGCTGATCTCCTCTAGCTCCTTTCAGCGGCTTCCTGCCCACATGCCCTCCCTCCAGCAGGCACATTGCTTTGGATTCCGCCTTCCTAAATAATGAGAATGGTGGACAATGCCTATGAAATGTGTCCAAAAAGTAGCCACCCCCCAGGAGCTGAAGTGATAAAGTGACTATGTGGGAGTACAGCTGGGAGACAGCTGTCACCCTACAACAACAGGATTCATTTTTGAAATTTCATTAAAGGGTAACTCCACTTTCGTGGGGAAAAAAAAATAAATAAAAAAAAAATCACGAAAAAAGAAAATAAAAAAATAATATAGCATATACAATTGCGATTGTACCTGAATGTTATTAAAATGTACCTTTCCTTTTCTATCTGCAGATCTGTCATTATCTGTGAAACGCAATATGGCTTTCTGGAGGTGTTCTCTACACAGATGGTGTACAGCAGAGGTTCTCAGCCCCGTCCTCAAGTCCCCCCAACAGGCCATGTTTTGGGAATTTCTCTTAGATAAAATGGCTGTCCAAAATACCAAGCCATTGACTCCGATTTAAAGCACCTGTGCAAGATCTAGGAAAACCTGAAAACATGGCCTGTTAGGGGTACTTGAGGACTGAGGTTGAGAACCACTGGTGTACAGAACGGCCTCCAGAAACATCATTTCCTGCTTGTGTGATTGGCTCACTGATTTTCCCAGAAGTCTGTCCTAAGATTTCCCTTCTAGATTTTAAGCTTCAACGAGCAGGGCCCTCTGATCCCTCCTGTATTGATTTGTATTGTAAGTGTACTGTCTGCCCTCATGTTGTAGAGCGCTGCGCAAACTGTTGGCGCTATATAAAACCTGTATTATAATAATAAGATACAAGTCAAATTTCAGGCATCCCCTGCAACAAAAATGTCATTTTTGGTGAGATACTCAAAATAGGTAATCACATCTAAAAGGGATGCAGACCCAGCAACTTTCCTCATTAGAGCCCTGCATATGAAGCAGCTGATATATATATATACACACACACACACACACACACACACACACACTATATATATATATATATATATATATATATATATATATATATATATATATATATATATATATATATATATATATATATATATACATATACATATATATATACATATATATATATACACACATATATATATATATATACATATACATACATATATATATATATATATATATATATATATATATACACACACACATATATATATATATATATATATACACACACATATATATATATATACACACATATACACACACACACACACATATATATATACACATATACACACACACACAGTATATATAGGGGAGGCGTGCACTCACGCTATGATAGAAGCGCAGGATCATGTGTGTGTGTATATATATATATATATATATATATATATATATATATATATATATATATATATATATACACACATACATACATACATACATACACACACACAAACACACACACATGCCCATTAGACTCACTTTCCCATATGGACACAGACAAACACACAGGGATTTTTTCAGAATAACAAAAGGTAGGAATCTGAAACAAAATTTGTTACAATCCCTGCAATGTACATAGATCACTCAGAAGAGAATGTTTTTTTCCCCTCAACAAAAGTGGAGTTACCCTTTAAAATGTTTAAGCTTGTATGACAGTTTAGTGATTGGTTTTAGACCTGACCTCTGGAAGGTTTACCCCCCCCTTCCTGACAAGGCTATTTTTTGCGATACAGCACTGAGTTACTTTAACTGACAATTGGGCTGGCGTGCGGCACTGTAACCAAATAAAATTGATGTATTTTTTTCTTCCCGCAAATAGAGCTTTCTTTTGGTGGTATTTAATCACCTCTGCGTTTTTATTTTTTGTGCTTTGACCACTTGCCGACCAGCCGCCGCAGTTTTACGTTATGTAACGTTGCTTTGGCCTGTGGCCACTAGGGGCGTGCGCCCGCTGCTCGCCCCCGGAGCCGATGCGAGTGCCCGGCAGTCGCGATGACCGCCGGGCTCCCGCGATCGCTGCTGACACACGGAGAACCGGGATCTGTCTGTGTAAACACACAGTTTCTGGTTCTCTGAGGGGAGAAGAGACCGATTGTCTGTTCATACAGAATATGAACAGCGATCTGTCATCTCCCCTACACAGTATTTATTATAGCAAAAAGTAAAAAATATTGCGGTTTTTTCAAAATTGACGCATTTTTGTTAATAGCGCAAAAAATAAAAACAGCAGAGGTGATCAAATACCACTAAAAGAAAGCTCTATTAGTGGGAAAAAAAGGACGGCAATTTTGTTTGGGTGCAACGCTGCATGACAGCGCAATTGTCAGTTAAAGCAACGCAGTGCCGAATCGCAAAAAGTGCTCTGGTCAGGAAGGGGGTAAAATATTCCGGGGCTGAAGCAGTTAAACAAAGAAAGATCAACAATTTTGAAAAAAAAAAATTTTTTTTACTTTCTGCTATAAAACATATCCAATAAAAAAAAAAAAAAAAAAAATCTAATTTATTCATCAGTTTAGGCCAATATGTATTCTGCTACATGTTTTTGGTAAAAAGAACATAATAAACGTATATTGATTAGTTTGCGCAAAAGTTATAGCATCAACAAACTATGGTATACAGTGCCTTGAAAAAGTATTCATACCCCTTGAAATTTTCCACATTTTGTCATGTTACAACCAAAATTATAAATGTATTTTATTGGGATTTTATGTGATCGACCAACACAGACCAACACAAAGTGGCACATAATTGTGAAGTGGAAGGAAAATGATAAATGGTTTTCAAAATGTTTTACAAATAAATATCTGAAAAGTGTGGCATGCATTTGTATTCAGTCCCCTTTACTCTGATACCCCTAACTAAAATCTAGTGGAACCCACTGCCTTCAGAATTCACCTAATTAGTAAATAGAGTCCACCTGTGTGTAATTTAATCTCAGTATGAATATAGCTGTTCTGTGAAGCCCTCAGAGGTTTGTTAGAGAACCTTAGTGAACAAAATGCATTGTGAAGGCCAAGAACACACCAGACAGGCCAGGGATAAAGTTGTGGAGAAGTTTAAAGCAGGGTTAGGTTATAAAAAAATATCCCAAGCTTAGAACATCTCACAGAGCACTTTTCAATCCATCATCTGAAAATGGAAAGAGTATGGCACAACTGCAAACCTACCAAGACATGACTGTCCACCTAAACTGACAGGCCGGGCAAGGAGACCATTAATCAGAGAAGCAGCCAAGAGGCCCATGGTAACTCTGGAGGAGCTGCAGAGATCCACAGCTCAGGTGGGAGAATCTATCCACAGGACAACTATTAGTCGGGCACTTCACAAATCTGGCCTTTATGGAAGAGTGGCAAGAAGAAAGCCTTTGTTGAATGAAAGCCCCGTTTGCAGTTTGAGAGAAGCCATGTGGGGGACACAGCAAACATGTAGAAGAAGGTGCTCTGGTCAGATGAGACCAAAATTGAACTTTTTGGCCTAAAAGCAAAATGCTATGTGTGGCGGAAAACATGGTGGTGGCAGGATCATGTTGTGGGGATGCTTTTCTTCAGCAGGGACAGGGAAGCTGGTCAGAGTTGATGGGAAGATGGATGGAGCCAAATACAGGGCGATCTTAGAAGAAAAACTGTTATGCTGCATACACACAATCGGAACTTTCCGACAACAAAACTGTGGATTTTTTTTCGAAGGTTGTTGGCTCAAACATGTCTTGCATACACACGGTCACACAAATGTTGGCCAACAATTACGAACGTGGTGACGTACAAGACATACAGCGAGCCAATAAAAAGGACGTTTAATAGTCATGCGCCACCCTTTGGGCTCCTTCTGCTAATGTTGTGTTTGGTGAGTATTGATTCAGAGAATGCGTGGACTTTTGTGCGATGGACTTGTGTACACACGATCGGAAAGTCTGACAACAGAATTTGGTGGGGGACCTGCTAGCCAACATTTGTTGGCGGAAAGTCCGCCAACAAATGTTCGATGGAGCATACACACGGTCGGACTTTCCGCCAACAAGCTCACATCCAACATTTGCTGTCGGAAAATCTGCTCGTGTGTACGGGGCATTAGAGTCTGCAAAAGACTTGAGACTGGGGCGGAGGTTCACCTTCCAGCAGGACAACGACCCTAAACATACAGCCAGAGCTACAATGGAATGATTTGGATCAAAACATATTCATGTGTTAGAATGGCCCAGTCAAAAGTCTAAACCTAAATCCAACTGAGAATCTGTGGCAAGACTTGAAAATTGCTGTTCACAGACGCTCTCCATCCAATCTGACAGAGCTTGAGATATTTTGCAAAGAAGAATGGGCAGAAATGTCACTCTCTAAATGTGCAAAGCTGGTAGAGACATCCCCAAAAAGACTTACAGCTGTAATTGCAGTGAAAGGAGGTTCTACAAAGTATTGACTCACGGGGGCTGAATACAAATGTATCCCACACTTTTCACATATTTATTTGTATCATTTTACTTCCACTTGACAATTATGTGCCACTTTGTGTTGGTCTATCACATAAAATCCCAATAAAATACATTTACTTTTTTGGTTATAACATGACAAAATGTGGAAAATTTCAAGGGGTATGAATACTGGATTTTTAAAATAAAATTTATACTAGTAATAGCGGCGTTCAGAGATTTATAGCAGGACTGCGATATTGTGGTAGGCAGTCGGACACGGACACTGACACTTTGTTGGAACCAGTGACAATAATACAGTGATCGGTGCTAAAAATATGCACCGTCACTGTACTACTAATGACCCTGGCTGGGAAGGGGTTTCACATCTAGGGAGATTAAAGGGTTAACAGTGTGCCTAGCCAGTGTTTTTGTGTACATAGTTTGCTGCTTTCACTAGGGGAAGGGATCGATTCTAGTCCCAGGATCCATTCCTTCCCCCCAGTGTCAGAACTGAGATATGTCTTGTTTACATAGGCATATCACAGTTCTCTGTGTATTTGCGACGATCGGCGGGTACCGGAGGACATCGAGAGTCCGGCACCCGCAGATCAGCTTCTGTTGTGGATTATCACAGCAGAAGCAGCCCACCGGTGGTGCGCATGTGCCCCCTGCAGGTGGAAGTCTGGAATCACATACATTATATATATAGATTATATTATATATATATATATATTATATACACACACATACACACATTATATATATATATATATATATATACACACACACATACATACATACATACACACACACACGTGATCTGGCCCTCAGCTGCCACACTGTAGCAGTAAAAGTGGTCAGAAAGCAGTTAAGCTATGGCGCACATTTAACAAATCAATCCCCCATGCTCTTTCTCACATTGTCCTCTTCTATTTGTAGATATTACACTAATGGGAAAAAAGTACGCGTCTGGAAATTGTTAACTTTTCAACATATTTAAACAGGTGAACATTAAAACTTCATTCAGACAGCGTCTGCAGATAAAAGGTGATATACCTGACACATAAAATTTACATTGTGCATTCTCTCTCATAATCAATTCTAAATTAACTTAGGGAGTATATGGGTGGAACACACCTCAGACATCTCTGCTACAGATGTGTGTGGAGTCATCATGCCAAGATCAACAACATTCTCTATAGCCCTCAGGAAAGTTTGAAAATGTCAAAGTCTTGCAAAGATTCAAAAAGATGGCCAAATCATTTTGAAAAAAATGTTTCCATTCTAAGGAAAATCCTTTTACAAGTAGAGTAGATTTCAAACAACTGCTAATTCGACTAGGACTGGCCAGCCCAGGTAATTCAGCCCAAGAGCTGACTATTTAAAGGCTCAAAGAAGTCTCGAAGAACCCCTAAAATCTCATAGCAGGGCCAGCAGCTAACTCTTGCAATACTTGTCATTAAAGTGCAATCATCTACGGTACAATCAGAAGGAGATTATACCAGATTAACCTGCAGGGGGTGTGCCATGAAAAAGCCTTTGCTGTACAAAAAGAGGAAGATTACAGTTTGCCAATGATGATATAGGCAAAACGGAAGCCTTCTAGAACAATGTACTGTAGACTGATCAAAGTTAGATTTGTTTAGCCACAGTAACAGTGGACATGTTTGGCACAAACCAAAGACAGCTTTCTGGGAGAAGAACCTCATACCAACTGTGAAGCATGGTGATAGGAATGTTATCTTATGGTTTTGCTACTTCAGGACCTAGGCATGAATTCTGCATCATATTAAGGTGTGCTTGATGAGAATGAGAGACTGCAAGTTGAACAGAGAAATTAGTTAAAAACAGGGTGATGATCTAAAACGAACAAATGAATTCACCAAGGAATAGCTCAAAAATTAATAGGGGGGGGGGGGGGGACTGGCTGATCCAAAGCCCTGATTTGAATCCCATTGGGATTAAGTAAGGGCTTTTTTTTCAGCCTACGGTACTGGTAGACGTCAAGTCATTGAAGGATGAGTGGAAAAATGTACCAGGACATTCTTGATAAAAATCTGCTGCCATCTACCAGGATAATGAAGATGAGACGAGGGTGGACATTTCAGCAAGACATTGATCCCAAACACAAAGCCAAAGAAACTTTCAATTGGTTTTGAAGAAAGAAAATAAAGTTGATAGAATGGCCAAGCCAATCACCTGACTTGAATCCAACAGAAAATCTATGGAAAGAACCAAAGATCAGAGTCCATATAAGAGGTCCACGGTACCTTCAAGATTTGAAGACTGTTTGTGTGGAAGAATGGGCCAAAATCACACCTGAGTAACGCATGTGACTAGTTTGTCCATACAGGAGGCGCCTTGAAACTGTCATTGTCAACAAAGGATTTTGTTACGAAGTATTAAATAGATTTCAGTTAGCGTGTTCAATACCTTTTTCCCTGTGTCATTACATTTTATTACACGCAGCTTCATTTCTAAACTTATTTGTTTTTGTTTCTTTGTATGTATGGATGCATGGGTTGTTACCGACATGTGGTGAAAATTTCATGTCAACAGCGCCTTTAGAAATATATTTACCTAGAAAAATGGTGATGTGTTCAATACTTATTTTACCCGTTGTATATAGCGCTTAAAAGTGGAACTCCAGGTAGATATAAAAAAAAAAAAAAAAATAACACAGGCCTACAGTAGAAGAAAGCAGAGTGACAGTGAGATGAGTTCATCACTATGCTGCTTCTCCTTTCACTGTCCAGTCACAGGCTGGGGCAGGTCCCGGATGCCTTGGGCTCAGAGGAAGTGCACTGAATGACTTTGGCCATTAGGCCAAGGACATCTAGTAGAAAAACAGCAACAGAGGGTGTACCAGTCTTTCACATGAATGAACGGCCTATGCATGATTATGACTT
This sequence comes from Lithobates clamitans, assembly GCA_037952925.1. Taxonomy (NCBI): domain Eukaryota; kingdom Metazoa; phylum Chordata; class Amphibia; order Anura; family Ranidae; genus Lithobates; species Lithobates clamitans. The sequence continues at coordinate 6,072,594 of JBBGZY010000680.1, read as the reverse complement.
GGTTCTGAGGAAGAGGGTATCATCCCTTGAAACAGCCATTTGAAGTGTCTTCCCCATGCTGGGATTTAGGCAGCAGACCAGGCGATGCGGGACACTTGATGAGCTTGACATCACATGGTGTTTGTGAGTATACACCTCTTATTTCTTCAACAAAAAGATTTACAAAGGTGCATAAATGTGTAAGGCTGGTGCGCCCTCGGCTTCTGTTTTTCCAGTGTTCCTTTTTGGGCTCCCCCAGTCTTTATGGGACTGCACAGTCTTGCCAAGCTTCAACTTGTTAAAGATCTAAGGTTCACCATTGCTGGAACATCCATCTTGAACGCAGAAGGTTGTTGGGTTTTTTTTGTACAAGGACATCTAGCAACAGAAAAAAAATACTGCTGGGAAATCTCTGGATTGAAGGTGAATAGTGCAGCAAGAAAAGACGGCTTTGTTATTTTATCTTGTCATTTTTGGCTGGATGTCCACATACAGTAAAACCTTGGATTGCGAGCATAATTCGTTCCAGAAACATGCTTGTAATCCAAAGCACTTGTATATCTAAGCAAATTTCCCCATAAGAAATAATATAAACTCAAATGATTAGTTCCACAACCATTTATTCATAGGTCCTTCAGTTTATGGTCCATATAAAAAGATTATAGCAATGTGACCAGGTTGTGTAACCATAAAATGTCCATCCACAAATGGAAGCCTCCACAAGGGGATTAGAAGCAAAATCTAACAGAATTGATATACAAGTGATGTCTTGATATACAAGTAGCCTCACGTCACAACTGGATATAAAAGAGAAGAGAGGCGCCTCTAATGCCGCGTACACACGAGCGGACTTTTTGACCGGACTGGTCTGACGGTCTATCCGACGGACTTTGGGCGGACTTCCGATGGACTTTCCGAACAAATGGACTTGCCTACACACGATCACAGCAAAGTCAGATGGATTCATACGTGATGACGTACACCGGACTAAAATAAGGAAGTTGATAGCCAGTAGCCAATAGCTGCCCTAGCGTTGTTTTTCCTCCGTCGAACTAGCATACAGACGAGCAGACTTTTCGATAGGAACTGGGTCCAGCGGAGGTCCGAAAGAAACCCACACGCGGTCGAATTGTCCGTCGGACCTGTCCGGTTGAAAAGTCCGACCATGTGTACGCGGCATTAGTGTAGCAATGGGATTGATTTATTAGGAGTGGAGTGCGCAAAATCTTGTGCAGCTCTGGCTGGAAACCAATCAACTTTCAGTTTCTTTTGTCAAGATTTTGCACTCTCCTATTTTAGAAAATCAACCCCAATATGTTGCTAAATGTTGTACCTTCAGTAAATGTAACCATATTGCTACACTTAGAGGCGCCTCTCTTCTCTTTTATACTCACTTGTGACATGACGCTACTTGTAGATCAAGACATTGCTTGTATCTCAAGTCAAAATTTATTTAAAAATGTTGCTGGTCTTGAAAAACGCTCTTAAACCAAGGTACTCTTAAACCAAGGTTTTAGGATCCTTTCACACTGGGGCGTCGGCGCCTTTGGCGGTAAAGCGCTGCTATTTTTAGCGGAGATTTACCTGCGTTTTTGCGAGGGTTTTCGGCCACTAGCAGGGTGGTTTTAACCCCCGCTATCGGCCGAAAAAGGATTAAAACAACCTGCAAAGCACTGCCGCAGCGCCGCTTTGCTGGCGGTTCGGCAACGGTGCCCATTCAGTTCAATGGGCCGGAGCGGTTTAGGAGCGGAGTATACTCGGCTCCTAAACCGTTCCAAAGATGCTGCTTGCAGGACTTTTTTTAGCGTCCTGCAAGCGCACCGCTCCAGTGTGAAAGCCCGCGGTCTTTCACACTGGAGAGACAGGAGAGGCTCTTTATAGGCGCTATGCAGGCACTATTTTTAGCGCTGTAGCGCCTGTAAAGCACCTCAGTTTGAAAGGGGTCTTATTCCGCGTACACGCGAGCGGATTTTCCGTCAGAAAAATCTTGGATGGTTTTTCCGACGGGATTCCGCTCAAGCTTGGCTTGCATACACACGGTCACACAAAAGTTCGCTGAACTTTCGACCGCCAAGAACGCGGTGACGTACAACACGACGACGAGCTGAGAAAATTAAGTTCAATGCTTCCTAGCATGCGTTGAATTGTTTCTGAGCATGCATAGGAATTTTGCACGTCGGAATTGCTACAGACGCTCGCATTTTCGGATAGGAACTTTTTCCGACCGAAAAATTGAGAACATGCTCCCAATCTTTTGCCGGCTGGAATTCGGCCAGCAAAAGTCCGATGGAGCATACACACGGACGCATTTTCCGACTAAAAGCTCCGATCGGTCTTTTGCTGGCCGAATTTCCGATCGGGTGTACGCGGCATTACTGTAATATACATTTTTAAATAACCAACCAAAACTTTGCCCAGAATCCTGCCTTAATATCTCAGCAGAGGAGCGCGGGTGGCAGCATCAATCGTCATTCCCCTGCGGTAGATTGGAGGGGACACGGCGTTGAATAATTGTAAATATTCTGCACGCAATGCGGTTCATGTCCCATGATCTGTGATTGCCTGAAACGCATTGGCTGCCGGCCAAATAAGAGTAATGGAAATAATGTGTCTTCTGAAAATGCCCTGGGATGATTCATTGTCGCTCTCTGTACTATAGGAATTTTGGAACTCTCCATCAACGGGGGGGAAAAAAAAAATATTATGACTCAGTAGATGATGTGCTTTGTGTCCTGGAATGAATCGAGGAGCCCCAGGGGACAGACTTTTATTAATCATACACCTCTTCTTTAATTAACAGATTTCCCATTACCTGCAGCACAGGCAGTCACAGATCTGTGAACCAGAGGAGAGATATGAACCTGCCGCCCTGCAGATTAACCTGCTGTACCCATCAGGTCTCATAGTCCTCATTACTGCAGCAATAAAAACCAGCAGGGGCTTATGCGTGATAAATCCGAGCGCACCTGATTAAAATGTACAGTATATGTACAGGGAAAACTTTTCTTTAAACTTCCTTTTGGATAGATAGGGAAAGGATTTGAACCCACGTCAGATTACTGTCATTGTCTAGGTCCTAGCTCACTAGACTCATCCTTTTTTTCTTGTACCGGTGACAGAAAATAAAAAACAGGTGCCCATACATTTATTAAAGTTCAGCCGGTCCCAAATTTCGATCCATGTATTAAAAGTAGAGGAGGAATTTTTCAATAGGAACACCTGTTTAAAAATATTTGCATGGCTATTCATCCAATGAAACTGCTGACACATTTGTTCTGTGCAAATGGGATAAAAGCAAAATGTTCTCAGGATATTTTCTCTACAGGTTAAGTTTTTTATTTATTTTTTTAATAAATAAATGAGACACATTAACCACAAGTGGAGGGCCACCATGAAAAAAAAATACACCAAAAATCCTAAAAAAATTAAAAAAAAAACCCAAAAATTTTTAAACTTACCTAAACCCTTGTTGCTAGGCAGTCTTCCTAATCCGCCTCTTCCTTTTCCGCGGCGTCTTCTGCTCCTCGGTGAGCGGCCCCGTTGTCTTCTGGGAACTGTGTGTGTTCCCAGAAAACCACAGGGCCATTCACAGAGCGCCGCGCCGATCCCACGTGCGCAGTAGGAAACTGGCAGTGAAGCCGCAAGGCTCCACTGCCTGTTTCCCTTACCTAGGATGGCGGTGCCGGGACCCGAGAGCCGAGGGTCGGGTCGGCCTCGGGCGGCCGACATCGCGGGCACCCAGGACAGGTAAGTACTTATTTAAAGTCAGCAGCTACAGTGTTTGTAGCTGCTGACTTTTATTTATTTATTTTTTTTAACGGCCGGAATCCCGCTTTAGGGACCGGAAGGATTTGCTGCCTTAATGACCAGGCCATTTTTTGCGATTCGGTACTGCGTCGCTTTAACTGACAATTATGCGGTCGTGCGACCCTGTACCCAAACAAAATTGACGTTTTTTTTTTTTCCCCCACAAATAGGTGCTTTCTTTTGGTGGTATGTGATAACCTCTGCGGGTTTTTATTTTTTGCGCTATAAAAAGAAAAAAAAAAAAAGAGCGAAAATTTTGAAAAAAAAAAGCAATATTTTTTACTATTTTTTTTTTTTTTGCTATAATGAATAACCCCCCAAAAAATATATAAGAAAACTTACTTCTTCCTCAGTTTAGGCCAATATATATTCTTCTACATATTTTTGGTAAAGAAAAAAAAAAAAAAAAATCGCAATAAGCGTATATTGATTGGTTTGCGCAAAAGTAATTGTGAAACTCTACAGCTGGCCTCAAACAAGAGTGCTTAAAAGGGTAACTCCACTTTCGTGGGGAAAAAAAAAATTCAAATAAAGAAAAAATAATATAGCATGTACAATTGCGACACAAGTAAAATTATAATTGAATGTTATTAAAAATTACCTTTCATTTTCAATCTGCAGCCTCTGTAAATTATTATAACTGCAAAGCAATATGGCTACATGGAGTTGTTCTTTACACAGAATGTGTACTAACCACTCCCCAGAAACATAATTTCCTGCTTGTGTGATTGGCTCACCAATTTCCCAGAAGCCTGCCTAAGATACAAGTCAGATTTCAGGCATCCCCTGCAACAAAAATTTCATTTTTGGTGAGCTATTTCCAAAGAACTATTCCAAAGAGCTATTTCCAGGAACACATCTAAAATAATGCAGGCCCAGCAAATTTCCTCATTAGTGCCCTTTCTCAACAAAGGTGGAATTACGCTTTAAATAAAGTTCAGAACATTCCGCCTGCACCTTATCAATGAACAGGGCACTACCTGCCTGAATGCTAGTGTTTCTGGACCTTTTTTCTGTAACAATTTATGCTTTTGCCAGCTGCATGCTCTAAAACTTTGGTTTGTCCCCCCCTATCTTTTAGGCTTGTCCCCAATTAGGTTTGATTGCTGCCAGCCTGTCCAGCCTCTGTTTCTGCTCTGCAAAATGGTACTTTGGATTTACAAATACAGTCACCCTCCAATGACAAAAGACATTTTCTTGACATCTGACAATTGTCCACTTCCAAAACATCAGGCACAGCAATGTCAGCAACATTAAAAAGAACACCGAGTATCCATATGGAAAATTATCCATTGAGGAACATCAGCCATTTCAAAGTAACCTTTTAGCCTGCTGTGTTATTAAATCAGGCCTTCCCATGTCTGCTGGGCCGTATTAACATTCCTGTTCATCAGGGAACCAAACTTTCTCTGCCAATCTCTTGTGCTTTATCTACTTTATGAAATTTACCCAGTAATACGTGTTTATCTTCCCAATACATTGTGTACTCTACTAAGTGTCATAATTGCTGAAATGTTCAGTTGAGAAAAACTCAAGTGTACTCTAGAGAAGTGGATACGTGATGTTCAACAGATGAGATGAGACTGGTAATATTTGTCGAGTAAGAACATATTCAGCAGTAAATGTAACAGTGACTGAGAAAAATATATGTCCTCCTTTGTGTGCCCAGTGTTCAATTGTTAGGCTGGCCTATGAATGGGCTGTCTGGCCAAGACACACCAGAGATGTCAAGTGTTCAAGGATCAACACAAAAAAAGAGGGTGTTAAGCCGGCCATAGATGATTCAAGCCATGTATGGGCATGTATGTTCAATCAACTTGGGTACAGCCAACCTGTCGGATTTTACATGCGATAATTGCTAGTGGTTGGTATAGCCGCTAGCAATAATCACTGTGCTCTCCCAGCGGGCACAGCTCCCCCTGCCGGGAGAACACAATGGCTCCGCGGGAGAAGTTCTTCTATCAACACCGACTGTGTTGATGGGGGAATCCATTTATGGCCAGCCTTGGAAATGGGAATTGTTCTAAAATAACCAGCAGGCAACCAAACTGATAACTCACCACTGTGGACACTTTACATTTGGTTCATTCAGCATGCACTTTAAATAACGACTGACTACTTACTTGGCTCCCGAATAGTGCAGTGGTTACGTATGCTGATATTGATGGATATACACTGTTCAAATTTTCTTTGGTTGCTGATGAATCAGCTGAAATTAGCACAGTGGGTGACCCATTGGTCCCCTTCCACCTGCTATACTTTGATGGAAAAATCAAAGGAGCCAGGTCCGAAAATTGTTGGCTGAACAGCGGCTCCATCCAATCGAGTGGCGGCTCTCATAATAAAATAGAAGTGTGGGGATCCATCTATTTTAGCTGTGCAGCATGGATGAAGGAATCTGTTAGATTTTAAAAAGTTCTAATTATGTATGGCCAGCTATAGACATTTACTTCTTGATTGACCGACAGCTCTAGAAGGAGGTGGAGGATCAGTGCTCGACAGCATGACCATACTCTTTCTACTCCGAAAGTCCACCTAAAACAGGGATCTGTAAAAGCCTATCAGTGCAATTTTGCTGAGCCACTACGGAAAAACGTTTCAGTGCATTTTCTTTGCCCCAGAAGCCCAGATTATTGATCACTGCTTGGTGCCCGCATTAGACATTACCCAATCAAGGAACCGGGTCTTTCCCAAGATGGAGAGTACCTTACCTTGTCACCATGCCATACATAAATGTGGTGTGTTGCTGTACTTTTAAGGCTAGGTTTAGACCTTTGACCAGAGAAACACGTTTCCATTTAACAAAAGCATGGCGGTGCCATAGTTTTTAATGGCACCCTCACACATCTGCAAATATACGCGTTTTCACAGGAGCCAAACCGAATGGTGCTTCAGCGCCATGCGGTTCCGGGTGGTGTATTTTTGGGAGAGTCAGGACTTCTTTTCCATGTTTCTCGCATATATTGAAATGAATGGGCTTCCCAACTCGTGGAAATGTGCCCAAAGCATACCGGCTGTCAAAATTAATATTGCAATATATATTACAAGTTGGGAGGGCCAATCTTAAACCCCCATTTACACCAAGTAGTTGCGTGTTTCTAGAAGCATGAAAACGCTCGACAATAACATATCAATTTTATTCTATAGGACCCATTCATATCTGAGAGATGTGCTGTCACTTGTTGTACCAAAGAAAAACAGATGCCTCATTGGGGCAGGATTGAACATTCTTCACCCCCATAGACTTCCATGGAAGTGCCTGAAATCACACGTAATATGTGGTTTTTAGATTTGCAATCCCAACAACCAGTCTCTTCCTCCTAGTAACCAGCTTTCTTGTTGGCATAAATAAACTTTACACCTGAAAATGCAGTTCAAAAACACTTTGAAAATGTATGAAGAAGCCAATGCTCAAGTGTGAACCTAGCCTAAAGCTTACCTGATTAAAGAATCTGACATTGCTAGCCTCTGGCACAGTTGCATGCAGAAACTGGTTCACCCTCTAAATTTGTCTTGGTGACCATTGTCAGTGAAACAGAAAATCATGAAGCCCCAACCTTTGTCACCAGAACAACAGGTAAGGCCAACTCTTCCAATAAGGACATGTTTCAGCAACTAAACCTTACAGATGTGTCAACATTTTACGCACGTTCCCACTAGTCCATTCATTTCATTGGTCTGCCAAATGCATGGGAATGTTCCAAAAGTACAGCAAGTACAATTTTTAAAATTGCGTCGCACCAAACCTCATAGTAATGTGGGACCATGGGGTTTGGTGGTCATGAATGTACCCGCGTTTGCTAGATGTGTGGGTGTGCCATTAAGAAACTTAACTTGTGAGCATCTGCAGAGGGCAACGCGTTTCTGTGCTGTGAAGGAAACTCACATCTCCTGTGAAACAGCCCCAAGAGGAGAATTCCCTTACTTTAAAAGCAATATTTTCTCACTTCCTGTTACATCTGCAGGACAGGAAGTAAAGGGAAATCTCCCTAAGGGAATATGTCCAGCAAAAAATAAAATAGAAAGGATTTTACTCCCTTCTCTTTTCAAAATGAAAAAGAAAAGTTTTTGTTAATCATACACTTGAAGAACTTTTCAGTTAATATCACAATGCACGTAGACTATGCAAAGAGCAACTACACCTGATTTGTTTTATAATCAGCCGTGGCTTGGTTTGTTTATCTGCTAGCATCTCTTGTCAAAATTTCCAATTCCATTTTCAGCTGCAGCTGAATCAACATTCAGATTCTCTGAATACTTTAATATTATGTAAAAGATATGGCTATGGTCCCAAGTGGCAGCAAGATGTTCTCTAAAATCAGATATCAAAAAAGAAGAAACTGTATGTGGAGAAGCAGCATGAATGAATCAACTCCCATAATTACATTACATGGGACTGGTGTTCTTTTCTAAATTATGCCACAGGGAGACACACTACAAATTTACTAACGATAAAGCAATCATCTATTTCTAGAATTATCAACTGTGCTGGGTTTTTAAACATTTACAGAAGAAATGCTTCTTGTGAGGTTTAGAAATGAACTTATTTGCTGTGCCTTATTTTCAAGATTATAGTTCATGCTAAAAAATAAACATGTGCGATGCGTTTCGTTACAGATTGAAAATTCAGACAAAATTTTTGTTATTCAGAGATTTGCATGTACCAGTTGTGTCTCTGCAGACATGCTGAAATGTTTGCCGTGTCACTTTGGTACAGATTGTGTTTCTGTACACGTTCCTACATTGTATTTATTTGTCTCATTATTGGGACAATTCTATTTCTCATTACAGCTAAGGAATGTTACTGTTAGGAGTATGAGTGATTACGTCTCTGCAGACATGTTCCTGGTTTGGTGTTGTGCTTCTATGGACAGATTCCTGGTTATGTATAGTTTGCGTCTTTGTGGAATTGTTCCTGGTACAGTTTTGTGCATCTTTGGACATATTCCTAGTTGCATAATGATTTGATATTGTGCTTCTCTGAACAGATTCTTGGTTGTGTATAGTTTGTGTCCCTGGTGAAATATTGTGTCACTGTGGTACTGATTGTGTATCTGTAGACACATTCCTAGTTTGTATTTATTTGTCCAATTATTTGGACAATTCTATATATTTTTTTTTTAAAAGGGTGTGTGTCAGCTATCTTTAATTATAGGAAGTACCCACCAGGATTTAATGATTAAAAATTATGAGGTCACCTCCCTTGTTGAATGTAAATACAGTATATATGTATATATATATATATATATATATATATATATATATATATATATTAGAGCTGCACAATTAATCGTCAAGAATTGTTATCGTGATTAATCATCAAGAATCGTTATCGCGATCTTGACTAAAGTGTTTCACAATTCTTTCTATGCAAAGAATTCTCTCTGCTCTTCTGAAGCCACAGCCCTCAAAAGAAAGGAAGAGAAAAACCGGGCAGTCTGCCAAGAAACAAAACATTCTTTATCAGTTGAACTTAAGTATACACATTGTAACGGTTTGTCAATGGAATAGACTTCCTGTGTAAGTGAAAAAAAGTTTAACACTAAACCTTTTTCTGACATTTGTTGGTTTCAAGTTTAAATCATTTTTTTTTACTAGAAAATTATTTAGAACCCCCAAACATATATATTTTTTTAGTAGACACCCTAGAGAATAAAATGGTGGTTGTTGCAATAATTTATGTCACCCTGTATTTGCGCAGCGGTCTTTCAAATGCAATTTTTTTGGAAAAAAATACTTTAATGAATTACAAAAAATAAATAAATCTAACCAGTAAAGTTAGCCCATTTTTGTATAATGTGAAAGATTTTACGTCGCGAGAATCGTGAGAGAATCGTGATCTTTTTATTCTAAGCAAAAAAATTGTGATTCTCATTTTGGCCAGAATCGTGCAGCTCTAATATTATATATATATATATATATATATATATATATATATATATATATATATATATATATATATATATATATATATATACACATATACATATACTTACACACACACACACACCATGTTTCCCAGAAAATAAGACCGGGTCTTATAATAATTTTGGCTATAAAAAAAACAAAAAAACAAAAAAATAAAACAAACAAAAAAAAAAAACACACTAGGGTCTATTTTCAGGGGATGTCTTATTTCTTTACGGTACGTACAATGATGGTCTTAAAGTGGGTGTAACCCTAAAATAATAGTGCTGTGTCATTTACCCCTCTCTATGTTCCAAAAAATGTGAAATAAAACAATACATTTTTTTTTAAAGTTCCTGTGTTCCCGGTCTTCTCTCCCCCTCTCAGTTCAGGGGTCAGCATTATGACATAATTTTAATCCCCTCCAAAAAAAAACCCTGGTTAAAGTCCTTATAAAATTATGTAATCCATTTTGTAAAAAAATTATACCGGTATAAGGGGCAGTGTGTCTCCCTTTGTAACTGTATGGTGGAAAATACCTTATTTACAGCACTGCAGGGCACTCACGTGACCCACCGGAGCTCTTCTCTGCTTGGAATAACTGCAGAGGGAAGGGCCGATATCCCCACTGACGTCAGTCCACTCTGAGCACTGCAGAGGGAGGGGCCACAGACGTCAGCCGGGAGGAGAGAAGACCTCCGGCAGGTCATGTGAGTACCCAGCGGCTCTGTAAATAAGGGGTTTTCCACATTACAGTTACAAAAGGGAGACACACGGCACTTTATACCGGTATAATCTTTTTACAAAATGGATTACATTTTATTACAAGTACTTTTCTAGGGCTTATTTTCAGGGTGGGGGTTATATTGCAGCCCTCCCAATAATCATTCTAGGGCTTACTTTCAGGGAAACAGTATATATATAGGCGTGAGGACTCCCGTGGCGTCGGTGCCCCGATGATGTCACATATGACGAACCACGTTTGGCGAAGCTAACGCATGCAACATCGCCACGTCTCTTTGGACCTAAAATTTTGATAAAGAGTCATTGGGAATCTTTGCTATACAGCCTGGGATTGTATTTTCTTAAAAGTGCTTATCTGTTTTTACCATGCGAGTAGATTTTGTACTATATAGTCTATGTATTAAAGTTTTAACCAGATTTACACTACGTGGATTCCTCAGTTTTGATTTTATGTGGATACTCGTGTAACATATGTTCATTATGATCTTATTATACTCTGGAGAGTGAGCTACACTGTGGTACTTGAGCCAAGCGCTGTGAACTTGACCATTCCTTGAGGGGATTGTTTACAATAGACTGATTGGACTCTGTAGTGGAGTCATTCTGTTTTGGTAAGAGCCCATTTCTTACAATTGGTGATCGCTCACGTGGTGGTCACAGAAATGGATTAAGAACATCTCCTTTGTCAAGTGTCACAGCAGGGTTTTTTGGAGATTTTTTTTTACTCTGAATATTTATTTTTTCATGTTTTTATACCTTATTTATATAGGCCATCGATTTAGATTTTACATTATTATAATTAAGTTGTATTTGCACATTATAATTTTTTAGCATGGCAATGTATATTCTACCAATTCTATGTTTTAGTGCAGTTAAAGCAGAAATAAACCCATCGATTTAACAGTTTCAAAAAACAGTTACATTCCCGGTGTTCTATCAGAAAGATGCTACACATCAGAAAGTGCAACCCAAGTGACGTTCCGTCGCGGCCATCTTGGTACACCTGCACTTGTCTGCACTAAGCCTACAGTCAGAAGGCAGCAAGCGGACATCTTTTTACACCCACCGATGTCTTGCCTTTCTCACTTATTTTTCCCAGTAAACTGAGCTTATATCGTGAAATACAGTTTTTTGAAATCCGTCAAACTTTTCTGATGATGAATCTTATAAGCAGCGCTGTTCTGTCAGATTTGCTAACCTGTGAGATCAGCAGGCTTGCCGTTGCTTTTAAAATTCAACATGAAAACAGCGACACGGATTTCAAAATACTGTACTTCACTATATAAGCTCCGTTTACTGGTAAAAATAAGTGTGAAATGCAATACTTCGGTGGGTGTAAAAAGATGTCAGCTTGCCGCCTCCTGACTGTAGGCTTACTGCAGACAAGCGCGGGTGTACCAAGATGGCCGCGACGGAACGTCACTTTCCGTTGCATTTTCTGATGGGTAGGGGCTTTCTGACAGGACACCGGCACGTGTCGGGAATGTAACTGTCACAATGGATGTGCCCTCAACTAAACTGTCAAACTCTGGTGTTATAACTGATCACACGTGCAGCATCATGGCAGTTGAAGAGTAAACAGAGGCCAAAATGGCAGCTTCTTTGGCTGAAAATGATAGGAGGGTTTACTTCTACTTTAAGAAATATTTCTGGGTTCTGAGTGTGTGTGCTGGGGGGGATCCAAAGAAGTTTGAGAAGATGAGGGAGGTGGAACAAGGTAGCTGGCCTAAGGGGAGCAAAAGGTAACGATCCAGCCTTGCAGATGAGCCAAGAGAAGGAAAGCAGTCTTTTCCCACACATTTTTGCATAGTATGCAGTTAAGGTATCGTTTTTCCCCTTTACTTAATTTTTTATAAGTTTAACTGTTGATATAGCATGTTGTGATTAAATTTTGAGCAAGCATCTGGATCTGCAAGTATAGCCCAAAGAAGATCAGATGACACGTATAAGTTCATCATGTACATAAGAAATGTGAACCAAATTCTTTTCATGTAGAAAGTGAAAAAATGTCTAAGTTTCATGCTAGCTCGACAGCTCTGAGGATTTAAAATTAAAACAGAGAACCTGATCTTCCCACAATGATATCTAATATAACAGCAATATGTGCTGTTTATTGTGGTGTTGTGCCAATGCAATCATCTGGATCGTCTCTAGTTCTCATGTTCCTGAGGGAGAAGTTGAGGAGTTGATTTTCTATACTGTAATCACATCAACATTTCACTAGCGTTTAAACAGCGATCAAGAAAAAGAGAAGAATTGGACAGAAGAAACTTGAAAATACGTGGAGGCATTGGACAGAAGAGTGCGTAAAAGAAAGGCAGTGAGTAAGAGATAAGAACTTGGAGTAGAGACTGCAATATAGAAGGACAGGGAAGGGCAGGGCAAGAATAAAGAAGTCCTCTTATAGATCACCACATATCAGTCTATAATAAACCTACTTCTCCCATGTATTACCACCATGGAAATGGGGGGAGCACTACACTAGGTGAGATTGTTTTTTTCTTACATGAATGTGGTTGGTGTTGCTGAGCTGCCATGAATTGTAGCTCTTATGTGTGACCAGGCAATTTGGTAATACACTATCCAATTGACCTAAGGAGGGGTGTAGTTTCTTGCCAATTTGGATGTTACAGGCATAATAAGCGTGATCGACTCTGTGCCAATGGTAAAGGAGTCCGCACTATCTGGTATACCATTGGGTACCACCACCTTGGGTGAAGTCTGTGCTCGTGACATTATTGCTTTCTTCTAATCAGGAAGTGGACATTGTTATCCCGGGATGATTTTTTTAAACAAGCGCTTTGTCTCCTGCAACATGTGAGTGTTATTTTCCACTTTTCAATAAATTTAGCCCTACAATATTACACTATGTGAGATTGTTTTTCGTACATGGATGTGGTTGGTGTTGCTGAGCTGTGATGTTTTGTAGTTCTTACATGTGGCAATGCTATTTTGTGAAACGCTAACCACTTCTTGACCGGTCTCCAAGGAGAGGTGTCGTTTTTGCCAATTTGGATGTTACAGGTCTAATAAGCGTGATTGACTCTGTGGCAATGGTATAAGAGTCCACACTATCTGGAAAGCACATTTGCGCCCCCCCCCCTTCTTCCACAATGGTGGTACATGGGAGAAGTGGGTTTATTATAGACTGATATGTGGTGGACTATCCATTCAAAAGGATTTTTTGGGATTTATCACTGTGGTGTCATCACCTTGGACTATACACTATATACAATGCCTTGCAAAAGTATTCACCCCCTTGGCTTTTTACCTATTTTGTTACATTACAGCCTTTAGTTCAATGTTTTTTAATCTGAATTATATGTGATGGATCAGAACACAATAGTCTAAGTTGGTGAAGTAAAATTAGAAAAATATATACATAAAACTATTTTTCAGAAATTAAAAACTGATAATTGGCATGTGCGTATGTATTCACCCCCTTTGTTATGAAGCCCATAAAAAGCTCTGGTGTAACTAATTACCTTTAGAAGTCACATCATTAGTGAAATGATGTCCACCTGTGTGCAATCTAAGTGTCACATGATCTGTCATTACATATACGCACCTTTTTGAAAGGCCCCAGAGGCTGCAACACCTAAGCAAGAGGCACCACTAACCAAACACTGCCATGAAGACCAAGGAGCTCTCCAAACAAGTAAGGGACAATGTTGCTGAGAAGAACAAGTCAGGGTTAGGTTATAAAAAAATATTCAAATGTTTGATGATCCCTAGGAGCACCATCAAATCTATCATAACCAAATGGAAAGAACATGGCACAACAGCAAACCTGCCAAGAGACGGCCGCACACCAAAACTCACGGACCGGGCAAGGAGGGCATTAATCAGAGAGGCAGCACAGAGACCTAAGGTAACCCTGGAGGAGCTGCAGAGTTCCACAGCAGAGACTGGAGTATCTGTACATAGAACAACAATAAGCTGTACACTCCATAGAGTTGGGCTTTATGGCAAAGTGGCCAGAAGAAAGCCAAAAATAAAAAAACAAAATGGCACGTTTTGAGTTTGCGAAAAGGCATGTGGGAGACTCCCAAAATGTATGGAGGAAGGTGCTCTGGTCTGATGAGATTAAAATTGAACTTTTTGGCCATCAAAGAAAACGCTATGTCTGGCGCAAACCCAACACATCACATCACCCAAAGAACACCATCCCCACAGTGAAACGTGGTGGTGGCAGCATCATGCTGTGGGGATGTTTTTCAGCAGTCAGGACTGGGAGACTGGTCAGAGTTGAGGAAAAGATGGATGGTGCTAAATACAGGGATATTCTTGAGCAAAACCTGTACCATTGTGTGTGTGATTTGAGGCGAGGACAGAGGTTCACCTTCCAACAGGACAATGACCCCAAACACACTGCTAAAGCAACACTTGAGTGGTTTAACCGCTTCAGCCTGGGACCATTTGGCTGGCCAAAGACCAGAGCACTTTTTGCGATTCGGCACTGTGTCGCTTTAACTGACAATTGCGCGGTTGTGCGACGTGGCTCCCTAATAAAATTGACGTCCTTTTTTTCCCACAAATAGAGCTTTCTTTTGGTGGTATTTGATCACCTCTGCGTTTTTTATTTTTTACACTATAAACAAAAAAAGAGCGACAATTTTGAAAAAAAACCGCATTATTTTTTACTTTTTGCTTTAATAAATATCCCCCCAAAAAATATATAAAAACATTTTTTTCCTCAGTTTAGGCCAATACGTATTTTTCTACATATTTTTGGTAAAAAAAAAAATTAAAAAAAAATCGCAATAAGCGTATATTGATTCGTTTGCGCAACAGTTATAGCGTCTACAAAATAGGGGATAGTTTTATGGCATTTTTATTAATATTTTTTTTTTTTTACTAGTAATGGCGGCGATCAGCGATTTTTCTCGTGACTGCGACATTATGGCGGACACATCGGACAATTTTGACACATTTTTGGGACCATTGGCATTAATACAGCGATCAGTTTGATTAAAAATGCATTGATTACTGTAAAAATGCCACTGGCAGTGAAGGGGTTAAAACTAGGGGGCAGTGAAGGGGTTAATGTGTGTCCTAGTTTGTGTTCTAACTGAAAGGGGATGGGGTCTGTGCAGGGAAACTAACAGATCACTGTTCATACTCTGTATGAACAGACGATCTGTCAGTTCTCTGCTCAGAGAACCGGAAACTATGTGTTTACACACACAGTTCCAGTTCTCCTTGTGCCCCGAGCGATCGCGGGAGCCCGGCGGTGATCGAGACCGCCGGGCATTCGCATTAGCTCGGGGAGCGAGCGGGGGGGGGGGGGGGGGGGGCGCGCCTCCTGCGGCGCGCACGCACCCCCTAGTGGCCGTCTATGTTACCGACGTAACATAACGGCGATGCGCGCAGCCGAGCCATGTTGCTGCAGTACAACTGCGGCGGCTGGTCGGCAAGCGGTTAAGGGGATACATGTAAATGTGTTGGAATGGCCTAGTTAAAGCCCAGACCTCAATCCAATAGAAAATCTGTGGTCAGACTTAAAGATTGCTGTTCACAAGCGCAAACCATCCAACTTGAAGGAGCTGGAGCAGTTTTGCAAGGAGGAATGGGCAAAAATCCCAGTGGTAAGATGTGGCAAGCTCATAGAGACTTATCAAAAGCGACCTGGAGCTGTGATAGCCACAAAAGGTGGTTCTACAAAGTATTGACTTTAGGGGGGGTGAATAGTTATGCACATTGACTTTTTATGTTATTTTGTCCTATTTGTTGTTTGCTTCACAATTAAAAAAAAAAAAAATCTTCAAACGTTGTGGGCATGTTCTGTAAATTAAATGATGCAAATCCTCAAACAATCCATGTTAATTCCAGGTTGTGAGGCAACAAAACACAAAAAATGCCAAGGGGGGGGGGGGGGGGGGTGAATACTTTTGCAAGGCACTGTATTGGTTTACCCTTATATTCACCTTTGTTGTATTCATATTCACTTCAAGCGCATGTTATATTTTGGTTATGTCAATTTTTGTCAACTGATGTGCTAGCTGCTGCTGAGACCAATTTCCTTTTGATTGTATAAGAATAAAGAAGTGCAGGCAGTGCAGAGGATGAAAAGCCGAGAAGTGCAGGCAGCACAGAGAGGACGAGTAACAAAGATGGACAGGCAGCACAGAGAGGACGAGTAACAAAGATGGACAGGCAGCACAGAGAGGACGAGTAACAAAGATGGACAGGCAGTACAGAGAGCATGAGAAACAAAGAGGGGCAGGCAGTATGGATGGGATGAAAAATAGAAAAGGGCAGCCAGTACAGAGAGGAGAAGGAACAAAGAAAGGCAGCCAGTACAGAGAACATGAGGAAATGAGAAGAGCAGTGCGTAGAGAGAGAATGAGCAACTTAGGCCTCATGCACACGAGACGCTGTTAAACACGCGTTTAAGACACTTTTTTCAACTGCCCCTGAACTCATTCAATGTTATCCTATGTGTCCATGTACACAGTCCCGTTTTTTGACGTTTTTTAGGCAGTTGTGTTTAACCTCGTTTTTCCAGAAGCAAAAAAATGGGTTCAGACGCAAAAGTTTTACACGTTTCAGATGCCAAACGCGGCTAAACACCGGTTCCCGCGATTAGACGCGTTTGCGTTTATGTGTTTTTAAAGGAGCCCTATTTTTTGGACCAGAAAACAAAGAAATATCTCAGGGCCACTTAGTGCTAGGAACCCCAAATTTGGTATGCAAACACAGTGCAACTAGCTCTATAATATATCCAATTTTGGGGTTTCTAGCACCAAGTGGCCCCGAGATACGGGGCCCCTAAGTCGAGTCGCAAAATGTCAAGCACTTCTGCAGCAGAGAATGACATTTTGCGACCCAAATTTGGGGCCCCATATCTTAGGGCTACTTGGAGCTAGGAATCCCAAATTTGGATATGTTGTAGTGTTAGTTCCACTGTGTTAGTACACCAAATTTAAGGTTCCTAGCACCAAGTGACCTCGAGATACGGGGCCCCAAATTCAGAGAATGACATTTTGCGACCCAAATTTGGGCCCCCGTATCTCGGGGACACTTGGTGCTAGGAACCCCAATTTTGGATATGGTGTAGTTCCACTGTGTTTGCATACCAAATTTGGGGTTCCTAGCTCCAAGTGACACTGAGATACTGGGCCCCAAAGTTGGGTCGCAAAATGTCATTCTCTGCTCTGCAGACGCTTCTAGACGCAAACGCGGTAAAACGCGGCATGCAAATGCGGCAAAACGGGCGTTTTTAAATGCCGGTTTCAGCTTTTAAAAACATGTGTTCAGCAGAGTTTGGACCGGCGTCTCTTGTGCATGAAGCCTAAGAAGAACAAGCAATACATAAAGTATAAGAACAGTGGATGGCAGGCATTACAAGGAGTATAAGGAACAAAGAGGGGCAGGGAGTACAAATGGAATTGGGAACACAAAAGGGCAGGTAATACAGACAGAATAAGGCCAGGCATATATGGTTCAAATCTCAGTGAGTTCAGCAGGAACTGGCCGAGATTCGAACTGTTAATGGGCATGCTGAATGTACCAAGCTGATCGATCAACTTGGGTACAACCAGCCTCCCAGGTTCTCTTGCAACTAATCAATAGCAGCTGCTATTGCCGCTAGCAATAATCACTGTCTTCTCCCGGCGAGCACAGCTTCCCCCGCCCCGCCGGGAGCGGACAATAGCTCGGCGGGTGGAATTCGCCTGTCAGCACTGTCTGTGTTAATGGGAAATCATGCACATTTCTTTTCTGCAACCCCTGGTTGCAAGAAAAAAAATTGCACTGTGTATGGCCTGCCTAAGAAACAAAGAAAGATGGGAAGTACAGAAATGAAGATGGACAACACAGGGAGGATAAGGAACAGCAAAAGGCAAGTAGTATAAGAGAGGCTAAAGAACACGCAAGGGAAGGCAGTCAGAGAGAATATAGAAAAGAGGAAGGTAGGCAGTACAATGAGGATATAGAACAAATAAGAATAAGGAGTACAGAAAGGGTGAAAAACAGAGAAGGAAAGACCGTACAGGGAGGATATAAAACAAAGTAAGGTAGGTAGGTTGGTAGAACAAGGAGAATAAGAAACAAAGTAGGGTAAGGAGCAGGGGCGTTGCTAGGTCTACAAAAGATCTGGGGCTAGAGCCCATAGCAGCGTAGTAAAGAAAGTCATATGCTTGGGCGGGCATACACATGTATATACAGTAATATACGTGTGTGTGTATATATATCCCCAGAGAGCCCCCCCCACTTACATCAGGGTCCCCAGAGAGCCTCCTCCTTACATCAGAGTCCTCAGAGAGCCTCCCCCTTTCATCAGGGTACCCAGAGTGTCCCCCCACTTGCATCAGGGTTCTCAGAGAGCCCCCCTTACATAAGGGTCCCCAGAGAGCCTCCCCCTTAAAATCAGGGTCCCCAGAGAGCCTCTCCCTTGCATCAGGGTCCCCAGAGAGCCCCCCCACTTACATAAGGGTCCCCAGAGAGCCTCCCCTCCCCTTGGGGACCAATGCAGAGACTCGGGGCTATTGTCCCCAGATTCGGGGCTATAGCCCCAAAAGCCACCCCCTAGCGACGCCCCTGGTAAGGAGTAACAAACAGTGAAGGGCAGGCAGCACAAGGAGGAGATGGAAGAGAACAGGGCATGGAGTACAGAGGGGAGGAAGAATAGACAAGAGAAAGCAGTAAAAGGAGGAAAAAAGGCAGTAGAAGCAGGAGAGAGAATACAGATAGGGAGTATAGAGAGGATGAAGAGAAGAGCAGATAGAACAGAGAGAATGAGGAGCACAGAATGACAAAAGTATAGTTTGGATGAAGAACAAAAAAAGGGTCAAGAATATACATTGAATGAAGAAAGGTGTGTAGTACAGATAAGACGAGGAACAGTAAAGGAGTAAAGAATATAGATTTTATAAAGCACATATAACATCTAGGAGCAAAGATACGATAAAGAGCAGGGAATGGATTACAAAAGGAGAATAAAAGCAGAGAAGGGCTTGAATTATGGACTGAAAGAACAATAAAGTAGGACCAGGATTATAGGATTGGAGGAATAAAGGCAGGGAGCACATATTTATTACAGAGCACTAAGCAGAGAAGGAATTGGATTATAGATTGGTTGAAGAGCAAAGAAGGGCTTAGAGTATAGATTAAGAATATAGAATGATGGAGAAGATAGAGCAGCTAAAAAACTGAGCAGGACAGGAAGCGTAGAATTTATAAAAGAACACAGGACTATAGATTTCATATAGAAGAGAGCAGAGTATGGAGTACAGTTTTTTTTATGAATAAAAACAGGGTATGGAGTATAAAGAGAGCAGGGTATAGAGTATAGATTTTATATAAATAAGAACAGGGTATGGCGTATAGATATCATATAGAAGAGAGAACAGGGTATGGAGTACAGATTTTATAAAAAAAAAAGAGGGCAGGGTATGGAGTATGGGCTTATAAAGAGAGCAGAGCATGAATTTTATAAAGAAGAGAGCAGGGTATGGAGTATCGGCTTTATAAAGAAGAGAGCAGAGCACGACCTTTATAAAGAAGAGAGCAAGGTATAGAGTATAGATTTGATATAGAAGAGAGCAGAGTACGGAGTATAGATTTTATATAAATAAGAACAGGGTATGGAGTATAGATTTTATAAAGAAGAGGGCAGGGTCTGGGGTATGGGCTTTATAAAGAAGAGAGCAGAGCATGAACTTTATAAAGAAGAGAGCATGGTATGGAGTATGGACTTTATATAGAAGAGAATAGGGTATGGAGTATAGACTTTATAAAGAACATAGACTTTTTTTTTAAGAACAGAGCAAGGTATGGAGTATGTATAAACTATAAAGGCGCATGATGGAGGGAATACAATCCAGAGAAAGCAGATAGAAAAGGCTTGATGCTTATGTTGCTGTCTTGCACTCAGACTGATAAATGAAGGTACACTACTGGAGTAAAATAATGGCTAACATATGAATTCTACAGCCACAAACTATGCACATGATAAAATATCAGTTAAAAAACTGGCACAAGTTCCTCTCTGCATTCGTAAGAGACTGACTGCAACACCAATAATAAGGATATGCTAAAATTGAATTATCCATAGAATTTCCTTTAGTTCTGCTGAAGCCAGAATATTCTGACCTGTGACTCTCCCGAGGCCCGACAATGTACAGATTGAACATCTGGAGGGATCATTTGTCTGATCTGTACGCTTTCAGTCCCCATCTTACATTCCCTCTGACATCCTGGATTCACGCTCCTCCTAAAATTCTATTTTATAAAGGTTGAGATAATCTGCATTTCCATCCTTCCATATCCCTTCCCATCTTACTGTATGAACAGATGTGGCAGGAAATCAGGCTTAGTAACAAGAGTAGATAATATAATCGAGCTGAGGCTGTATTTTGGCAGGAATAACCTATAATTGATATCTTGCTAATCTCGCATTTCCTTCATATAAAAACTGTTTACATAATTTTTTTTTCCAACACACATGGTACATGCACTGCACAAATGTTCCTCTTGGCAAGATGTTGATTTTTATTTTTTTATTTTTTTATTATTTAACTGATTGATATTGGTCTACCACCATACCTTCATTGCTATGTGCCCTGGTGTAGTAATATTAGAACTATTATGAGATCATCATTTGTATATAAAGTGCATACACAAGTCTACTTTTTGACCCGTGCATGTTTTTTATTTTGTTTTTTCAAACTAAACTCAATTTTTTTGATACATCTCTACTTGCCACTAGGGGGCGTCTTCCCTTTTTTTATCTTCATGCATAGAAGGCATGAAGATAAAAAAAACCTTCTACATTTACAAACTCGTTTAAGTATTAGTTTACTATTAGCGCCCCCTCACATTTATATTCAATAGACAATTTTTAGATGATTCAGACTCATAAAGATGATCATTCAAGTTAAACTTGCCGACCGCCCCATAGCAGATTTACTGCTACTGGGTGGCTGTGCTGTGCAGGATCACATATATATATATATATATATATATATATATATATATATATATATATATATATATATATATACACATGATCCTGCACTTCTATCATAGCATGAGTGCACGCCTCCGGCGGCTCGCTCCCACTGTAATCAGCGGGTCCCGCAGACCCAATGTCCACCGGCATCCACTGATCGTTTGGTACAAACACAGAACAGCGATCTGGCTATGTAAACAAGGCAGATTGCCGTTCTGTCAGTACAGAAGGCATGGATCCTGTGTTCCTGTAAAGCAGAAACACAGGATCCATGCCTTCCACTAGTAAAAGCAACTCCCACATTACACTGAAACATTAGCTAGGCACACAGTTAACCCTTTGATCGCCCCTGATGTAATCCTTTTCCCTGCCAGTCGTTAGTACAGTGACAGTGCATATTTTTAGCATTGATCACTGTATTGGTGTCACTGGTTCTCATAAAAAGGGTCAATTAGTGTCCAATTTGTTCGCCACAATTTCCCAGTCCTGCTAGAAGTCGCTGATCGCCGCCATTATTTGTAAAAAAAAAAAAAAAAATAATAATAAAAATTCCATAAAGATATCCCAGAGTTTGAAGGTGCTATAACTTTTGCGCAATCCAAAAAAAATACGCTTATTGGGATTTTTTTTTTTTTTTTACTAAAAATATGTTGCCGAATACATATTGGCCTAAATTGATGAAGACATTTGATTTACATTTTTTTTTTTATTGGACATGTTTTATAGCAAAAAGTAAAAAACTATGTTTATTTGTCGGTCGTTTTTTTTTTTTTTGGTACTAAAAACAAAAAAGGCAGAGGTGATCAAATACCACCAAAAGAAATCTTCATTTGTCGGAAAAAAAAGGACAAATTTTATTTGGGTACAGTATCGCACGACCGCGCAATTGTCAGGTAAAGTACCGCAGTGTCGTATCGAAAAATTGGCCTGGTCATGAAATTAGATAATGGTAAATCTTCAGCTGTGAAAAAAAGGTAAATTTGACAAATCATCTATCCGTTGCTGAACTCTCACAGTGACAGAATGTTCTGGGGAATGACAATTGAAAAACACTGTCTAAGCCAAAAGGTTGTCAGTTAAAGGATTTTTCTATTTTGAACAAGAACATGCAAAAAAACAAAAAAAACGAAACGAAAGCATTCTAAGACTTTGGGCTATTTATCCTTTTCACTCCAAGAAGCAATGTATGGGAGTCATGGAGCTCCAAATCTTATATGTCAGTCTCGAGCTGTTCAGATGACCCCCCAGAGGAACTTATAGGTGAGTCTGAGTGCGAAGACAGCAGCTGCTCCAGAACAAATGTTCTCCCGGTTCCTGGAAAAAGTAAACTCCTTTATAAAAACAGTCTTATGAGAAAGCTCCAGAAATGCCCACCTTGTATATCATCGTTGAATGTACAATATTTGTTGCGATACTTGTTTAGGAGTCGAAAGGCATTTGAATTTGCAAAGTCTTCAAACTGGATCAAACAGTTCATGCCGTATCTGTAATAAAAATGCATATCGCATTATTTTGATGCAGGTTGGGTTGCAAACCCTTTTTTTTTAAAATAACAAACATATCATACTTACCTCCACTGTCCAGTTAGTTTTGCACAGATTAGCCCCGATCCTCGTCTTCTGGGGTCCACCAACGGCGCTCGCGTCTCCTCCCCGCATCGGGAAACCCCCTAGAAGCGCTCTCCCTGGGGGTTACCATGAGGGCGCGCTCCTGAGTCCAGCATTTGAGTCCATAGACACAGAATGCCGGACCCAGCCCCGCCCCCTAGATCATTGGATTTGATTGACAGCAGCGGGAGCCAATGGCTGCGCTGCTATCAATCTATCCAATCAAGAGCCGAGACCCCGTCCAGAGAGGGTGTGCGTGTCTCCGGCGTGGTAACGAACGGGCTCAGGTGTGTAAAATGGGGGGGCTGGGGGGCTGGTCAGTGACAGAAGTTTTTTTTCACCCTAATGCATCAAACACAAGGGTTTACAACCCCTTTAAAAGGAATATATGGTCACAGTATACGTTTTCATTTAACAACATCAGCATTGTAACAGCATTACAAGCAATAAACAATCCAATACAAGGTTACTTTAAAAATCTCCTTTTATGCTGCGAGATCTGCCTGGCATCTCTTTACACGTTTTCCTAGGTTCCCTGCATGTTTTGCAGCTTCTCTATTTCTAAGGACTACATATCCCATGGTATCTTGCTACTTGCAGCGATTCCTGTTCTGACCCCGCCTCTCGAGACTCCTCCTCTCAGCACCTCTGTAGATCAGAAGGCAGGCTCTGTGAAGTGTGTGACACAGCAGTGCATACTCATAGAGAATAATGACTACATATCACAGAATTCAAGGAAGTAAATGTCTGGGGATCTTCACATATAAAAGTTTACAAACTTTAAAAGAGAAGAATGGGAATTTAGTTTTTTTTTAATGAATTATACTTACCTAGGTGGATGCAGCATTGGTCCACTGCCGGCTCTAACACTGAGAACCGAGCGATCAAACACCGTCAATTGCTCGGTTCTCACAGCTCCCTTACCAGAGAGCGGGTGACTGTCAGTCACCGGCTCTCTGCTCACTCCCCCACCCCCCACGCTCACAGGGAGCACTGGGCTGTAGAGGGGGTGGGAGCAACCGACTCAGGCTCTCGGCAGCTCGCTAAAAGAATGAAATGGGTGTCGGTCCAGGCATGTGGCAGGATTCCGACCATATGGTTGCAATCTGTCCTGAGCCTAGACCAGCACTGTGACGTCAGCCGACAGCGGGCTTTAGCCCGCTGTCTGCTAAAAACAGCTCACAGGAGTGCAGAACAAACGGCACTCCAGTGATCCACAGAAGAAATACAGACAAACGAGCTTTGGCTGTACTTCTCCTTTAATCATTGAGACTAATAGGAGTAGGCTAGAAATAACTGAAATAGAACATGGAAATGAATTTAGGATTTTTACATTTTGGCCATAGATACACTTTAAGGATTGACATTTATATAAAACTGAACATTAGCTTTCTACTGAAAACTGTGCAAAAATAATATCATTTCTGGTTCAATAAATGTTTATTGAAGTTTTACAGAAGAAGTACAACAGCCGGTAAGATAAGGGTGGAAAGGAAGCATAAGAAACGTCAAAGGCTAGACGGCCATAATGCAATTACTGTTAATTCCAGCTATAACTCGCAAGGTTCATCTAGCTGCCAATTCCAGCTTTAAACAAAAAGAAAAAGAAAAAAAAAAGCCCTGTACCTGGAGGAGAGCAGGGTTGCTAAAATAATATAATTTCAATGCCAAACCTGACCCAACCCCTTCTCTTCAAAAGGTCCCAGGTTTCATTGTACAGAAGCAAAAATTACCAATTTCACTTCTGCCAGTGAAATCTTTTATCTTTTGTTGTACATGACAGGTTTTGAACCCAAACTGGATGACATTATATGGGTTTATTCATAAAAATTTGTCTTGCGATATACAAGCATATACACTAAATTACCAAAAGTATTGGGACACCTGCCTTTACAAGCACATGGACTTTAATGGCATCCCAGTCTTAGCCCGTAGGGTTCAATATTGAGTTGGCCCGCTTTTTGCAGCTATAACAGCTTCAACTCTTCTGGGAAGGCTGTCCACAAGGTTTAGGAGTGTGTCTATGGGAATGTTTGACCATTCTTCCAGAAGCGCATTTGTAAGGTCAGACACTGATGTTGGACGAGAAGGCCTGGCTCGCAGTGCCCGCTCTATTTCATCCAAAAGATGTTCTATCAGGTTAAGGTCAGGACTCTGTGCAAGCCAGTAAAGTTCCTCCACCCCAAACTCGCTCATCCATGTCTTTATGGACCTTGCTTTGTGCACTGATCCAAATCATTTGGTGGAGGGGAGATTATGGTGTGGGGTTGTTTTTCAGGGGTTGGGCTTGGCCCCTTAGTTCCAGTGAAGGGAACTCTTAAGGCGTCAGCATAACAAGACATTTTGAACAATTTCATGCTCCAACTTAGTGGGAACCGTTTGGGGATGGGCCCTTCCTGTTCCAACATGACTGCACACCAGTGCACAAAGCAAGTTCCATAAAGACATGGATGAGTGAGTGTGCAGTGGGGGAACTTGACTGGCCTGCACAGAGTCCTGTTCACACAAAGTTGGGAACGTGAAATTGTCCAAAATGTCCTGGTATGCTGACGCCTTAAGAGTTCCCTTCACTGGAACTACGGGGCCAAGCCCAAGCGCCAAAAAGCAACCCCACACCATAATCCCCCCTCCACCAAATGATTTGGACCAGTGCACAAAGCAAAGTCCATAAAGACATGGATGAGCAAGTCCTGACCTCAACCCGATAGAACACCTTTGGGGTGAATTAGAGCGGAGACTGCGAGCCAGGCTCTTGTCCAACATCAGTTCCCGACCTCACAAATGCCCATAGATTCCCACAGACACGAATTGAACCTTACGGACTAAGACTGGGATGCCATTAAAGCTCATGTGCGTGTAAAGGCAGCTTCCTAATACTTTTGGTAAAATAGTGTACATTTGTTCTGTGGGGGCAAAATCAAATGTTATTAGGCTATATTCCAGGTTGAACGTTACTCATTCATACACTGGATGAAGTTGATCAAAAATATTTATTATTATCGGCAGCTCCATCTGTAGGCGATAATGTGATCATTTTCCTGATCCAACGTACTATCTGTGAACGAATAACATCTGACCTGGAGCTCATGAGATAAACCTTGGCTTGGAGAAAGAGAGAGATAAATATCCAAAGACAGAAAACACTGATAAAAAGCCTTTTTCAATAAAAAAACTCTCAAAAGAGACCCGAGAAATTGTACAGAAACCTGGTTCAGAACATTTGCACATAGGCGAAGATAAGATACATTTCAAGTTAGTTGTCTAGTTTACAGTACATTTGATTTTTCAGTTGTGTCTTTCAAGTGGATTTGTTTACAGGCCTCGAAATTACATGAAATCAGTCAGAAAATGGCACACAAATTTTTGCCCGATAATTCAGAAATGAAAAAAAAAAGAAGATGCGAGAAACACAAAACCGTAGGGGACAGTCACAAAGCCCTGGTATAAAGTGTGATGGGCCTTTTCTGCTAGGTGAGCTGAAATGACTATCTTCTGTATTGTCCCGCTGGCTGCAGGTGATACACTAAACAGATCTGTCATTCACTGCCCCCTTTCAAGGCTGCTGAAATGTGAAGGGGAGACGCAAGGCAGCTAAAAGCCGAAACTGATACAGAGCCTTCAGGGTTTTTTTTTGAAACCGCAATTTTCCTCTTGAAGTGCTCCATTCATGGGGCTACTCTGCGACATCCGAAGTGTCCCAGATTTTTATTTGAATCCTACGTCTCATATTTACACTGCCTGTTGTGCAAAGAAATTAGCGGCTGTGTCGTTCCAACAAATACGGCGCCGGCCTTTGTTCCCTGTGAAGATTAGGTCAGCGGTGACAACCAGTTCCTTATTATTCTGTCCAAGATGCTTTGTCATACTGTATGTGAATAGGAGCAAACATCTTGAAAGAGGAGACTAGGACAGGTCTATCATGTAGCATGTAACAAAAAAGTCTGCAACAGAATAAAATACTTCAAAATGTACTTTTCTTTAAAAACTTATATTATAACAATTTTGCAATTGTTTTCTGTTAAGAACAGATTAGATGGAAGCTTTAAAAGTGATAATTGAAAATTCTTCATTACGCAAGGTTATCTTCATTAGCTACAGCATGTAGAATATACATTGGGTAAAATAATGAATTGGTCCCCTGCAGATTTTGTAAGTTTACCCACTTACAAAGAAATGAAGGGCCTATAATTTCTATCATTTGTATATTTTAAATGATAGAGACAGAATATCAATCAAAACTCCAGAAAAAAAATACATGACACAAATGTTATAAATTGAGTTGCAGTTAGGTGAGTAAAATAAATATGACTTAGTACTTGGTGGAGAAACCCTTGTTGGCAAGCACAGAGGTAATACGTTTCTTGTAGTTGGTTACCAGGTTTGCTTACATCTGAGAAGGGATTTTGGTCCATTCCTCTTTACAGATCTTCTCTAAATCCTTAAGGTTTCTTGGCTGTCACTTGGAAACTCGAAGTTTCAGTTCCTTCTATAAATCTTCTATAGGATTAAGGTCTGAAGACTGGCTAGGCCCCTCCATGACCTTCTTCCCGAGTCACTCCTTTGTTTCCTTGGCGGTTCTGTTTTGGGTCATTGTCATGCTGGAAGACCCAAACACGACCCAGCTTCAGTGTTCTGGCTAAGGGTAGAAGGCTCTCATCCAAGATTTTACAATACATGGCCCCGTCCATTGGCCCCTCAATGCAGCAGGTCAGCCTGTACCTTTAGCAGAGAAACCGCCCCAAAGCATAATGTTTCCACCTCTGTGCTTGACTGTAGGGATGGTGTTCTTAGGTTCATATTCAGCAAACATGGCGAGTCCAGTTAATGCCAAAGAGCATCATTTTGGTCGCATCTGACCACCTCACTTTCTCTGAATCATTTAGATGTTCATTGGCAAACCTCAGACGGGCTTGTTTGGTGACTGTGGTCCCAACTACCTTGAGATGATTCACAAGCTCCTCCTGTGTAGTTCTGGGCTGATCCCTCACTTTTCTCATGATCATCCTTACCCCATGAGGCAAAATTTTGCATGGAGCTCCAGACCGAGAGCGATTGTTGGATATTTTGTATTTCTTCCATTTGCAAATAATCACGCCAACAGTTGTCTCCTTCTCACCAAGCTTCTTGCTGATGGTCTTGTAGCCCATTCCTGCCCTGGGCAGGTCTACAATTTTGTCCCTGAGTCCTTTGACAGCTCTTTGGTCTTGCCCATGATGGTGAGATTTGAATGGAATAAAGAGATTCTGTGGACAGGTGTCATTTATACACATAACGAGTTGTTTTTAGGAGCACCTTCTTAAATTGACAGGACTAATCTGTGTACCACATGAGCACATACTGTAGCCAGTCTGTGGGAGCCAAAATTATTGCTGGTTGGTAGGGGATCAAATACTTATTTTACTCACTGAACTGCATCTTGATTCATAACCTTTGAATCATGCGTTTTTCCTGGATTTTTGGTTGATATTCTGTCTCTATCATTTAAAATACACCTATGATAAAAATTTTAGACCCTTCATTTCTTTGTAGGTGGGTAAACTTACAAAATCTGCAGGGGATCAAATGATTATTTTCCCCACTGTATGTAGAAAAAGAAACATGGCTGCCGTTAAGTTCACGCAGTATATAATTGTAAACAGTAAAAAAGTTCATTAGCAGTGCTGCTAAGATGGACTATAAAATTAAATGTTTACCATTTTTACAGTGTATGTATCATAACCATCAGGGACTACTGGACAAAGACTTGAAGAGTAGGTGATTCCACGAGATTGCTAGCCTATGAGTTGCTCAATGAGTCATAAGTGGTAGACATGGTCTCCACCAATGTGCTGAGTACATGGAGATGCCCAGTCACCAGACATGCCTAACAGGAAGTTTGGGGTTACCTGCATGAGTCTCCCAAGATGTTACCCTCCAGTCTCTCCCCTGCTCAGGGCAGGTAAATTAATTACCAAATTCCATTTCAAGAGTGTATGCTAGAGTACAACCAGAGATTATGGTGAGACCCATATTGTCCCCTCTTACTTAACCAGCATGAAACACTGAATATTCTTCTTAAAACAAGGTATCTGCATAACTGCCATGGTAGATGCAAAAAACCCAAAGGATTAAATCCTCATTTTAATGGACAATGGGTGGAGCATATGCTATTAAGTGCTAAAGGTCTAATCTCAGGAACAGGAGATCTGACCCAGACACAAAATATCTGCTTATTATGCCTTTCCTTAATTCCCCTTTCCCTCAACATCAACTGACATTCTTAAATAAAACCTTTCCATTTTTCGAGGGATAAAGAACCTGATTTGCAAACAATTCTACACAGAGCACCAACAATCTCTGAAGCAGGGAGGGGTCCTTAAAGTGAAAACTGTGTCTTGCTCATGCAGGACAAAATTATTAATTTAAAGGGGTTGTATGACTAAAAGGTATGTTACCTTAATGCATTCTCTGCATTAAGGTAAGTAAAAAAAAAAAAAAAAAAAACTATCTGTGTTCTGATCACTAGCAAGGAATGAATAAAGCAGTGGTTCGTAAAGGAAAAGTACAGTCAAAGCTCGTGGCTGTACTCCTGGTGTGATGAGACTAAAATTAAATTATTTGGCCTCAACACCAAACAATATATCTGGTGGAAATCCAATAGAGCTTACCATCCAAATAACACCATTCCTACAGTAAATCATGGAGGGGGTAATATCCTGTTATGGGGGTGTTTCTTTGCAGCAGGGACTGGAGAACATGTCAACATAGAAGAAAAATGGGTGGGGCAAAATAAGATCAAATTGTTAAAGAAAATCTGCTGCTCTCTGCAAGAAAGTTGTCAATGGGAGGAAGGTTTACCTTCCAACATGACAATGACCCAAAGCACACAGCAAAAATGACCACACAGTGATTGAAGGAGAAATAGGCAAGTATCCTTGCATGGCCTAGTCAGAGCCCGGACTTAAACCCCATTAAGAGTCTGTGGAATGACTTGAAGACTGCAGTCCACAAACGGTCACCATCAAATTTAACTGAACATAAGCAGTTCTTTAAAGAAGAGTGGGCAAATATTGCAAAGTCTAGATGTGCAAAGTTAGTAGAGACAAATTACAACAGACTAAAGGCCGTAATTAAAGCAACAAGGTGGTTCAACAAAATACTGACAAGGGGGTGATCCTTTTTCCAACTCAGTGATTCTGTTTTTGATTTTTTTTTATTGTTCTCCGACATGTTGGTGTTATAACTTTCACTTGGATGTTATGAGTTGCACTGAGTAAATACAGCTGTATAAAAACCAAAAAATGTGCCTGTCTTCATGTCAGGCTGCAAAGCAACACAATTGTATTATTTTAAAGGGGGCGATTCTTTTCTATACCTACTGTATATATATTTTTCTATTTTGAAATACACATTTCAGGATTCATTTGTTCACATCATGGTGTCATTTTGATGTATATTAACAGTTGCACTGTTTAGATCTCAAAGCCATTGACATTAACTTAAGGTACCTGTGCAAGGTGAAGGAAATCCATGATCTGTTGGTAGCACTTGAGGACTGAGGTTGAGAACCACTGCTGTAGAGGACCCAAGTTGCTTAGGTTGAAGCTTATACAGGGCAAGGTTCTCTCTTCCTTGACCCAGTGACAGTGATGACACCTGGGAAATGGTCACATTAGGTACTTCAAAGGATGAGAGGTGGGACACACACTCACCATACGTAGAAGACTCAGGTATTTCCTTTCGTTCATGTCGGTATATGAACCATAAGGGAATGAAGGGAAGGTGAGTTTATTAAACTAGTTACGGGAATATGCTCATTTTTTAAATTACTTTAAGATATTATCAAATTAGATAAAAGGTGGGGAGAGACCAAGAGACTAGGTCCAAAATTAATTATGAAGACACCACATCTGATCAACCAACCCCACTTTGTTATACAGACTAAAGACGGTACACTCAGGTCGAAAAGTGGCGGGTTCAGCAGGAACTCCCCCCCAGTCAGAAAACAATAGCACAGTGGGCGAGATTCCTTCATCAGCATTGCTTGTGCTGATGCGGGGACCTGTCTGTTTTTTTTTCCGTTCAACCAGTGTGTGTATACCCAGCTTCAGAGGCGGAATAAGGATAGATGGGAAAAGTAACACTAGTAGGCTGGACAAAGGCAAACAAATATCTTTCTGGGAACAATAGATAAAGGGTGACTTCTGCTGGTCCTCATACATGTCACTTGAGCGCAGAGAACATTGGATCCTTCAGTCCTCTATACAGAAGAATAATGGATTGGAACACGATGGAAAATGTATCCGCACAATATTGAATATCACCAACAGGTTAGGACACTTGGCGCCCTCTTGCTTTTCAGAAACAGGCTGATAATTGCAGATAATACATGTAGAACCTTCACACGCAACTATCGGACCATCTTCTAGCTTTAGTTGTCAGCCCCATGCTTAGAGAAAATGCATAGAGACCCAGAAAAGAACTAAATATTTCAGCTCAAACCTGACAAGTTAAACCATTTTGTTCCTTTTTTTTCTTTGACTTCCAGGATAAAATTCTTCTGTAAAAAACACAATATGTACTGCCTAAAGGACTAGCAGTGTACTAGAACATGTATGTGATAAAAAGATAAAGTAAAACATAAAACAGATGCAGTAAATTAAAAATATGCAGTGCAGAGGTAGGATGAGCTGACCTTGAAAACTTCAAGGACAAAGCTTACAGGCATATTCCGAAAGAGTGGTTGGGCGAGTAATTTATTTACAGAAGGCTTTTTTTTTTTTTAGAGGACATTACATTACAATCTCATTAAACACAATCAGGGCCTCCTCAACAACGCCGGTCTCCACCCTGAGGCTCTTAAGGCAGCCATTGGTATTCTTTTTAAGCCATCTATAGACTACACAAACTGGTACAACTTTAGTCCCATCTGGCTAATTAATACTGATGTGAGATTATTGGATAAAGTTCTTGCTACCCATTTGAACACTGGCATAGCCTGCTTTATTTCCCAAGATCAAGTAGGGTTCATACTAGGATTACAGGCAAGAGGCAATAGGATTCATTTACTAAAACTGGAGAGTGCAAAATCTGGTGCACCTGTGTATGGTAGCCAATCAGCTTCTAACTTCAGCTTGTTCAATTAAGCTTTGACAAAAAAAAAACTGGAGGCGAATTGGTTTTTATGCAGAGCTGCAGCAGATTTTGCATTCTCCAGTTTTAGTAAATCAACCCCAATGCTTGCCAAATGTTGCATCTTAACAAAATCACAGAATCCCATAAGATTGCTTCAGTGTTATAGTCCCTGGATATAAAACAGGCCTTTAATGTTATTAGCCTTTCTTGGGATTATCTTTACTTTGAAAATAACTTAATTGCCTGGATTTGTGCACTTATTTGACGACCTGTGGGCTTTCGTTAAATAATCGGATTTCAGATTGGATACCTTTTTTTATCAAAAAAGGGATGAGGCAAGGTTGCCCCCCCTCTACCCTACTCTTTGTGCTGTCCATTGACCCTTTTGGGCTTTCCTTCGCCTCTAATATTACTGTGATAGAAATAGCAGATTGTCACCACAAACTGTGTATGTTGACAGATGAGGCTGTCCTTTTACTTACTGACTCAACTGTATCTATGAATGAATGAATGATTTGTAAATCAATGATTTGCGCTGCAAATGCGAACTAAATCGACTCAAGGTGCTAATGCGTTTTGTGCTGTCATCCTCTTAGAAGAGGAAGGTCTTGAGTTTTTTCCTGAAGGCCAGATAGTTTTCTTCCATGCGGATGTAAGTCGGAAGAGCGTTCCATTGCTGAGGTCCCTGGGGCTCTGTATGAAGAGTTTTGAACATAAATCTCCCCCTGAAAGCTTGCCAGGGCATTCAGAACAACTTTGAGATTACTTGGACCCCCAACAAACTTTCCTGCTTGAGCATCTACTTAACACCTTTGATAGATTATTCCAGATAAACTATCCAGCCTTGATAAACCACTTTCCGGAACTGCTACTGGAATGCAACAGTACCCTCCTGGCTCGGTAGGCTCATGTTGATCAGTGGTCTCCAAACTGCGGCTCGGGGGCCAGTCGAGACCCTTTGCTTACGTTTATCTGGTCCTTGGGGCACTTTTTCTCCTACTGATACAAGACACTATTCCCCCCCACTGACACTAAGAATGGGGCACTATTTCTCTCACTGACACCACCGATGGGTCACTATTCCTCCCACTGACACCACCGTTGGGTCACTATTCCTCCCACTGACACCAACAATGGGTCACTATTCCTCTCACTGACACCAACGATGGGTCACTATTCCTCCCACTGACACCACCGTTGGGTCACTATTCCTCCCACTGATACCAACGATGGGTCACTATTCCTCCCACTGATACCACCGAGGGGTCACTATTCCTCCCACTGATACCACCGTTGGGTCACTATTCCTCTCACTGACACCAACGATGGGTCACTATTCCTCCCACTGATACCACCGTTGGGTCACTATTCCTCCCACTGATACCAACGATGGGTCACTATTCCTCCCACTGATACCACCGAGGGGTCACTATTCCTCCCACTGATACCAACGATAGGTTTTGTGATTTGTCTCTTCCCTGTAAACGGATACATTGCTGGAGTGCTTGTTCTTATGGAAAAAAAAAAAAAGACTTACTGGCTGGATAAAAATAGAAGAAAGAAAGAATAAAAAATAAAACTAATGCAGCCATCACATCTAAAAATTGGTAAGCTGCAATATAATAAATGTTTGCTATTAATTGTCCTCCAGGCTAAAGTGAATGCTCCCTTGTGGTTAAGCCTGGAAGCCAATTTAAAATCTATTATTTACCCAAAGGCACTTTTTTTTGGCTCCCCCGTGATATCATATTATAGGCAACTCTCTCTAGTCCAGTCTCTTTCCATTCTCCTAAAGTATCGAACAGTGTTCAGGTAAACCTTTATCTCCACATCTCCCTCTTCTTTTTCAGGAAATCCACTTTTTATTCCAGGCTGGCACTCCCCTAGAAGTTTTACCTGGTGGTTACACCCCAACTCACTTCATATTTATGATATTTTACACCCCTTAGACCTTGTGTCCTTTGAATCGTTCATCGATGAGCAGCTCTGATATGAGCAAGTAGAGCCTTGCCTCTACCAAGATGGTTTCCTCCATATGGAGACACAGTGGAGATTGAAGGAGTTGTAAAGTCTCGTGGTTTTTCACCCTGACCCCTTCATGACTAAGCCTATTTCTGACATATGTTGCTTACAAGTTAAAATCCGTATCTTTTGCTAGAAACGTACTCAGAACCCCCAAACATTATATTATATTTTATTATATATATATATTTTTTTTTAATTGTTTTTTGAGCAAAGAACCTAGAGAATAAAATGGCGATATTTTATGTCACATGGTTTTTGAGCAGCGGTCTTACAAACACAATTTTTGGGGAAAAAAAAAAATACACTTTGATGAATTAAAAAAAAAAAAACTAAACAGTAAAGTTAGCCCAATTTTTTGTAGAATGTGAAAGATGATGTTCGGCAAATAGATATCGAACATGTCATGCTTTGAAATTGCGCACAAAACTACAGTACCTAAAAATCTCCATAGTCAACACTGTAAAAAAAAATAACGGTTACCAGGTTAGAGTTACAGAGGAGGTCTAGTGCTAGAATTATTGCACTCACTCTCATGATCGCGCCGATACCTCACATGTGTAATTTGAACACCGTTTACATTTGCTGGCGCGACTTCTGTATGCGTTTTCTTTGCTACGCCAGCACGATGGGACAGGAGGCCCGGGAAGAGCGTTGGAAGGTCCCCTCTCACTCCTTTAGGATAACAGCCAAATGGCTTTTAGCCATATCGGTTGTTATCACTAAAAAAGCTGACCGCTGGCTTTAAAAAACTGTACTGGGGTGACGCCTGCAGCAAGTATAACATGTTTGCTATTTAAAAAAAAAAACTAACAATCACTTTAAGGCATGGTAGACCAGTAATGGGGAAAGGATCGACAGGGAGCATACAATACAGAAAATATGGTAAATACTCCTTTGCGTTCTGCTTGTCTTTTTTTGTGCACAGCTTTTATAATACAGGTCCTCTTTAAGTGTGTCCCTTCGCAATAACATCGCAAAAGTGGATAATGCAAGCTTCCTGTATAATAGAATTCCAAAATGATCTCCAAGGGATAATTCTGAAAACAATGATGGAGTTCTATTTGAATAGCTCTCATCTGGATATGAACCGTTTCTAACTATCTAGTGAGAAACCATCACTGAGACAAGAGCCACGAGTTCATACAAATCCAAGAGAGGATCATCAATCCAGAAAATTGGAGCTCACAGAAAAATCTGCGCACCGCAAAAAAATGAAGCAATGCCTTTCAGCTGTTGTGATGACGGCTTGCTAATTAATCATACTTAAGAGAAACGAACAAACCCCCATAGACAAGTGATGTGGGACCTTAAAAAAAAAATACTCATTACTGCAGAGAAGAATTTCCTCATTCCGTGTCACCGACTGAGAAGCACTGAAAAAACAACAAAATGATGAAGAAGAAGATAATCCTTATCCTTTTGCATGGCTCCCAACTGTCCCTGATTTCGAGGGACTGTCCCTGATTGGGATCAAAGTCCCTCTGTCCCTCTTTCCTCCTCATTTGTCCCTCATTTTGGTCTGATCTATATAGTTGTATATAAAATGCACTAAATATCTATTAAAAAGTGTTTTACAGCGCTAAACCTTTCATTCAGTTTCTAAACTGCCACATTTATAAATTCCAAAGGCCAGTATAAAGGAATGGGTAGTGGTAAAAAAAAGCACTTGTGGGTTTAACCAATCTTTTTTTTTTGTGCAATTCTCCTTTAAACGCTTGCCGACCAGCCGCCGCAGTTTTACTGCGGCAGAATGGCACGGCTGGGCGAAACTCCGTTATCTTACGTCGCTTCCTTATTTGGCGCCTACGGTGCTGATGCGCGTGCCCGGCGGTCGCGATCACTGCCGGGCTCCCGCGATTGCTCAGGGCACACGGAGAACCCGGGATCTGTGCGTGTAGACACAGTTTCAGGTTCTCTGAGGGGAGAACAGACAGATCGCTTCGCCCTGTGGGCCCAAGGGCACGTGCACCTGCTGCTCGCCCCCCCAGAGCCGATGCGAGTGCCCGGCAGTCTCGATCACCGCCTGGCTCCCGTGATCGCTCAGGGCACACAGAGGACCGGGATCTGTGTGTGTAGACACACAGTTTCCGGTTCTCTGAGGGGAGAACAGACAGATCGTCTGTTCATACAGAGTATGAACAGTGATCTGTCATCTCCCCTACACAGTCCCCTCCCCTTTCAGTTAGAACACAGAGAGGGAACACATTGTGGCCACTAGGGGCACATGCGCCCGCTGCTCGCCCCCCAGAGCCGACACGAGTGCCCGGCGGTTGCGATCACCGCCGGGCTCCCGCGATCGCTGGTGACACACTGAGAACCAGGATCTGTGTGTGTAGACACACAGTTTCCGGTTCTCTGAAGGGAGAAGAGACAGATTGTCTGTTCACACAGAGTATGAACAGTGATCTGTCACCTCCCCTACACAGTCCCCTCCCCCATTCAGTTAGAACACAGAGAGGGAACACAATTAACCTCTTGATCGTCCCCTAGTGTTAAACCCTTCCGTGCCAGTGTCATTTATACAGTAATTAGTGCATTTTTATAGCACTGATCGCTGTATAAATGCCAATGGTCCCAAAAGTGTCGGATGTGTCCGCCATAATGTCGCAGTCACGATAAAAATCACAGCTCGCCATTACTAGTAAAAAAAAATAAATAATAATAATAATAAAAATGCTATAAATCTTTCCCCCATTTTGTAGAATAACTTTTGTGCAAACCAATCAATATACGCTTATTGCGATTTTTATTACCAAAAGTATGTAGAAGAATACATATCGGCCTAAACTGAGGAAAAATTAGCTTTTTTTAAAAATAAAAAGGGAGATATTTATTATAGCAAAAAGTACAAAATATAGCGGTTTTTTCAAAATTGTCGCTCTTTTTTTGTTTATAGCGCAAAAAATAAAAACCGAAGAGGTGATCAAATACCACCAAAAGAAATCTCTATTTGTGGGAAAATAGGGACATCAATTTTGCTTTGGTGCAGCGCCGCATGACCGCGCACTCGTCAGTTAAAGCGACACAGTGCTGTATTGAAAAAAAATGGCCCGGTCATTGAGCAGCCAATTCTTCCGGGGCTGAAGCGGTTAAGGGGGCGTGGCAGGGGGTGTGCCCTATGCCTGCATACTTTTGCTAATAGCTGTCCCTCATTCCCATCTCAGAATGTTGGGAGGTATGCTTTTGTAGAAAACAAACTTCTACTAACCCGGATGATTTTGTATAAAGCAAATTTCTTCATTTTTTAAGCACATTCAGCAGCAGATTTAATTACTGACTGAATATGCAGCTTCTTTATCTATTAAACGATGCTTATGTTCCGGTTCAAGCTGGTGCTATGACCACCGTCCCGGGTTTCCTGTTACAGGATGGCTCCTTTCTCTTGCAGCATCCTATGGAGTCACCCTTGCATACATGGCCTAGAGTTTTTTCTCCCTACACTAGAGCTGCATGATTCTGGCCAAAATGAAAATTACGATTTTTTTTTTTTGCTTAGAATAAAGATCACGATTCCCATGGCGTAACATCATCTTTCACATTATACAAAAAAAAAAAAAAATTGGGCTAACTTTACGGTTTCGTTTTTTTTTTTTTAAATTCATTAAAGTCTATTTTTTTTCAAAAAAAAAATTGCGTTTGAAAGACCGCTGCGCAAATACAGTGTGACATAAAATATTGCAACAACCGCCATTTTATTCTCTAGGGTCCCTGCTAAAAAATATACATAATATTTAAGGGTTCTAAGTAATTTTCTAGCAAGAAATACTGATTTTAAAAGAGAAGTATGTTTTTTGTTGCCCATTCATACTTACCTAGGTGGTTACAGCATCAGTCCGAAGCTGCATCTGTCCCCCAGCGCCTCTGCACTGAGAACCGCTCAGTTCTCTCGGCTCCCCAAGCAGAGAGCTGCTGACTGTCAATCAGCATCTCTCCTCTCTGCTCCTCCTCGATCATTGGAGCGCTGAGCTGCGGAGGGGTGGGGAGCGGCCGTCTAAGGCTCTCAGCGGCTCAGACGGGTATCAGTCCAAGTACCTGGCGGATCCAGACTTTATTATCGCGATGATGTGGTTCCTGGACCGATTCCTGTGACGTCCACAGAGAGCGGACTGCAGCCCGCTCTCTGCTGAAAACGGGTCACAGAAGGGCAAAACGAATTGCCCTCTTGTGACCCATAGGAGAAGTACAGTCAAACGAGCCCAGGCTGGACTCTCCTTTAACGTGTAAGCAACGAGTGTCAGAAAAAACGCTTAGTCTTTAGGTGGTTAAACTGACCTCATTTACAGACCGAAGTTCATTCCTTTGATCTAAAAGAACCAAAATATTACAATTTCTCTCCACCTAAGTGATGTTGTGATAAACTTGGTAGGCTGCCCATTTTTTTTTTTTTTTCACAGGTGTCAGCAGTGAGCAGAGAACTCTCTGCACTGAATCGATCGCGAGGGGAGTAGAATCGCGATCTCGATTATTTAACGACTAATCGTGCAGCTCTACCCTACACTGCGTGCATCAATCTTAACACACAGCTCCATAGTCTGGGACAAGACACTTTCCTCTTCTCCTCCCTCCTTCAAGCTATCAGACTGGTTCTAGCCTGCACTGTCCACTGTTAACACTTTCCTGTGAAGACCAGAAGTTCAGGGAAGCAGCAACTTTAAAGCTGAACTCTGATTTAAAAAAAAAAAAAAGGGCCATTTGCTGTGCAAAAATTGATTACCTCTATTGATGCCTGTCCCACGTTTAGGAGCTCCTCCATTTGGTAAAACTGCTACTATCATTCAGCCCCTTAAGTACTGAACTTCCAGCACAGAGTTGTGGTTCTGACTGTAGTATACTGATCATAGTATACTGATAGTAATTTCTTCATCAATTTAGACCAATATGTATTCTGCTACATATTTTTGGTAAAAAAAATTCCCAATAAGCGTATATTGATTGGTTTGCGCAAAAGTTATCGCGTCTACGAACGATGGGATATCTTTATGGAATTTTTTTTTTTTTTTACTAGTAATGGCGGCGATCAGCGTTTTTTAGCGGGGCTGCAACATTGCGCTGGGCAAAATCGGACACTTTTTTGGGGACCAGCGACACTAATACAGTAATCAGTATTAAAAATATGCACTGTGACTGTACTAATGACACTGGCAGGGAAGGGGTTAACAGCAGTGATCAAAGAGTTAAGTGTCCTGCTTAATAGGAACACAAGATCTCCATCTTCTCCCCTGTTCTGCCTCTCTCAGGGATGATTTTGGGTGGCCTGGCGGACTTCGGGTCTGCCGGACTCGCTTGATTGGCATCCCCTGTGTCCAACCAGCGCGACCGCGCCTCCGGCCGTGCACGCCCCCAGTGGTTATTCCATGTAATGACGTACAGGTACGTGGTTTTGCACAATAGAGCCAATATGCCACAGTAAATAGGCGGTTGGCAAGTGTTTAAGGCTGGGTTCACACTTAAAATGGATGCGGCTGAAAGGGGTCCGGTGCGTCCCTGTTCTCAACTTCATGGACGAATCAGGCCCACAGTTTTGCCTGAATTTGGACCTGAAACGGAGCCAAAGACGCACAGGATCCCCATGCAATTCGCTCCGCAGCCGCCCTGGAGATGTGTGAACCGGCTTCATTGAGAGCCGCTCACAATCTCCTGTCATGGGAATTACTCTGCATCCAATTAGCATAAGTGTGAACCCAGGCTTAAGGCTGCATTTACATCTGAGGCTCTGTTCACACCTAGGCGTTTTTCTGCTGTAAGCCTCAGCTCTAAAAACGCCTAACAAGACAAATCCCATTCATTTCAATGGCCCCTGTTCACATCTGAGCGTTTTTGTCATCTGAAGCAAAACACCTGAAGAAAAAAAGTACAGGAGCTTTTTTTTTTTTTTTACAGGCGTTTTTCCGCTTTTTACATTGGTGACCTTTTGACCTTTTGTACAAAATTGCTGCAAAATCGCGGCAAAAATCGCACGACTTTCTGCCTGAAAACAAAACGCCCAGGGGTGAACAGAGCGTAATGCCGCGTACACACGATCGGACTTCTCGTCGGAAAATGTATTGATGGCTTTTCCGACGGGATTCCGCTCAAACTTGCCTTGCATACACACGGTCACGCAAAAGTTCGCTGAACTTTCGACCGTCAAGAACGCGGTGACATACAACACTACGACGAGCCGAGAAAATAAAGTTCAATGCTTCTGAGCATGTGTAGGAATTTTACGCGTCGGAATTGCTACAGACGATCGCATTTTTGGATAGGAACTTTTCCCGACCGAAAAATTAACAGCATGCTCTCAATCTTTTGCTGGCTGGAATTCGGCCAGCAAAAGTGCGATGGAGCATACACACAGTCGCATTTTCCGATGAGAAACTCTCATCGGTCTTTTGCAGGCCGAAATTCTGATCGTGTGTACGCGGCATTAGCGTTTCAAAGTTACGCGTTTTTACAGCGTTTTACCGTGTTTTCTGCTGCGATTTTGTACATGTCACCAATTTAAAAAGCAGAAAAACGCCTGTAATCTGCCCAAAGAAGCTCAAGTTCTTTTTTGAGTTTAAGGCGTTTTGCTTCAGGTGACAAAAAACTCTCAGATGTGAACAGGTGCCATTGAAATGAATGGGATTTTGCTTGTTGGGTGTTTTTCAGGCGTTTTACGAGCTGAAAACACTCAGGTGTGAATGCAGCCTAAAGAAAAAACTAGATCCAACAAACAACAAAAAAAAAAATGAAATATATTACAGTTTACCAGCCCTGTGATGGCTGCATTCGTTTTTTTTTTCAGGTTAAGAACATTTTCAGCACGTAAAGAAAATATGTTGACTTCGCCAGAAATGCAATTTCCTTGCCACTTTCTCTGAGTTGAACATTTACATAAAACAATCTTTGTTCTGTAAACTACTCATCTCATCAATCCACCATGTAATGGAGATGAACAAGGGCAGTAGGGTTGCCACCTTTTCTTCAAGTCAAACCCGAACACTTTAGCGGTGCACAGCAATTTTTTTAATAGTATAAACTCTACATATATTTTGCAATTAAATAACATTTCTAATCATATGAAGTTAATCACAAGAGTTCCCCTTTTACATCAGAGTCCACAGAGTTCCCTTACACTGTAAGGTGGGACTCTGCAGACTCTGATGTAAGGGAGAACTCTGGGGACTCCAACATAAGGGATGCTCTGGGAACCCTGATTTAGGGGGGAACACTGAGAACTCTGGGGACTCCAACATAAGGGATGCTCTGGGAACCCTGATCTAAAGGGGAACACTGAGAACTCTGATGTACAGAGAGGACTCTGCTGTAAGGGGAAACACTGTGGCCTCTGGTGTAAAGGGGAACTCTGATGTAAGGGGTGCTCTGAGAACACTGATTTGCCTTAGTGTACTCACTCAGAGGCAGGAAAGAGAAGGGAGGAGACTTCAGTCACAGACAGGGATGGATGGTGAGCTCACTCACCCCTTGGCAGTCAGCACCTCTCATCCAGATGAATCTGAGGCTGCTGGACTTCAAGTTTCCGGCCCCAACTTTCCTTTTCTGAGGCACAGCGCTGGGGATGTGAGTGTGGGCAGACACAGAGGGGTAGGGGTGGGAGGAAGAGGAGCAGATCGAGCCCTCTCTCCTCTCCCGTCTGTATGTGGGGGGATTGTTAGTGCTGGCTTTGCAACAGACACACTCGGCTTAGACAACTACACACAGCAACCCTGCTGGGAAGCCATAGTCTGGTCTGAATAATGTGTCCGGGTTTCAGGCAGTGTAAAACCCAGACACATGGATTAAAACCCGAACTGTCCGGGTGAATCCCGGACAGGTGGCAACCCTAAAGGGCAGACATGTTTGTTCAGCCTGGGTGACATCTGTGGCTCCCTCCATAGATAGCGTAGTGAGTGTAGCCACCTTAGGTCAGGAAATATAGGATTACCAGGTGAAAACACCTAATGATGCCTGACGCAGACAACACATCCAAGGACTGGTATGCTGCAATAGATTTTGCATTTGCAAAAAACATTTTGTCTCTGGATTTAGATGTGCTTTAACCACTCGCCTACCGGGCATTTTCACCCCCTTCCTGCCCAGGCCATTGCTCAGCTTTCAGCGCTGTCGCACTTTGAATGACAATTGCGAGGTCAAGCTACACTCTACCCAAACACATTTTTTATCATTTTATTTACACAAATAGAGCTTTCTTTTGGTGGTATTTAATCTGCTGCTTTTTTTTTTACTAAAAAAAAAAAAATTAGAAAAAACATTTTTTACTTTTTTTCTGTCAGTAAATTTTGTAACTAAGTAATTTTTCTCCTTCACTGATGTGCGCTGATGAGGCAGCACTGATGGGCACTGATAGGCTGAAATGGTGGGAATTGATGGGGTGGCACTTATGGGCACTGATATCTGATGAGCACTGAGAGGTAGCAGTGATGGACACTGTTAGGTGGCACTGATAGGTGGCACTGATGGGCATTGATTGACAGCACTGATAGGTGATCGCTAATGCCAACTGATTGGTGGCACTTGTGGGCACTGATTGCTGCCACTGGTAGGCACTGATTGGTGACACTGGTGGGCACTCAATTGTAATCAGTGCCCTGATTACATACCTAGCTGTCCCCTGTGAGCAGATTCCGCTGATCGGCTCTCCTCCCCTCACACGGCATCTCCGTGTTTACATGTGACCGGCTGTGATTGGAAACAGCCAATCACATGGTTAAAGAGCCGCGGACGCGGCTCTTTACAGAGATCAGAGTCGCACCGCGTCCTAGCAACACAGCGCAGCGATCATGTGCCCGTCATTTGACGGTGGGCGGGCGGCAACTAGTTAAAGTGGAGTTTTGGTCAGAAAATGAAGTCCTTCTAGATGACTTCAGGCTGGCCCCTTTTGCAGGTATACATGTAAAACAGTACAGTTTTGTAACAGGCCGAGGCGATGACATTAAAATGTAGGCTCCTTGATTTCCACTATCATGAAATGTTCGCTAGGCCTCGTTCACATGAACGTACCCCTGTGCAAGGGCTGCGTTTGCCCGCATGGAGACACACAGGTGTTCTGCGCATCCCTGAGCGGGCAGTGCCATTCAGATTAAATTGGAACACAGCAGCCGCACAGACACAGCCGCTGCTCCCATTCTGACATCTGTACGGGTGCACAGCCCTGTAAGCGGATAGTGTACACTCAGGAGTGGGCAAAAACGCCCTTGCACGCAGGGGCATCCGCAGGTAAGGGGCAAGGGGGGGTTCAAGTACCCCCTCCTGGTAGGGCTGGTGCTTCCTATAGGCAAGTGCGCACAGTTAGGGGCACCACGCTGCATGTCCCAGGGCCGGGAGTCACATACACAACATGGAGTATCAGGGAGTGATGGTGTTTGCAGCCCCTGAGCTGCTCTCTCGCAGCTTTCCTGTTACCTTCCACCTGCTGCCTGGACAGCGTCTGCTAATACTCAGCCCGACCCGATCACTGATGATTTCTCTCCCCTCCTCTCCTCCTCCTCGGCTCGGACAGCCGGATGTGTGTGCTCTGCCTGGACAGCGTCTGCTAATACTCAGCCCGACCCGATCACTGATGATTTCTCTTCCCTCCTCTCCTCCTCCTCGGCTCGGACAGCCGGATGTGTGTGCTCTGCCTGGACAGCGTCTGCTAATACTCAGCCCGACCCGATCACTGATGATTTCTCTTCCCTCCTCTCCTCCTCCTCGGCTCGGACAGCCGGATGTGTGTGCTCTGCCTGGACAGCGTCTGCTAATACTCAGCCCGACCCGATCACTGATGATTTCTCTTCCCTCCTCTCCTCCTCCTCGGCTCGGACAGCCGGATGTGTGTGCTCTGCCTGGACAGCGTCTGCTAATACTCAGCCCGACCCGATCACTGATGATTTCTCTTCCCTCCTCTCCTCCTCCTCGGCTCGGACTGCCGGATGTGTGTGCTCTGCCTGGACATGTGTGAGAGGCCCAGCGCTCCCTTCTAGATAGGGGCCCCAAAAACACCCACCACATTGGGGCCCCAGCCTCATCTGAGCTGCTTGGCATGTGCAGCTGTTATTGGAGCCTTCCATCTGCCTTTTCTGGGGTTAGTAATCCATTTAATCCTCTCTAATGTCATCTGAAGCTTGCAATAT
Organism: Lithobates clamitans; assembly: GCA_037952925.1. Lineage (NCBI taxonomy): Eukaryota > Metazoa > Chordata > Amphibia > Anura > Ranidae > Lithobates > Lithobates clamitans. The sequence continues at coordinate 6,028,363 of JBBGZY010000680.1, read as the reverse complement.
AGAAACTGATTGGAGGGGAGTTCTCCATACTAATGATTGTGGATGTAATGTATCTGGGTGTATGGGGGTGTAATGTATTTGGGTGTATGGGGGTGTAATGTATTTGGGTGTATGGGGGTGTAATGTATCTGGGTGTATGGGGGTGTAATGTATCTGGGTGTATGGGGGTGTAATGTATCTGGGTGTATGGGGGTGTAATGTATCTGGGTGTCTGGGGGTGTAGTGTATCTGGGTGTGTAATGTATCTGGGTGTCTGGGGGTGTAATGTATCTGGGTGTCTGGGGGTGTAATGTATCTGGGTGTCTGGGGGTGTAATGTATCTGGGTGTCTGGGGGTGTAATGTATCTGGGTGTCTGGGGGTGTAATGTATCTGGGTGTCTGGGGGTGTAATGTATCTGGGTGTCTGGGGGTGTAATGTATCTGGGTGTCTGGGGGTGTAATGTATCTGGGTGTGTAATGTATCTGGGTGTCTGGGGGTGTAATGTATCTGTGTGTATGGGGGTGTAGTGTATCTGGGTGTAATGTATCTGGGTGTATGGGGGTGTAATGTATCTGGGTGTCTGGGGGGTGTAATGTATCTGGGTGTCTGGGGGTGTAATGTATCTGGGTGTATGGGGGTGTAATGTATCTGGGTGTATGGGGGTGTAATGTATCTGGGTGTCTGGGGGTGTAATGTATCTGGGTGTCTGGGGGTGTAATGTATCTGGGTGTCTGGGGGTGTAATGTATCTGGGTGTCTGGGGGTGTATTGTATCTGTGTGTATGGGGGTGTAGTGTATCTGGGTGTAATGTATCTGGGTGTATGGGGGTGTAATGTATCTGGGTGTCTGGGGGTGTAATGTATCTGGGTGTCTGGGGGGTGTAATGTATCTGGGTGTCTGGGGGTGTAATGTATCTGGGTGTCTGGGGGTGTATTGTATCTGTGTGTATGGGGGTGTAGTGTATCTGGGTGTAATGTATCTGGGTGTATGGGGGTGTAATGTATCTGGGTGTCTGGGGGTGTAATGTATCTGGGTGTCTGGGGGTGTAATGTATCTGGGTGTCTGGGGGTGTAATGTATCTGGGTGTATGGGGGTGTAATGTATCTGGGTGTATGGGGGTGTAATGTATCTGGGTGTACGGGGGTGTAATGTATCTGGGTGTATCGGTACTATGTCTGCAGTCAGTGATAATGACAGTCAAAAAGGGGCGGAGCATGGGTGACCTTAAAATGATGCCCCCCCCCTGAAAAAAGTTCTGCGGACTCCCATGCTTGCACTGGTATATGGTGCAGTACACCAGTGTGAACAAGGCCCAATTTATTTGCCAGAAAATTACTTAAAAGTTAAAGAAACATTCCTGCCGCCCTCTATATATATATAGATTGTGATTGATGTACTGTAGACACATTGTACAATTATTTGCATTTTTTCGAGCCAACTTTACATCAAGGAAAGGTTCTGTTTGGCTTTTGGATGTTAAATATTGCTTAGGGTTACTATAACAACATAATGCAGCAGCTGCAGGTTATCATTACCTCTTGGTAAGTTGACCATTTCAAGTAAAGCCAAGCAGTCCTCATAATTCTATCATCGCTTAATGACTTGCATGAGTTATTCTAAATGTACAGGCTTTAGAATTCTCCGGCAGGGACTTGGAAAGCCGGTTGGAGTAAAGTGATTAATCCCTCTCTCGGGGGAATGTCAATAGCTGAAGACGTAACTCTTTCTAATGAAATAATGAAGCCCATGTCATGGTCCTACCAGGGTGGTGATTCAGCAGATTTCCCTGACGTGTATCATGTGTTTCCCATTTGGCTCTCTTGATGGAGAACAGGGATAAAGAACAAATACTGGTGGTTTCTCACTGAGAAGGGAAGTCCCACACTGAGCTATGTAGATTTCTTCTTAAAGGGTTCAAGCCCAGCTTTACATTTCTGCTTCTATTTCTTGCAGTCGTCACGTTCAGGGTTCACCTCCGTCCACAGCGGAAATACCAGCCGTTATTTGATGGCAGTTTATGAAGCCAGAAAAGGTCACGGAAATATGAGTAACCAAGGTGTGCTAAAACCAACCACAGCTGACCCCAAGAACATGGAAAATCCATAAAGTGCATTCCTGCACACATACTCTTCAGTTCTGTGGGCTACAAACAGTTCACAAGTCTGTAACTACTAGGTATGTGTGCAAAAATGTGTGCTTTCATTCTAGTCTTTCGAATGAGGCAGCAAAATGGGCTGAACAATAACAAAAAAGAAGCTCTGCTCTTAGTCCCTCTTCACACAAGCTTTTTACTGCTCATTTCCCTATGATTAGAACCCAGTTTTTTGATCTCCAAACTGCAGCCCTGGGGCCAGGTGTGGCCCTCTGCTTGCCTCTATCCGCCCTTTGGGGTACGATTTCATCCACAACTGACACCAATAATGGGGAACCATTCCTCACACTGACAGCAATGGTGGGGCACTATTCCATCCACTGACGTCAATGCTATTCCTCCCACTGATATCAACAATAGAGCACTATTATTCCAATGATACCAACAATGGGGCACTATCACTCCCACTAAAACCAATGATGGAGCACTGTTTACTCCCACTGACGCTGGGGCATTTTCTACTCCCACTGGCCACAGTCTAGCCCTCCCCCTAAAATCTGAAGGATAGTAAACTGGGCCTTTGTTTAGAAAGTTTGGAGACCCCTGCCTTAGACTTCAATTGGAATGCCTGCAAATGTGCGATTTGCGTCTCTTCGCGTGTTTTCATGCCTGAAGAACTCCTCTCCTACCCTTGCCCAGCCCAGGAAACAAATTAACTCTTGAAGATTTTTATACATGCAAAAATTTTTGTAAAGCGCCTCAAAACAACTTTTCAAAATCACTAGAAATATGCTCCGTTTAGGTGCGAATGCAAGCTTATTTAAAGAAATGGAAGGTCCCTTTCACACGGGTCATCGGATCGGATCCGGCTATCGTTTTTTTTTTTTTTTGTTTTTTTTTAGGTGGACCCAATCGGACCCTCAATTCTCCTCTATGGGCAGTTGGAAGTAAAAACTGACTTGTGTCTGTTTCCACCTGGATACTTCTGATCAAATCCAGTCCGGCAAAAACAAACGGACGGGGGATCCATTCCCCTCTGTCTGGCTAACTAGTCCGTTTACATACAGCTGCTCATAGAGCAAAGCGGGCTGTGCCCGTGTCTGCTCTGCATAAACGGAGCGCATACGGACCTGTCATGCAGCAGCTCCGCTCAGCTCAGCAGGATATCAGCGGACAGAAAAAAATTCATAAAAAATTTTGGACTTTGTTTTTTGTATTTTTGCACATTATTATTATGGTTTTGCTTTTTTGCACAATATCATATCCAATATTGGTAATTATGAATTTTTTCTGAATTTTTTCTGATTGATGAATTTTTATTCCAAAATTATTTTTTGGTTTTTGTATTTTATGATTCTGTTTTTGCACATTTATACACAATATTTTATGTGATCATTTTATGTGATTTATTCAGTTTTTTATGATAGATTTTATGCGCAAAATCTTTCCACTTTTATCTATTTTTGAGTGTAATGTGAACACTTGTCGATTTTGCTGCAATCTTTAAGATATCATCATAATAATTACACATCGTGAGTTTTTATGATATTATGTTATTTATTTCATTAATTTTGTGATTGTCACCACATTCACCTTATTTCTCACTACAAGCGCGAAGGACAACACCATTTATATCAGCGGACAGATCACCTGCTGAGCAAAACCAGATCTGATAGCTTCCCTTGCACTGCCCTAACAAGAACACAGATTTAAAGCACACATAAGTAGAAAAGGCTTGTAAGAATACATGGTACTGTATACACATACAGTCAAAAAGTAAGTACAAAACCTGTGAAACTGTCTATTTTTGCAACATACTTGAACAGGCAAACATTAGATCTCAATATAAATAGTACCTACAGAGAAAGGTGATAAACTTGCACAAATGATACATACAATTGACTCTTTATATTCATTCTCATGATCGAAATGAATGAAAATGCAGCAAGTACACCTCTACACTTAAAACGACTTCAAATCCATGAAATTGGAATCCAGTGTTCCTGATTAGGTAGCAATGATACCAACGGGAACCTCCTTAGAGAGTATGCAGGTGGAACCTGTCATATTTAAACCTCAAATATCTAGGGTTTGACGTTCTCTTTGCTGTTGCCATGTGTGGTGTCATCATGCCAAGGTCAATAAAGCTCTCTAAGGCCCTTACAAAGAAGTTTGTGGAAGCTTTAGGAGTCTGGCAAGCAATTTAAATTTTTATAGATTTAAATAGATTGCCAAATAATTGAATCATTCCACTGTAAGGAAAAAAAATCTACAAGCTGCACAGATTTCAAATTTGTCCAGGTCTGGCCAGAAAAATGAACTTAAGAGCTGACCATCTGATGGTAAAAGAAGACTCAAAGACCCCAAAATTTCATCAGGAGTTGTTCTAGCAGTAAAGTTCTTCCCAAACGCTATCCTGAGCCATAATTTCTTTTATAACTTGAGCAAATGCTGTTGTATATGGTTGTCAACAGCTTGTTGTGTATGCGTGTATGGACAGACAGAGGGATAGACAGATACATAAACTGATGAATTCATGTTTTATCGCCTTAAATCAAAGTAATAAAGTCAGTTTATGACTTACCTGTTGGTCACAGCTTGCATGAATTCATCAATCAGGTCATCATATGCCTTCCCACGAACTCGCTTGTGTTTTAATCCGATATATAAGGGGTCATTCAGAAGTGTCTGAAGAATCAAAAAAAAAAAAAGAACAATTTCAGTTAAGTGGCGTTCATGTTGGTGGTCTTATAGGGCTTTCCCAGGGCTATTGACGCTTGGGATCTGAATATGAAGTCACATTGTTGAAGTCGAACTACACTCAAAACTGAACCATTAGCTACCCTTACCCACCTTGCTCCCTTAAAGGGATCCTAAAGCTATTGTAAAAGGTATTCGGGCAACCTGTAAAAAAAGTAAAGACATAGCTCCCAACTGTCCCTGATTTTGAGGGACTGTCCCTGATTTGGAGCAATGACCCTCTGTCCCTCGTTCCTTCTCATTTTAGTCTGATCATGTTAGTCTGATCTATATAGATGAATATAAAATGCACTTTTTATCTATCAAAAAGTGTTTTCCAGCACTAAACCTTTCATCTGATTTCTAAATTGCTGCATCTGTAAATTCCAAAAGCCAATAAATAGGAATTGTAGTGTTAAAAAAGCACTTGTGGGCTAAACCAATCTTGTTTTTTTTGTACAATTCTCCTTTAAGGGGGCGTGGCAAGGGGCGTGCCCTACACCTGCATACTTTTGCTGATAGGTGTCCCGCATTCCCATCTCAAAAAGTTGCGAGGTATGGTAAACATATTTTTCCTGTCGCCTGCATTACTCAACACGTTGCTCCGTTCATGAGGAATGGTCTTGTTTTTGGACAATAAAAGGACACCATTTCCACCATCATATTTCCTAAAACGGAATTCTATTGTGCATTTTATCCAAAATCAAACTTTACTTAAAAAACACAAACAATAACACTGGTTAGAGCGGAGTTCTGGCAATGAGACCTCATCTCTCCTTGAATTGCCCCCGCCTTCAACTGTGAAGGTTAAAAGAGAATTATGGGTTTCTCTCTTTTTCCATATTCATACTTACCCAGGTGGATGCAGCATCACTCCGATGCTGCACCTGTCCGCCGCCGCCTCTTCACTGAGAACCGAGTGATTGAACACTACCGATGGCTCAGTTCTCTCGGCTCCCCGAGCAGAGAGCTGCTGACTGTCAATCAGCAGCTCTCTTGCTCTGCTCCTCCACTCTCATTGGAGTGCTGAGCTGTGGAGGGGCGGGGAGCGGCCATCTCAGCGGCTTGCTAAGAGCCTGAGACAGTCCAGGCACCTGGTGGATCCAGACTCCCAGAGTCAGGGTGACGCGGTCCCTGGACTGATCATGGTGACGTCAGCAGAGAGCGGACTTCAGACCCCTCTCTGCTGAAAACGGGGTCACAGGAGTGCAAAACGAATTGCACTTCTGTGACCCATAGGAGAAGTCCAGCCAAATGAGCTCAGGCCGGACAACTCCTTATGTTTGTTTAGTTTAGAGGAGCAGGGATAAGGTTCAATACTTACCTTACTCTTGACTACAGTAGACTTCTTCATTCCATACAACTAGACCAGAGCGGCTGCCTAACTCAGAAGCTTTGGGTCATGGTGGCATGTTTGCCTCCTCACATACAATGCAGAGTTAGGGCTGGTTCACACTAGTGCGATGCCAGACATTGCATGCGATTCGCACCGCATTGCTGACTAAACTTGCTCAGGACCCTTTTTTTGGTCCGCACCAGTATCGGATCGCATGGGTGTTCACACCCATGCGATCCGATTCTGCAAATCACGCTGTGTTTTGCAAACGGATTGTGGGGCGTCGTTAACTTAACATACACTCCGCAATCAGTTCGCATGAACAGGTTTGCAATTTAGATGCAGTGCGAATCTGCAGCGAATTCACTGTGAATTTACGCCGAATCTAGTGTGGACCGAGCCTTAACAAGCTCATTGGAAAAAAAAAACAAATAGATTATCTCATGCGCACATGTGATGGAGGAACCCCCCCCCCCCCTCGCCATGCCATTTTATATTCTGACAGTTGAAGAACAATGGTGCAGCCCTGGAGACTCCTCCGCTGTCAGAATATACTAATCACTGATTGGCTGCAGCCACTGATCGACATAGGACATAGAAACAAGGCTAAGTGACTCAACTAAGTATGAAAACACAGGAATTGTGGTGCAGAAAAATGGCAGCAAGTGCTCTGGACTGATGATTTAAAATGTGAAATATTTGGCTGTAGCAGGAGGCAGTTTGTTGGTGATGTGGAGGAGAGCGGCACAATAATGAGTGTCTGCAGGCAAAAATGAAGTATGGCGCTGCATTTCTGCAAATGGAGTTGGAGATTGGACAGAAGGATTTGAGGAAGCCTACATCCACAGAAGATCTGTGGTTAGATCTCCAAGATGTTTGGCACAGCTTACCAGCCGAGTACCTTCAAAAACTGTGTGCAAGTGTACCTAGAAGAACTTATGCTGTTTTGAAGGCAAAGGGTGGTCACACCAAATATTGATTTGATTTGGATTTCTTTTCTGTTCATTAACTTTCCATTTTAATTTGATAAAAATAAACTATTAAAGGATATGTAAAGGTTTGTTTAAAAATAAAAACAAAACAAACATATCATACAAACCTCCTCTGTCCAGTTGGTTTTGCACAGAGTGGCCCCGATCCTCCTCTTCTGGGGTCCCTCAGCGGGGCTCCCGGCTCCTTCTCTACTCTAATGCCCCGATGGATAGCCTCTCTCCCTCAGGGCACTCGTGCGGGCGCGCTCCTGTATCCTGCTGCTGCTTCCATTGACACAGACAGCAGGACTCCGCCCCCTAGATCCTGTGTCATTGGATTTGATTGACAGCAGTGGGAGCCAATGACTGCGCTGCTATCGATCTATCCAATCAGGACCCGAGACACTGGCTGGTGCGCCTGTCCCCATCGCTGGAAAGACCGGGTTCAGGTAAGTAAAAGGGGGGCTCTGGGGGGCAGCTGCATCACAGGAGGTTTTACAACCCCTTTAACACTTCTATTTCTGAAAGCACTCCTAATTTCCCAAAAAATTTCACACCTGCATGAGCAGTCTTGTTTTTTTCGTACAAATACTATACTAATTACACGAAAATTGTTCGTTCTGTTATTTTAGTACTTGTCCCTTTGGATATTTTTGCATGAACTATTGTGATCGACTCTCGAAAGTTGTGTGGTAATGAATAGATTATCAGACGATTGGTCCAAATGTTTTTTTTTTCGTCCAATCATGTGTGCCTTAGGTGCTCTTTCACATGTGCAATTCACAGGCAGTGGAGAGGCCTGTGAATGAACCTCTTGCCGACTGCCCCATGTACCTTTACTGCGGGGCGGTGGCTCCTCTGCGCAGAATGATGTACAGGAACGCGATTCTGCGCTCCCGGTTCTGAAGCGTGCGCGCGTCGGCGGTGACCCGCTTCCGCTGTGATTGGACACAGCGGGAGCTAATCAGCAGGTCCGGTAGACTCGATGTCCGCTGGCACCCCACGATCTTTCAAGAGAGGCGCAGAACGGCGGTCTGCCTATGTGAAGAAGGCAGATTGCCGTTCTGTTAGTAAGGGAGGTAGAGATCCTGTATTTCTGCTAAGCAGTAACACAAATCTCTGCCTTCTCACAGCAAAGCACCTCCCCCCCAGTTAGTAATCACTCCCTAAGGACGCATTTAACCCTTTGATCGTCCTGACGTTAACCCCTTCCCAGCCAGTGTCATTAGTACAGCGACAGTGCATATTTTTAGCACTGATCACTGTAGTGGTGTCACTGGTCTCCAAAAAAGTGTCACTTCGTGTCCAATTTGGTCGCCGCAATGTCTCAGTTCCACTATAACTCGCTGATCGCCGCCATTACTAGTAAAAAAAAGAAAAGAAAAAAAAGAAGAAATAAAAATTCCATAAAACTATCCCATAGTTTGTAGACATTATAACTTTTGCGCAAACCAATATATGCTTTTTTGTATTTTTTTTTACCAAAAATATGTAGCAGAATACATATTGACCTTAATTGCTGAAGAAATGTACTGTATCACAAAAAATGGCCTGGTCATGAAGGGGGATGGGGGTGTAAACCTTCCGGATCTGAAGTGGTTAAACCCCACACCAGTGCATCACAGGGTGCTTGCAGTGCGCCCCTATTCACTTAAATGAGCTACGCTTGGTGGGCGCTACACCTGGCAAAAGCAACAGGGGGTAGAAGTCCTGTTGTACCCTGTTTCCCCGAAAATAAGACCTAGCGTGATTGTCGGTGATGGCTGCAATATAAGCCCTACCCCCAAATAAGCCCTACCCTGTTTCCCCGAAAATAAGCCCTACCCTAAAAATAAGACCTACAAGGGCTTTAACTAGGGCTTATTTGGGAGGTAGGGCTTATATTGCAGCCATCACCGACAATCACGCTAGGTCTTATTTTCGGGGAAACAGGGTAGTGTATGCACACAGCAAAGCATTCTAAATACGTACACCCCGGGCTGCTGCCTCTGTCGCTAAAGGGGGAGCAGCTGGCCTGCAGTAAAAACATGGCTCAACCGTGGGGTTTTACTGCCCCCCTCAACCACTAGTGTGAACAAGCACTTTCTTCAGGTTTCCACTTCTCACGCTGGTATAGACAGAGGCCCAAAACTTTACGGCTTAGTCCAGATGTGGTGTGAAGGGGGGCGGGGGGGGTGTAGAATAGTAGAACTACACTATCTTCTCTGTACTTGGTACTAGAGTTTCCAATTATCGGTCCCGGCTGATACTTGAACTCGTTTGGCTTAGCAGCTCCTGCGAGTGCACAACAAATATAATTCATAACCTGTCAAATTTAATATCTGCTATGGATTCTCCAGAATATTTCACAGTACGCGGAGAGACAACAATATCTGCCAATCACTCTGACACTCAGAGCTACTATTATTACAGTGGAATAATGTTAAAAATGTCCTCTAAAAATAGCGCCAACAAAAACAAAACTCCCACTTTTATTAAGCGCAAGAATCCTAAATTCTTACTGCGTTATTCATCCACCATACTTCTGTCTAAACGTAATATGCATGGAGAGTCAAAGCTTTTTATCGTTTTAGATAAAACAGAGAACTGCTGTCAAGTTTTTACTGTTGTCTGGCTGATCATATTAACCCTCTCGATTTTTCCTGGCAAATGTTGTCACCAAGAAAAAAAAAATTAAAGTAATATTAACCACTTAAAGACAGAGTCTCTTTTTTTTAGATGTGTTGTTTAAAAGTTAAAAACAGCTTTTTTTTGCTAGAAAATTACTTAGAACCCCCAAACATTATACATTTTTTTTTCGAACACCCTACTGAATAAAATGGCGGTCGTTGCAATACTTTCTGTCACGCCGTATTTGCGCAGCGGTTTTACAAGCGCACTTTTTTTTTTTTTTTTAAATACACTTTTTTGAATTAAAAAATATGAATAAAAATTTAGCCCAATTTTTTTTTTATATTGTGAAAGATAATGTTACGCTGAGTAAATTGATACCCAACATGTCACGCTTCAAAATTGCGCCCGCTCGTGGAATGGCGAAAAAACTTTTACTCTTAAAAATCTCCATAGGCGACGTTTAAAAAAAATTCTACAGGTTGCATGTTTTGAGTTACAGAGGAGGTCCAGGGCTAGAATTATTGCTCTCGCTCTACCGATCTCGGTGATACCTCACATTGTGGTTTGAACACCGTTTTCATATGTGGGCGCTACTCACGTATGCGTTCGCTTCTGCACGCGAGCTCGGTGGGATGGGGTGCGTTTAAAAAAAAAATGTTCTTATTTATTTATTTTATCTTTTATTTTTTATTTTTACACTGTTTAAAAAAAAAAGTGTCACTTTTATTCCTATTACAAGGAATGTAAACATCCCTTGTAAAAGAAAAAAGTATGACAGGACCTCTTAACTATGAGATCTGGGGTCAAAAAGATCTCAGATCTCATATTTACACTAAAATGCAAAAAAACAAAAAAAAAAAAAAAACGGTCATTAAAAAAAAAAAATGATTTAAAAAAAATGTCCCTTTAAGAGCTATGGGCGGAAGTGACGTTTTGATGTTGTTTCCGCCCTGCAATGTCATGGAGACTGGTGGGCGCCATCTACCCCTCACTCGTTTCCATGCCCAGCCACAGAGAGGACCAGACCACATCCGCTGACGGCTCCGGTAAAGCAGTGCTTTACAACATGTTTCAGGTGGCTGCAGTCAGGTGGATTCAGAGGGGCAGTAGGGAAATGTCTTATTGGAAGAGTAAAAGAAGCAGCTTGCTCCATGTGTATCCATCATTTCCTAGATTTAGGTTTGCACCAGTTGAGTACTTGTGTTGTCCGATAAATTTTGACACCTGGAAGGGCCATTTCCCCTTTCATTTCGGGTCAATGCAGGTCAGTGTGTTTTAGGTAAGTCTGAATTGCTGGCCCAGATTAAATTATGAAAGAGGAAGTAAACGTGTTTTTTTTTTCATTTATTTTTTTCCATGCAAAGTAAAGGCATAATTATTATTATGATACAGGATTTATATAGCGCCAATAGTTTGCACAACGCTTTACAACATGAGGGCAGACAATACAAATAAATACAGGAGGGATCAGAATAGGCCCTGATAAACTTTTTATCAGGGCAATTTGGACGATTTCTGTAATCATTACGATTTAAAAAGGATCCAAAACACTAAACAGAAATCACCCAAATAGCCCTGATAAAAAGTTTACATACCCTTGAATCTTTTGCCTTCGTACAGACACAGAAGGTGGCACACACAGGTTAAAATGGCAAATTTAAGGTTAATTTCCCACATTTGTGGCTTTTTAAATCACAATTAGTGTCTGTGTATAAATAGTCCATGAGTTTGTTATCTCTCACATGGATTTACTAAGCAGACACTGAGCCATGAGGAGGTTGAAAAGAACAGTCAAAAGACCTGCGTAACAAGGTAATGAAACTTTACAAAGATGGAAAAGGCTCTAAAAAAGATATCCAAAGCCTTGAATATGTCAGTCAGTACTGTTTAATCACTTATTAAGAAGTGGAAAATTCGGGGGGTCTTTTGATACCAAGCCAAGGTCAGGTAGACCAAGAAAGATTGCAGCCACAAATGGCGGAAGAATTGGCCAGGATATAAAAAAAAAAAAAAACACAGGTAACCACAGAGCAGCCTGTATTTCTCCTGAGGTTACCTGTGGGGTTTTTCTTTGTATCCTGAACAGTTCCTGTGGCAGTTGTGGCTGAAATTGTTGTTGATCTACCTGACCTTAGCTTGGTATCAAGAGATCCCCAAATTTTCCACTTCTTATTAAGTGATTGAACAGTACTGAACTGGCATATTCAAGGCTTTGGATATCTTTAATTTCTGCCAGGGTGTGCAAACTTTTGAGCAAAACTCTACATATTATTAGATGATTCTTTGTATAAACCACTTCAGACTCGAGATTGCAGACAAATCATACCAAATTGCACTGTGATGGAATTCACAGCTTATAGTAAATAGTCTGAAGTGGTTTATACAAATAATCATCTAATAACATGTATAAAGAAATACAGAGATGGGTGGGTACAGTAAACTACTCAAAAGGTTCTGCTTATGCATCTGCAATCTAAAGTGGTTTATCCAAAAATAATACGGATAAGAAATACACAGAGGAGTGGGTAAATAACATTTTTTTAAAAGGTTCTACTGATCATTAGAGGTAATCAAGGTAATGTAGAAAAATGTGGCAGACCACTTGAGTGTGTGTTAGCTGTTGGATAATTCTGTCCTTATTAGTATTATTAATATTTTTATAAGGATTTAGAGGATGATTAGATCTCTTTTCAGTGATCACCTGGCAGTTTGTTCTGTCTGGTTCAATAACGACGACCGGGACAACCATATATACTACTGGTCAATAGTTTTATAACACCCCCATTTTTCCATTTTTTTTTAATTGAAATTTAAACAGTTCAAATCCAATGAATAACCTGAAATGGTACAAACGTAAGCGATAAACCGCCAGATGTCAAAAAAAAAAAAAAAAATGTTTTAGGTTAACAAAAACTGAAAAATAATAAAATAATGTACATTTTCAGAGTTATTAAAAAAAACGCTTTTTTTTCAGAGAATAGGGTTAAGAACTCACAGTTGTTCTGCTGCAATGTAAGTAAATTAAGCCTTGCAAGTTTATGCTAACAACTCCTACAGGTGTCCCAACATTTGTTGATTACTTCCAGCTCTCTCTCTCTGAATTAAAACAGTGTTGAAACAGACTGTGTTACTACAACCTCTTAAGCAATATTTGAACAGTATTGTACTGCAGGAAATCGTATATTGCTCTCAAAAGGGCAGGCAATTAACAAAGGAAGAGATACAGACTATTATAGCACGTTAACCACTTCAGCCCTGGAAGGATTTGCCCCCTTAATGACCAGGCCATTTTTTGCGATACGGCACTGTATCGCTTTAACTGACAATTGCGTGGTCATGCAATGCTGTACCCAAACAAAAATTGACGTCCTTTTTTTCCCCATAAATAGAGCTTTCTTTTGGTGGTATTTGGTCACCTCTGCGGTTTTTATTGTTTGCACGATAAACAAAAAAAAAAAAAATTGACAATTTTGATATTTTGGCAATATTTTTTACTTTTTGCTATAATAAATATCCCCTCAAAAAATAAAAAATAAAATTTTTCCCTCAGTATATGTGTATATATGTATGTATATAAATATATAAATGTGTAAATGTGACTGGCAGGAAAGGGGTTAACTCTAGGGGTTAAATGTGTTCCCTTGAGTGTGTTTTAACTGTGAGGGGATGTGAATGACTACAGGAGGAGTCAGATCACTGTTCCTAACTAGTAGGAACAGACTATCTGACTCGCCTCTTCTGACAAAATGAGGATATGGGTGTGTTTACACACCCACATCCCCATTCTGGCTCTCTTGCCCGCGATCACACTTGGCCGGCGGACATCCTGCCTGCCGGCCACAGGCATCGGGTCCCCCACCGTGCAGCGGGCGCGCGTGCACCTGCTATAGCTGTTTAAAGGGCCAATGTACAGCTACGGCGATTTGTGCAGGACGCAGTACAATAATGGCGGCTGGTCGGTTAGTGGTTAAAAGTGTAGGTCTTTCCTTTCGAGAAAATTGCAAAGAAAGCCAAGGTGTCAGTGATTACAGCTTCCGGCACCATCAAAAGACACTTTGAAACTTGATGAAACTCTGACAGAAGGAGGTCTGGCAGACCCCAAGCAACAGCAGAATTCAACAGAAGACAAGTTTCTGAAAGTCAACAGCCTGCGTGACAGGCGGGTCACAGGGCAACAGCTTTCGAAGTAAGAAAGTCTCAGTTTCAACTGTGAAGAGAAGGCTTCAGGTTTGATAGGTTGAGTGGCTGTGGAAAAGCCATTTCCAAGTTGGCAAAATAAGAAAAAAAAAGAGAGGCTTGCCAGGGCCATGAGGCACCGCCAATAGACTACTGCAGACTGGCAGAAGGCCTTATGGGCCGATGAATCAAAATTTGAGATCTTCGGTTCATCGCGCAGGGTTTTTGTACGCCATTGAGTAGGCAAAAGAATGGTTTCTTGGTGTGTGACACCAATTGTCAAATATGGCGGAGAAAGAGTGATGGTCTGGGTTTGCTGGATCCAGGGCCAGCGACTTTCACAGAGTGAGTGGCACTTTGAGCCAAAACTACTACCACAGCATTTTGCAGCGCCGTGAAATATTCTTTAGAATAGGCCTAGTTGGTCAGGGGTTCATTCTATAGCAAGATAAGGACCCACAACATACCTCCAGGCCGTGTCAGGACTACCTTAGAAGAAAAGAACAAGACTGTAGGCTTCAAATCATAGAATGGCCAGCTAAGTCTTCAGACTTACACCCCATTGAGTTGGTTTTGGATGAACTGGACAGAAGGGTGAAAGCAAAGCAACCTACAAGTGCAGCAAATTTGTGGGAACTTCTGCAAGAGTGTTGGGAAGAACGTTCCGAACAATATTTGATTTCCGTTACTTTGAGAAGTGTCAATGGACTACAGGTGCGCCGGTCAGTGCGTTCATGTTCCATTGAGAACTACAAGTGTGTCTGCCACATAACATTTGCACCATGTTACACCCTAAATATTGATCCAACGTGGTCCAAAAGGTGGAGATAGCCTGACTGTGCTGCCTGGGGGAGGGGGGTTCTTATGAATCACCGGTGGAACAGACTCCTTGGCAGGTAAGATGGCTCACGTAATTACTTAAAATGTGTATAGAGCAGCTAGCCTGGAGTTACCCTTTCTCTTTGCTCCCCATGGTGTGTGGTTGCCATCAGAGGAGCAAGAATGCCCTGCAACAGAGAAAATGCTCTGGGTAAATAGGACAAAAGTAATATGGCAAAACTTTCATTTTTAGGTGTCTGTGTGCAACATTCCTTAGTTCTGCTAACCAAAGATATATGATATGTATATTGATTTGGATGTCCCATTTGTGAATATTATCCATACTCGTAGGTCGAGGTTTTTGTGAAAGAATCTTCTTTCCAAAGGAAAGTGCAGACATTTATTTGGTCTTTCCCGTTCACCTGAAATGTGCAGCCAAGCCAGATTAACAGAGCCGTTAACGACAGACACATTTTGACTTTATGTTGAAAGTCAGCACCTAAGACCTCTTCTCATCTTTAACCACTTCTTCCAGTCATTGATGTAGAGAGAAGTGACACAAGACTGTGGCAGGAAGGACAGAGGTGCCTTTGCCATGCGGGCTGTGGTGACAGCCAGGCTTCAACTCCTATGTGCATATCAAGATGGTGCCCAATGGGGGATAAACCAAGGTCTCCAAAGCAGAGAACCTGTGAGCTGTTTACAAGCTGAAGGGTTCATATTTGGTTTTTGCACTGACAGGGTTACTTTAAAAGTAATTCTGTGCCACCAAACACTACAAACCGACCTTTACTGATATGCAAAAACCATAATGTGCCATGATATAGGTCTTCCTTCACTGGCCAGCCTGTAAGTGGGTACATAGGTACGCCCTGACGCTTATGAGAGAATGCCCTGTCCTCTGGATTGGATGCTGAATCACTGAGCTTTGCACTAAAGGATGTAAGTAGGTGAGCCTATGACATTCCCTATGGTAAATATGCATTCAGATTGGCATGTAAGGCAACAAAAGAGCATCCTTGTTTATGTAAATTCTTTTTAACACAAGTGTGTACAGAAATGGAATAAAACACTCCCATCACTGGCAGAGATAGTATTCGGGCAGCTTACCTCATTGTCCGTGCCAACATCCAGTAATACAGGGAGACACTGCTGTGGGTGGACTCCTCCACAGGCGGTATATAGAGCCAATTTGCCCACGGGGATCCCCATGCCGTAACTTCCCAGGTCTCCAAGGCCGAGGATACGCTCACCATCAGTCACAACAATGGCCTGTCAATACACAACAAAAAACATTTTCAGACATAATGCAATGAATGGAGTTCAGTGGATTTTGTATGCAAGCCATTGCCATAACTCTCTAAGCTAGCTAAATGAGTAGAATTTAGGCCATTGTAACAATAGTATAGGCCAGTGGTCTTCAAACTATGACTCCTGGACTAGATATGGCTCTTTGGTTGCCCTTTTTCAGGCCTTGGGGCACTATTCCTCCCACTGACACCAATGATGGGACACTATTCCTCCCACTAAACCAATTATGGGACACTATTCCCCACATTGACACCAATGAAGGGACACTTTTCCTCCCACTGACACTAATGATGGGGCACTATTCCTCCGACTGACATCAACAATGTGAACACTATTCCTCCTACTGACACCAACAATGAACATTATTCCTCTCACTGACACTAATTATGAGGCACTATTCCTCCCACTGACACCAATGATGGGGCACTATTTATTGCACTAACAGCAATGTTGGGAATACTATTTCTCCCACTGACACACCAACTATGGGGCACTATTCCTCCTCCTAATGACCACAAGCGCAATGTAATATACTCACTCCCATTGACCACCAAATCTGAGACATTGTTTACTCCCACAGATGCTGGGGCATTTTCTACTAACACTGGCCACAGTCTGCCCCCCCTAACGTCTGAAGGGCTGGCCCTTTGTTTAGAAAGTTTTGGGGCCCCTGGTATAGGCAGAAATTACAGGCTAATTTATCAAAAGGGTTAAATGGAATTCGTGGGCTGGATCTGTCCCTTTGGTTGCCTTTATCCAGCCCTTGGGACACTATCCCCCCCCCCCCCCGATGCCAAAGATGGGGCACTATTCCTCCCACTAAACCAATGATGGGGCACTATTCCTCCCACTGACACCAA
The DNA here is from genome assembly GCA_037952925.1 of Lithobates clamitans. Classification (NCBI taxonomy): domain Eukaryota; kingdom Metazoa; phylum Chordata; class Amphibia; order Anura; family Ranidae; genus Lithobates; species Lithobates clamitans. Next base: position 6,011,466 of record JBBGZY010000680.1, on the reverse strand, counting down.
TGATGGGAACACTATTGCTCCCACTGACATCAATGATGGGAACATTATTGCACCCACTGACACCAATGGTGGGAACACTATTTCTCCCACTGACACCAATGGTGGGAACACCATTCCTCCCACTGACACCAATGTTGGGAACACTATTCCTTTCAATGACAACTATTAGTCACTATTCCTCCCACTAACAAAAACTATGGGGCACTATTCCTCCTCCTACTGACCACAAGCGCAATGTAATTTACTTACTCCCATTGACCGCCAAATCTGAGCTCTTGTATACTCCCACTGAGGCTGGGGCAATTTCTACTCCCTCTGGCCACAGGCCCCCAATGTCTGAAGGGCTGGCCCTTTGTTTAGAAAGTTTGGAGACTCCTGTTATAGGCAAATATTACAAAAGGTTTGAAGTAAAACATCCCTTTATTATCCATTTATGCATTTTAAAATGTATTTGAAAAGAATTCTAGAATAACTACCTAAAATATCCTTGCAACTCCCTGCACAACAGCAATAGGATTGGCAACGGGACAATATGAAATGTAAACTAATCGAGCAGCTGGACCAATATAACTAAGTAAAAACTGCCTAAACACTAGATTAATGGAAAAATTGAAAAAGAAAATACAAACAGAATAGGGTTTCTATTAAGAGTTTCTTTCTGTCCTTAAAAATGTTAAACGATTATTTTAGGTATGCAAAGTTGCCATAGAGTTCTTGTTAAGACGGTAGTAAACTTTAAACCACCAGGATAGCTCTTTATTGAACATATGCGTGGTACAGTAACAGCAGGTATCAAGATGGTACAAATCAGCATAATGACAAACATCAAGGTCAGAAGCGCATACTTCCCGCTCAAACAAACATTATACATTAAACACCAAAGTAGCACAAGAAACAGAATGGCAAAATTATACGGAGGGTAGACCCACCCGACGCACCCAAAAACAGACAATAAGATCCTGAAACACAAAACCTCCAATGAATAGGAAAAGGGAGTGCTCATAGCGCCAACCATGGCTGCCAAACTTTGGCGGTGGTAGTAAACTTTCGGAAAACAAACCTAAATCAAACATAAAAATGTCCTACTGCAAGGTAATAACATAATGTGCTAGTACATATGCAATGCATTCTAGCACATTTTGAAAGACTTACCGTACCTTAGAATGAAGCCCTCCAGTGGCGTGCGGTCCCCACTGACAGGGTTTCCATCTCCACCTGGTCTTCCTTCCTTGAATGACAAAGCCGCAATGACGCCACTCCTGTACATGGCCACGGCAGGAAGCTCTGAGGGAACGCCATGAGTATGGCGCTCAGAGCGCATGTGCCGGTGACATCACTGGCTGCCAAGCAAGCGAATATCAACTAAATGGTGCACGTTGAGGCGATATTCATTTTAATTACAGGTAAGCTTACCTGGAAGTAAAAATCACAGAGGGGAGTTTACTACCACTTTAAATTACCTGGCACATGCTGCTAAACTTGGCTTGGGGCTTCTAGGCCTCAATGACCTCTGGTCACAAAGATGTTAAATGACTGATGTCATAGGTGGAAAAAGTTTACCCATAATGACATCCTGAAAAAGAGGATAGCTGAAATCCAGCATTGCAATTAATTCTTTTGAGGATTTGACCTAAAAGGTGGCAATGTAAAATGTTGATGGTCTTTAATTATTAGGTCTTGGAGATCTCAATTTAGAAGCCATTCATGCAAAAAAATGGAATGTTCTTAAGAGTTCACAATATTTATCTCAGAACTGTATACTGATGTGTATACAATATTCAACTTTTTTAAGCCTGTCTGTAGTACACATTAGGGAACAGAATAACGAGATGCATGCAAATGTTTGCGGCTCATTGATTTTTACTGTCCTCTGAGCCTCTCATTCCCGTTCCATGATGTCATCTATCATGAACAGCAATCTTCTCTTCTTATTATGAATAATGTGTTTACTGGCATTGTCTAGGGGCAATGGAGAAAACGGATTGTCAAACTGTCTCTTATTTTGTGTTATTGGTTACTGTCAAACAGAGAGGATACCAATTAATTTTATACAGCCAAAGAATTGTCTATTTTGTAGAACTGTACAGGGATAGTAAGGTTTTGCATGGTTGCTGGCAAGTTAAACCATTTCCATACTTGCTTTTTTACAACTGTATCTTTCACAACAGCAAAAGTCCTCATATCTACATGAGTTTCAAAGACATTTCTGCAACTACTTCTAAACCTATATAACTGTGAATATTGTCACAACATATATATAGGCATACTGTATATTTGGTGTGTCCATCAGGATTAGACACTTGCCTATTTAAATGGCAACTGATCCCAAATGTGTATTGCCCCATACACACGGTCGGACTTTGTTCGGACATTCCGACAACAAAATCCTACGATTTTTTCCGACGGATGTTGGCTCAAACTTGTCTTGCATACACACGGTCACACAAAGTTGTCGGAAAATCCGATCGTTCTAAACGCGGTGACGTAAAACGCGTAAGTCGGGACTATGAACGGGGCAGTAGCCAATAGCTTTCATCTCTTTATTTATTCTGAGCATGCGTGACACTGTCCGTCGGATTTGTGCACACACGATCGGAATTTCCGATAAACGGATTTTGTTGTCGGAAAATTTTATAGCCTGCTCTCCAACTTTGTGTGTCAGAAAATCCGATGGAAAATGTGTGATGGAGCCCACACACGATTGGAATTTCCGACAACAAGGTCCTATCACACATTTTCCGTCGGAAAATCCGACCGTGTGTACGGGGCATATGGAAAATATTTTTGATAATGCTGTTGTTATTCCACCATATACAAACAATGAATTGGTGGTTATTGTTATTTGTCTTATTATCCCAGAAATTGGATTCTTATCATTGGAGTCCACCTTGACGTCACTATCAAAAGGGTGTTCATCAAGCAAGATCATATCTGTGTCTTCAAATACAAAGCTCAATATGTGGTTCACATACATGAATAATGCCTGTAGGTGACACTCTCTGTTAGTCCAATAACATATCAGAATAAATTAATTGAAAAGAGTTTGGTTATCTGATATTACTGTCCTACTTGGAGCTCCAAAATGTAAATCAAATGATAGTTAATGAGCAGCAATATAGCATTACTCATAACCATCTCTCTGATCACAAGCGAAACTAATATTCTAATATACAACTACAGCAGGGATGGAAAGTATTCAGACCCCCTTAAATTTTTCACTCTTTGTTATATTGCAGCCATTTGCTAAAATCATTTAAGTTCATTTTTTTTCCCTCAGTGTACACACCGCACCCCATATTGACAGAAAAACACAGAATTGTTGACATTTTTGCAGATTTATTAAAAAAGAAAAAATTTAACGGGGTCTGAATACTTTCCGTCCCCACTGTATGTCACTGTATAGCAACACGCAGCAGATAATGTGATGCTGAGGCTCATATAGCCTATATGTAGAAATCCATATTATTATTATTATTATTATTATTATACAGGACAAATCTAATTAAATGGAAACCATTCCTTGTCATTAGCAAGATAGGAGGTTATAATTAAAATCCCTTCATAAGCTTCAAGGTAGTTACTCAAATACCTTTCTGGTCACGAACGTGATTTTTTTTAAATTAATAGCAGTGTCGTTTGTGCAGTCACGCACTGCAGATATAGGATACCGCAGCTATAATGATGTATATGTAGAAGTTTGTGTATGAAAATTGAAACATTTCCTCCATTTGCAAAATAGAGGTCGTAGTTCAGCAAAAGGGTTCGTTACATGGACTTGCCAGTCCTGAGCATAACCCATCAGGTCTGTAGTGACCTCCGTTGAGTGGGCATAAATACAAGCAGCATGGGTATGGCCCAAAACACCTGATTCACTAGGAAGGGTCTAATCCAGATGGACATATCAAACCTTTGCCTGTATGTTATGTGAGAATATCCGCAGTTATGTTTGGAAGTAGTTCCAGAAATATCTGATACTCATGTAGATGTAGGGACCTTTACTGTTGAGAAAGATCTATCTAATTAGAACATCCCTGCCCCTTTACACCTTTTCTTATATTCAGAATACTTAATGCAGGTGTTGAGCCAAGTGTTGTATATGGATAACAATAAAAAACAACATAGCCAATTTCATTAAATTCCTTACTAAGCAATAATGGTCAAAACTGGTCAATATTAAAAACATTTAAAAAGAAAATAAACATTTTTTCATGGTCCTTATCAACCTTTTCGAACGTTAAGAACCTTGGTTGTATTTACAATATGTAGTAAGTGTTGACATCAATAACCAATTAATTAAGGAGTCATTTTGTTAGCATGTATCATTTACTTTTATTCTGAGTTTATGCAATCCTTTGTATCCAAATTACCCACACATATTATAGTGCAGCAGTCTCCAAATTGCCGCTCAAGGGTCACATGAAGCCCTTTGCTAACCCTTATCTGGCCCTTGGAGCACTATTCCTCCCAATGATATGAGGCACTATTCTTCCCACCGACACTTACTATGGAGCACTATTTCTTCTCCTGATATCAATGATGGTGTATTATTCCTTCCACTAATACCAATGATGGGGCACTACTCCTCCTGATGACCACCAAACCTACAGCCATGTTTATTCTCAAACCGGCCCCCCTACAGTCTGAAGGACAGTAAATTGGCCCTTTGTTTGAAAGTTTTGGAGACCCTGTTATAGTGTTTTGGAGCAGGACTGCAGGTTCTTCCCTTGTGATTCTTGTGTGTGTGTTAAACGGCTGTATTTGCAGGCTTAGGAGATGAATACCTGCAACCAGAGGGATGTAGCTAGCAAGCCGCACAGAAAGCCACTTTAAGGCTGGTCACAGGTTTGTTTGTTTTTCTGTTCATCCCGGGTTGGACAGAGGAATCCCCCCTGCCAGTACATTGTCTTCTGACAGAGGTGCCAGCTGATCGAGAAAAAAATTCTAACACATCCAGTTTGACAGAAGCCACTCAAACTTTTGACTTCCGTTGAGTGGAGATTGTCAAACACTGATCAAAATTCATCTGGTCCCTGCCAGCGTAACGTGGAAGAATCCTCTGGGCAAAAACCACCCACATCATTCTTGCCCAGTTTTATTTTTACTTTTTGAAGCTTTTCTTATACTCAGAATTCTACTAATCATTTCCTTTTGCCAATGGCAATTCTGAGAGGGACAACCAATTGAACCAGTGCTGCAGCCTGTGCCAAACAGTTGCCTATTCATGACATAGTCACACTGCTGCAGTGTTCTGAATCCTTATGCCCCGTACACACGATCGGAAATGCCGCCAGCAAAACTCAGATGAGAGCTTTTGGTCGGGAAATGCGACAGTGTGTATGCTCCATCGGACTTCAGCTGGCGGAATTCCAGCCAGCAAAAGATTGAGAGCGGGTTCTCTATTTTTTGGTCGGAAAAAGTTCCTATCCGAAAATGCGATCATCTGTATGCAATTCCGACGCGTCAAAAATCACGCATGCTCGGAAACAATTTGATGCATGCTCGGAAACACTGAACTTCATTTTCTCGGCTCGTCGTAGTGTTGACGTTCTTGACGGTTGATAGTTCAGAGAACTTTTGTGTGACCGTGTGTATGCAAGCCAAGCTTGAGCGGAATTACGCTCATGTGTACGGGGCATTAGAGGTTAATGCCACTACACAGCCTACAGAAGTGTCCACGTTGCCCTGGCAGTAACTTGGACACTTGATGAAGGCCCATTCTTATCTGCAATTAAAAGTATAGAAGACTTGAGACCTGGTGTGTCACATGACCTTGGATTTAGGCTAGTAATTTGGGCATTTAGAGACTTTTTTACTATTTTTTTAACTAATTTGGCATTTATTTGGGGGACAGCTATGGCAGCTTGCATAAAAAAAAAAGACTTTTGAGCACATACCTGGAACACTTATGCTTCATATTAGTGTCAGAATTACCTATTTCTTTACCTATTCTGGGTCAGGGCCCATCCACACCAATGAGTTCACATTACACTATGGCATGCTGTGGTGCCATTCTTCGAATGGTACACACTAAAGCACGTTTGCAATGCACCTATGCTGCAGCACACCATAATACATGGTAAAGCACTACGATACCTCCTGTATGTCCACTGTAGTGTGCTGACAGTCCTTTCAAACAAACGGGCTGCCTTAACGCAGTATATGTCAATGCACTACATAAAGCACTTTAACACATCGGACTTGGTGTCATAAGGCCCTAAGTGATTTAGATGGTGCTGAATTCCAGGCATTGGCATGACACCCAGGGAATGAACATTCTTAGAAGAGGTCTGCAACAGCAGCTGACCTACTCTCATGACAGGTATACTTTAAATACATACAAGAGCTTTTCAAACCAAAGAAGATTTATTTAAAAAGGGAAACTTGCAGCTCACTGGAAACAAAAAACATAATCTGTCATTAAATAAGATTTTCATGGCTTACAGAAAGTGCAAAGCCTTTCCATTTTATTCCACTTGTGTATGAGAACAGTGAATTGCTCCAACTACTACCTTCATACAAGCCTATCTCACCGCCAGAATTCTCAATAATCCTGCAATAATAATCTTTAAATAAGCAATTAGCCGTTGGTCATTGCCTTTTACAGTTAAATCTATTTAATACAATTTAAGCCCATTGCTTAGCAGAGAGGAAAAGTAAGATATTTTAGTCTCAGGATCTTTGAGATTTAGTTTAGGGGTCGTGTGTGTGTGCGCGTGTGTGTATGTAACAGAAAAATCTGAAAATAGTGGTGTACATATCTATGGTGTACTTTTTGTGTACAGTCTTGCTATATTTAAAGTGTTACTAAACCAACAGTAAAATCAGTGTGTATATACAGTAAAGCATGCTTGTTATACTCTGACACCTAAGGGGTTAACCCTCTGCATTGTATAAAAAGGCTGTTGATCCTCCCCTTCTTTTACTGTCCCCAACCCATCTTCTGATAATACAGATCCTTAGGCCTTAGCCCCTGCTCAGTTTGGTGTGTATTGCTAGAGTTTTTTTGTTTTTGGAAAGGTGCATGTAATCAGCACAGGGCCAATCAGCACTGTCCAGACAAAGGGTCAGGGATCATGCAGCCTCATAGAACAGTCAGAGGAGAAAACTCCTCCTACAAACTTCAACCAGCGCTCGGCTGGACACTGATAGAAGTTGCAAGACTGCTATATACTGCTGATGAAAAAAGGTATTTAGCAGTTTATATTTACTAAAATAATTGCATTTACATGTTCTGTGTACTGTTTGAGACCAGATTTAGTGAATGCAGGGTCCTGGGTGTAGTAACACTAACAACAATCCCAAAGCGATGCTATCATGCATGGAAGCATCAACTTGGCTGTGTATATAAGATGTCTGAAGCTGACCATTGGCCATGATAAAGTGAAACCCTATAGTGATATCCAGCTTGTGGGCCCCCATATCTGGCCAACTAGCTTGACAGCTAGTATATAGCAGATGGAAACCATCCAATAACTGAGATAATTGCACAACAGATACTAAAACCTGGTGGTTGTACAGCAGATATATCTCAAGCAGCTATCCAGAGTATATCATGCACCCAAGTCTCAACCAGCTGGCCAGAGTACATCAGATCCTCAAATCTCAACCAGCTGGCCAGAGTACATCAGATCCCCAAATCTCAACCAGCTAGCCAAAGTACATCACGCCCCCAAAACTCAACCAGCTGGCCAGAGTACATCAGGTCCCCAAATCTCAACCAGCTGGCCAGAGTACATCAGATCCTCAAATCTCAACCAGCTGGCCAGAGTACATCAGATCCCCAAATCTTAACCAGCTAGCCAAAGTACATCACGCCCCCAAAACTCAACCAGCTGGCCAGAGTACATCAGGTCCCCAAATCTCAACCAGCTGGCCAGAGTACATCAGATCCCCAAATCTCAACCAGCTAGCCAAAGTACATCACGCCACGAAATATCAACAAGCTAGCCAGAGTATATCAGATCCTCAAATCTCAACCTTCTGGCCAGAGTATATCACGCCCCCCAAATCTCAACCAGCTGGCCAGAGTACAAAACACCCCCAAATCTCAACCAGCTCTGTAACCTGGTGGATAGTGTGCTAAAGACTTAACAATCATTTGGCTTATATATAAGGGATCATCCAACTTGCTGGCCAATGTTCTGAAGGCCTCCGAACATGGACCTAGGTCTTCTAAGTGATAGCTAGTGTACAAACAAATTTCTAGTTGGTGGATAGTGTGATGGCAATCTCCCTATTTAATGGCTAGCATATGCTGGAGTAGCAACAAGGTATCTAGAATAATGAAGATCTACAAACATTGTGAATAGCTGCACCGAAGGCACCCTAAGCTGGTGTCTAATATATGAAGACCTTCCAAGCTAGTGGTTATTTCATTAAAGACCTTTCATACATGGTAGCTGGTGTAAAGCAATACCAGCATTGTGACTAACAAACATGCCAATGTGGAATTAGCCTTAGGCATGTATTGTAAACTGGTGGCTAGTGTAGACCAGATCCCCTACAGCTGCCAGTCCATAATGTCCATGGTGTGTGTCCAACCAGACCTACAAAGAGTGCAGGAATTAAAAATGAACACTAGTTCACCAAGTCACAGGAATCCTACACTGAAAGAAATACAAAAAATACAAAGGCGTCATTTCCAACCACCTGAAAATGCTAGTTGCCTGACATAATAATTTGAGACTCAGAACATACACATGCAGATCAGAAAAGAAAGAGGTGAAGTTGGGACTCTTAGGATTTGTTTACACATATGGCCACATGTGGATCCTCTATTAGAAAACGAGTAGCATGCCTGTTTTTTTTCCAGCCCAATAGGGATTTTCCATTGAAATACTATGCCACAACCCAGAGCCAGGCTTTCAGCGTGCAGTTGCAGCACGTCCCCATTCACTTGAATACATTATGCAGTGGTACTGCTTACCAAAAGTGCATTACTGTATAATTTTTGCTGCATCTGGGCCGTGGTAATATGCACTACACCTACCGACCACCATTGCACACGTTAAGTGGACAGTCAGGGGCTATCATACAAAGGATTATCTTACCTTTATGTCATCCCTTGGCCAAGAGTTCAGCATGGTTGCAATGTGACCCCTATCATGGATCGTTATAAAAAGACCTCTGAAAAAGAAGAAAAAAATAAAAAAATCTATTAGTGCCTTCATATATTTATCTTCTTCCTGATGATTATTTTAATTTCATCCAACATCATAAGGTTCAGATAGTAGCAGGTCAATAAACTTTAAAAGAAAATATGAAACTACCAAAGAATTTATAGAAACACTGGTAACCATCTCCTTAATACAAACGCTAGGGAAAGAGTCAAACCATGCGGTTCTAAATATATAATCCAATTATCATGTTATTAATCTAATACATACCAATATTCCACTAAAGCCATTTGGGCTGCCATATTACCATTGTACATTGTAAGGGCCAGTTCACATGGCTATCATAGCAGGTGTTTGGTAAGTGTACAGGAAGCAGCTAACACTTTCCATATGCTTTGCAAATTTCTGCAAATATGTGAATATTTTAGCAGACATTTTTGCTTGAGACAAGTGCTTGCATCGTATCACTGTGTTCCGATTTAGAAGACGCAGACATTGCTTTGTAAAGTTTTGTCTGGGGACACTTTGACATCTGTAACAGAAATGAATGGAAATGCTTTTCAAAAGCTTTTCAACGTCTGTCTAACATTTGAGAAACTTCTGATGTTAAAGTAATGATTAAAGATGAAGTATAATCCACTTATATTTGGTCTTCCCTGGTTCCTCCCTCCCCCTCATCATCAGCATGTTCACATTTTTTTTTTTTTTAATAAAACCTTCCTGTTTTTATTACTTTTTTTATTTTATACCCATTGATATCATCGCTTGGTCTCTGTCCTTTTCTATTAAATGCAAGCAGATCATGGATGCTGGGAGGGGCCGGCAGGGTGCCATACATACATACACTATATTACCAAAAGTATTGTGACGCCTGCCTTTACACGCACATGAACTTTAATGGCATCCCAGTCTATAGGAATGTTTGACCTTTCTTCCAGAAGTGCATTTGTGAGGTCAGGCACGGATGTTGGACAAAAAGGCTTGGCTCGCAGTCTCCGCTCTAATTCATCCCAAAGGTGTCCTATCGGGTTAAGGTCAGGGCTCTGTGCAGGCCAGTCAAGTTCCTCCAACCCAAACTCACTCATCCATGTCTTTATGGACCTTGCTTTGTGCACTGGTCCAAATCATTTGGTGGAGGGGGGGATTATGGTATGGGGTTGTTTTTCAATGGTTGGGCTTGGCCCCTTAGTTCCAGTGAAGGGAACTCTCAAGGTGTCAGCATACCAAGACATTTTGGACAATTTCACGCTCCCAACTTTGTAGGAACAGTTTGGGGATGGCCCCTTCATTGTTCAAACATGACTGAGCACCAGTGCACAAAGCAGGGTCCATAAAGACATGGATGAGCAAGTTTGGGGTGGAGGAACTTGACTGGCCTCAACCCGATAGAACACCTTTGGAATGAATTAGAGTGGAGACTGCAAGCCAGGCCTTCTTGTCCAACATTAGTGCCTGACCTCACAAATGTGCTTCTGGAAGAATGGTCAAACATTCCCATAGACACACTCCTAAACCTTGTGGACAGACTTCCCAGAAGAGTTGAAGCTGCAAATGGTGGGCCAACTCAATATTGAACCCTACGGACTAAGACTGGGATGCCATTAAAGTTCATGTGCGTGTAAAGGCAAGCGCCCCAATACTTTTCTTGGGAGGTCTTGTCATGCAAATATTAAAATGCCTTAAAGTGGAACTTAACTCATTATAGCAACCTTTACCTTATTTTGTTCCTCACTGCTCCCGTCTACAAAAATGGGAAAATATTTTATTATACTTGTTAAATTGCTCCGGTGCTGCAATTCCTGCTTTCCTGCCTAGGCTGGGCTCTGCTGGCTCAAGGTATGGCTACTTCACACCTATCTAAGAAGGCAGTGTGTTACTTAGGGTACACACAAGATTCAGCGCATACACAGATCGCTGCAACTGTGTGGTGCATCTGCGCACACGTGGGAAGAATTTCGTAACATGCACTCGAATGTGCCATTGGCTTCTGCTGCAGTCAGTCAAATTCAGTGATGAGGAAGCAGGGGGCGGGGCCAAGCAGCACTGTGTGTATGGGGGCACTCAGCGGGAGGGAGGAGCCAAGAGTGCCACCAGGGGATCCTTGAAGAGTAGGATCAGTCTTGAGATTTACACAGCTCTGCTAGACACTAAACTTACAGTAGTTTGGCAATACATGTTGGTCAGCTTTCTGCCCCCAACCTGAGATTGGGCAGTGAAGAAGCAGCAAGATACTGATAAGTCATCCCACTGCCTTGTCATTCTGTTGGGATGTTCCTTTTTTTTTGGCTCCTAGGGTTGTCCCTCCCTCTCCCAGTCTATACAGGGGAATAAAAAAGGGCTGATATAAAACAGATTCATGTACTTACACTAGCTGCATTCAAAATACAATTTATACTGTTTATAACATTTACGTCAGGCCACAGATGGAGCGAATGGAGGAAAGAAAGTCACTCAGTTCTTCCAGCAGGGGGGAAGGAGCTGTCCCCATCAGGAGAACAGAGTACTTGTTATAGCTGCTAGCCATAAATGCATGTAAAATCCGGCAGGTTGGTTGTACCCAAGAAGATTGATTGATCAACTTTGGTACATGAGGCTACATCACCCTCGCCAGGATAAAAAATAACCAAGCAAGGATGGTACCATCAAAAACGGAGCTCTCCAAAAAAAAAAAAGAAAAAAAGAAGAATGAAAGATGAACTACAGGTATGGATATCTGAAACATACAGTAGTTATTGGTCCGATGGACCAATGTAACTATGTGTATAGAACAGTATAAATGATTAAATGATCGAGGATTCAAAAGTTAACCTCCGAGAATGCATGCATTAGTTTAATGAGTCATGATGAGTGGCAAAAGCTTGGATACAAGGCGGTGGATTCTCAGAGGACACTTGTGTACCATATAGTACATGCTGTTTATGATGGGGGTCACTAATCTCTGGCAAGTGGATACCTGTTGCGTTGTGATGGTGTGAATTCACCGGATGGATTACATTCACTGATGGGAATTTACACTGGCACTGTGTGTAGGCAGGTGCAGTCTATTTTCTGCACTGCAGGTGGCGCTCGACCTCAGCCGCAGTGCAGAGGGAGATGAAGTCAGGAGGAACATGGTTACTCTAGGGCAGGGATATGCAATTAGCGGACCTCCAGCTGTTGCAGAACTACAAGTCCCATGAGGCATATCAAGACTCTGACAGCCACAAGCATGACACCCAGAGGCATGATGGGACTTGTAGTTTTGCAACAGCTGGAGGTTCGCTAATTGCATATCCCTGCTCTATGGTTTTCTGGGTCACTGGCGCAACACTCCAGTTGGATGCTGGGAGCCTATGTGACACTGACAGCCATCCTTCGGTCAGGCAGAGTCTATTCTACCCCGACTCCTGGGTTTGGCATGCTTTCAACATGTGGCTAGTGTGGGGACAGGTCACCCATCGGTCATGGATAGTATTTATGGCAGGGAATGGTTCCAGGTTAGTAGAGAAAGCATAGGGACCCGCTACTCTTCCTGGAAACCTCCCCACTTGGACACAGCCCGGCCAGGCCACATTCCGCCCCTGAAAACAGACGCTGTCAGATCGGCTGAGGTCTGCTCGGCTACACTCTGCTATCATCTATGAGCATTTGTGTGTGCAGTCTATTGTATTAGGGTGTGCGCCTCAGAGCACACACACAGGTGGGTATATCAGCAGAGCAGTGGACAGTTTCAGTAGAGCAAAGATTGGTGTCAGTAGGGCAGTGGACAATGTCAGTAGTTTTTTATTTTTATTATTTTTTACAATATTGTTTATTATTTCTTTACAATTTTGTTGAGGCACCCTGTAGGGCTTTGGTAAAATATCAAGGGTCTAAACAGACCCCTGATGTCTCACTTTTGAGACAGAGAAAGAAACTGAGGACAGAGATTCCCCAGTCCCTTTCTCTGCAGCCTGCAGGAAACATAGTTTACTATGCTTCAGTTAAGACAGGAGTGATCGGTACAGATCACTCACTCTGTTCATTCAGAAAAGAAAGGCGGGTTAATGAAATATTTAAAAGCCCCCTCCCTGTTTCTTAGAGGAGGGGAGCTGGCAGCACTCCAGGGGGGAGACAGGAAGCATGGGGAATGGGCACTGCATGGGGTGATTAGGGTGTGCTCAGGCACACCCCATGCACACGCCTATGTCTATGAGTGATCCCGGTTTGGCCTCCTTCTGCTGGGCTTGTTGTAAACTATTTTTCTTTGACTTCAATAATAGTTCTTTCAATTGCATCTGGACTGAGTGTGTGTTGTTGCCGCTGCACCACACTGCACCCACCCAAATGTGGGACATTGCTTTGATGATTTGACGCATCATCATGTGGATTTGACATGGAGTGATCTCACAAAAACTTTATAGGGGAATTATTTATTTACTGTGTTTTATGTATAATCATAATTCTCACTTGAGCACTGGATATTAGTCACCATAAAGTTAATTCAGTATTCACTATAATGTTTATTTATATATGGTATAGGATTTGTAGTGCAGCCCATTTAAACACAATGTAAAGCATTCTTTGATTGAATCAGATGGAGCGGTGACAACACACTCTCCACCTCATCCAGTCCAAGGACGCTTTACCTTTATTTAGAAAATTTAAAGCATTCCCTGAATAACACCCATGCCAGACGACTGACCTCCTGTGCTCAGTAAGCAGCAGGACAGCCACTCGGCTCAGGACCCAGAAGCAAGTGGAGATCACTGGAGTAGCGGTGTGTCTACTTCAGTGATTTCCAGCTTCCACAGGCATTGGCCAGGTATGGTGAATAATAGTTACATTAGTCCAAGCTGGACCAATGTACAGTAACCACGTATAAAATATCCATACCTGGAATTCATCTTTAAAGAGGAGTTCACATTTTTTTAAGAAAAATTAAAAGTCAGCAGCTACAAATACTGCAGCTGCTGACTTTTAATAATCAGACACTTACCTGTCCCAGGGTCCAGCGATGTGGGGGATAGAAGCTCCGCTCATCTCCCCCTCTGTTCGGCGGCGCCGGCATTGCAACTGTAGGCACCCACTGCGCATGTGTGAGCGGCGCCGCGCGCTGTGATTGGCTGCTCAGTCATCTGGGACCTGTAATGTGTCCCAGATGTTTGACAAGAGTGGGCAGAGCTGAGCCCTTCCTGTGCCGAGGGGAAGTGATGTCACCAGTCCAGGCACTGAAGGAGGCAGACTACGAGGGACCCCCTAGCAACAACCATTTAGAGGTGAGTAAAAAAATGTTTTTCCAAATTTCTTTTTTTTTCTTTTTAGGAACATGCATGCTTTTTTTTTTTTTTCGGTGGTACATCACTTTACGTAGTGTCCATGATACTTTATTTGCACAAAGTTACATTTTTAGGAGAAGCGTTCTTGGTTCTACATGACGCTAGAAATTGGGGACACCCCCAAAGCTTGTCCTGAAAATTTAATTATAAATAAATAATAAAAAAAAAGTTTTATTGACAGTACTTAAAGCGGAAGTAAACCCATCCATAAAACAGTTTCATTTCCGGCATGTGCCAGAATTGTAACACTCTCATTGGTTGTGCTCTTAACCAAACTATCCAATGGCTGGTGTCATAACTGATCACTTGTGCAGCATCATGGCAGTTGTAGATTAAACAGAGGCAAAGATGGCAGCTTCCTTGGCTAGGAAACGATAGGGGGGTTTACGTACACTTTAACTGTGCTTATATCTGCCTGGAGTTTAGCTTTTATATAAAATAGAACTATAGGCAGCCTCAGCTCTGCCACTGTTTACTCAGAAGTTGTCTTTTCAGATCTACCAAGGGCAAGCTTGATGAAAGACACTGTAAGCTGGATAAAGCTCCCCTCTGTGATTAACAGTGCTACAAAAATGAAAATCCAGACAGCATTTCATAATGATAACGTTATATCTTGAAGCATTTTCAAATCCGACTCTGTCTCTAAATGCAGCAATTTGCTTGTTGTAAGGAGCACAAAGGCTGTTCCTGTGAATCCCTTTTAAAGATCTAAAGTGCTTTTTTGGCATCAATGAAGATATTTTATAGGCTCTCAATAAGCGAGAATACTGTCTGCACAAAGGCATTGTGGGGGGAAGAAGAAAGAGTCAGAATGGAGTTGCCTCCTAAGCAGGCCCTCTCCATGGTGGAGTGTTGCTTTTCGAAGACAGAAGAGAAAAATTATGTAATGGGAAGAAAACGGCTCTCTTTAATACCAGATCAAATGAAGATGATCAGTTCCACCATTCATATCATCACGGCTAAGAGGGGAAGAGAAGGAAGCCAAGAAATATATGCCATAATTAAAATGAAATCAGAAATTCCGGACCTTTTAGGCAACCGTTTCTGGGAAGATTAAAAAACGAGCTTATCATCACAGAACTATTGAACCCAGGAGATGGTGCCAAATTTGTCCCAGATGTTCACATGGTTTTTTGAAATTGTGTTTAAAATGAATGTAAACTCGATTACTAAAATCTTTTATCAGCTTTAAGTTAACGCAATTTCGAAAGACATTTTTTTTTTATCTGCAGCTTTTATTAAAACACCAGCTAGATTTCTCTTTTTCCCCTATAAACCTAAAAATAAACATTGATAACTTCAAGATACATCAGAATTGTGTTTGCATATCTTTGTTAGTAGTTGTTGTGGCCTCGCTCCTGGTTCACTGCAATATATGGTAGTGTTGCTGTGTATTGGGGTTGAGGCCGTTGATGCTGATTTGGTCTCTTCTGCATGTGTGGAGTGCTGGAGCCGGAGTCTCATTTATGCCAGCTCAGTGCTCCAAGGATATGTACCGAACACTTGCTAATTAGGAAACTCGACAAAATCAATCTCCTGTGCTCAAGAGAAGTGTACTGACCAAAGACATCTATACCATGGGTCTCAAACTGGTGCCCCTCCAGCTGTTGCGAAACTACAAGTCCCATGAGGCATTGCAAGGCTTACAGTTAACAGCATGACTCCCCACAGGCAGAGGCATGATGGGACTTGTAGTTTCGCAACAGCTGAAGGACCACCAGTTTGAGACCCCTGATCGATACTCTTTAGAAGATCCAATTATGCATTATTGTGTAAAAAAAGACAGATGTATGCTCACAAACGACATCGGCAATAAGAAACATCAAAGTCAATGTGTACTTAAAAACAGCCTGGTCAGAAAGACAAGTCCCAAAATGTGAGAAGACCGTACAAATGGCTAACACATTTCGAGGAGGGATCCCCTCTTCCTCAGAGCCAACCTTTGAGGAAGAGGGGATCCCCCCTTGAAACGTGTCAGCCGTTCGGAAGTTCTTCTCAGGTTTTAGGACTTGTCTAGGTGAACAGGCTGCATCAAGTATTATCATTATTATAAATGATTTATATAGCACCAACAGTTTGCGCAGCACTTTACAACATGAGGGCAGACAGTTACAGTTACAATACAAATACAGGAAGAATTAGAGGGCCTTGCTCATTAGGTCTTATAATCTAGGAGGAAGTACACATGAACTTTGAGGTGCCTTTTTGCCGATGGCGCTTGTGAGTACACATCAGTCTTTTTTTTCACACAATAAAGCTATCACAAAGGTAATGTGCTAGGTTGGTGCGCCCTCAGGGGGTTATTTATTAAAACCAAAGAGTGCAAAATCTGGTGCAACTCTACATAGAAACCAATCAGCTTCCAGGTTTTATAGTCAAAGTTTAATTGAAAAAGCTGAAGTTAGAAGCTGATTGGCTACCATGCACAGTTGCACTGGATTCTGAGTGCACCAGTTTTAGTAAATCTACCTATCTGTTCCTTGTTTTTGCAGTACTTGATAATTAGGAACAGCTGTATGAAGTTTATATAAGTGACTCTGGATGTTCAGATCCATTAAGTTGATCCTTTCCCCCACTAGGTCTGTACTAGCCTGTCATTTTGATTTTACACAATATAGTGGATTGCTTTGCAGTGCATTTGTCTGGATCTTTTTGTCTTCTATAGACCATTTCATGACACATCTTTGGAATTATCACGTTACTCCATATTTTTAGTGACCATACACTGTGCTAAGCTTACTGTTGACCCTTATACGGTTTTGAAATGTACTTTTCCTGATGCGTTACCCAAAAAATAAACAATGCGTAAAATAAAAAATTAATAAGGGATTATATGGCTATGAAGGTCGTTGTTCAGGTGCTTCCTTTTATGGGGTGACAAAAAACTGTCCATGTACCCAAACTGTGCTTCAGTGTGGTCAACCTGTCATATGGGCTTCCAATAGAGACCATCAACATTGTTGCCACCATTTGGAACCAAGCCAGCTTTGTTTACACTGCCTTCATCCCTACAAAATACATTTTTAAAGAATGGGTAGAAGCAGTCTGAACATTGCAGATACTGTTAAGCCCGCCCCCCCTGCAAAGTGTAAACTGGGGCCATTTTGCCCAAAAGAACTGGGTACCAAGATATTTAGCAAGGGGCAAACTGCCTACCAATTGTTCAAAAAACCACAGAAGATGACCCCATTATGAACAAGCCCTAAGTGTAAAGGCAATGAAGCAATAAGATAAATCAATATAAAACACTATCACATAAATGCCACAAAAAATGGATTGTGTTCAATAGTGAAAAAAAAAAGCAAACACCCAAAATGTTATATGAACCATGATTGCGGCAATCATGGGATCCCCTATGCAGAGAAATCCCCTTAAAGCTTATCTCTGGGCACAGAAACCCTCATTTAAATCTATTACTCAACAGTCACAAAGGGTATAATTTCACTTTATGTGAATCAAATACCTTAGCAAACCCAAATATTACCATATAAAGTAGCAGTGACATCTTCATTGTACATTACATAGCCTGTGCATAGAGCAGAGCTGTGGGAGGGGCCCAGTAAACCCCATCCACCACAGGCTCCCTGCAGTAAACTACAGGAAGGGGTGGAGACAAGACCAGTCACCCTGCACAAGAAGAGAAAGCAGCAGTGAGCGGTCTTTATTACGGAAAGTTCCTGCACAGAGGTAAAGTCTCAGACTGGATTACTGCACAGATCTGGAAGAAATACACACAGCACACCAATAGTCAAGAATATACATGCATCTCGTATTTAGACAATATTTGTTTATCCCCGAGTCCAGCTTTAAAAACCCTTATTAAATTGATAATGGATTCCTGGAACAGCACACAAGTTTATTGCTCTAAAATTCCTTTCAGACATGACCTTTGTGTGGGTTACTATACGAAGAGGAGAGATTTTTTTCTGAGTCCCCAGCAAAACATGGCAATTATGAAGGTCAAAGATAGTTCTCATAGTTTTCCGCTTAGCAAATGTACAGAGAAAATATTTTTTCCCCTTTTTGAGGACAACCGTTCTTTACTAAACTTTAGTTTGCCAGTTTTTATGTACCCCCCTCTCTGACTTGTTGCTAAAATAATATTTGGATGGGATTACATTTAATCTAAACAAACTCAGAAGGGGATGAGTTGGGCATGAGAAAAAGCAGCGGTTTATTCATTGATGGATTTATAGGAAAATAGGTTGGACAGACTTAAAGGGTATGTACAGTATTTGCAAAAAATAAAAATTGTATTAAAAAGGGGGCTTAGAGAAAAACACACGCCTTTTTAGCATAATATAAATTAGTAGCAACAAGGATGGGTGTTAACCACTCACATTTCTCTCATTTTGTTGAGAATCGTAAGCTGCAGTAACAGATTCTTTCAACATTGCCATAATAGTGAAGTCAGATATCAATGGTCACCTGTTTAGTCATAATACTTGGTGCAAGTGTAGAGAGGGTCCTGCCAGTATTTACAGGAGACAGGAGGTTCCTCTGTGCTACTGTAAGAAAGTATATCTAGTAGTGATTGGTCTTATTCAACTGGACTTTCTCTGTACTGTATTGTAGTGCTCTGAAGTGTTGAAGACATTTTATAGCTTCTCCGTGCCACTTCTTTGGTTCCACTGAGTATCAGGAAGATACCCAGCATTGATATTCACACCTTACTCCAATCACCATGAAATGTGTTAATGTTGATTGCCCAAAAGCAGGGGTGGGAAGTGTGAAAGTTGTGTTCCCATCCTGTCCTAGTTCCAATGGTTTTTCCTCTTTCGAGAGGACATCTGGTTTACAGTTGAAATGAAGGAAAGTCATTCTTTAAGAGGCATTAATGACGTTGATACTACTTCATTGTGATTGAGTTATAATAATGTCATGCTTCCAAGTCCATGATCTTTTATATATAAAAAATGACGGGACACGTTCTCCATTGCAAAATATTCTTTTATCACTGATTGTTCTTTCAAAACAAGACAGTTTGATGCTACTGTACTGTCAGAGAGGTTACCTGGTTGGGCGCCGGTGCGCGCCGGGGCGCGTTGGCGTTCGTGTCCCTGTGCGTGCTGGGGCGCGTGTCCCTGTGGGCACCGGCGTGCCTGGGCTCACCGGCCGTGGCGTGCGGGGTGGCGTCCGGGCGTTTGTGCGTACGCGCGTTCGCGCTAGCGCGCGTCAGCGCGCGTCCGCCTGTGGGCGCTGCCTTTGACATGTCTGGTGGTGTGGGCGTGCGTGCTGGTTCCGGGGGCGCGCTCGGGCGCGCGCGGGTGCGCGGCGCGCTTTGGCGAATCGGCGCGTGCACGTGCGCGGCGTTTTGGCGCCAATCTGCCTATTTGAATCCTGCCTCTGCACTGACCCAGTGCTGCCTGATCAAACAGCTCCGTGTCTTGTCCCGTGATCATCCCGTGTTCCTGTGCTTCCGTAGTGTTTACCTGTTGTGACCCGGCTACCTTTGGACCTCCCTTGATTGCTGCCTGTACCCGACCCCGGCTTGTCTGACTTCTCTTCTGCCTGCTCCCTTGTACCGTTGCTGCCAGCCCGTTGCCGACCTTTGCCTGTGTATGACCAAGTCTGACCAACTCCTGCTCTGCATCTGCTCCACCAAGTCTCAAGCTCTACCGGTTGCTTGCCAGACCACTGTGCTCCAGGACTTTACCTCAGGCTCTCATACCACTCCGCACTCGCGGGCCTCCTGTCTGCTCTACCAGGGGCCCCGAATCGGACACGTAAGGGAGCCTACCCTCTGCCCACGTGGACTCATCTGTCTGGTAAGTGTGGAACTTGACAGTATCAGGCAGCCATGACTGAGTCCGGGCAGGGGGCCTCCCCCATGGATGAACTGTGTAGGCACCTAGCGGGCCTTACTCAAGCCGTTAAAAGCCTACAGGAAGGCTATACCAGATTGGAAGGACAAGTCCAGGCCCTTTCAGCTTCTTCACCAGGGGCAGTTTCCGCCAACCCTGCCTCAGCACCCTCTGTAGTAATGCTACCACCTGAGCCCAGGGTGCCCACACCTGAAAAATTCTCCGGAGCACGCAGTAAGTTCCGTGCGTTTCGCAGCGCATGCGAGCTCTACTTCGCTTTGCAGCCTCGAACATTCTCCCTGGAAGCTACTAAAGTGGGGTTCGTCATATCCCTTTTGATCGGAGAGCCTCAAACCTGGGCCCACCGCCTATTGCAGCAGAAGGCCCAATCTCTTGATTCCCTAGATGCCTTCTTCCTAGCTATGTCTCAGCTGTATGAGGACCCCCAGCTAACAACCACGGCAGAAGCCGCTTTACATGCCCTTCAACAGGGTCGCAGAGCTGCTGAAGATTACGCCGTGGAGTTTAGGCGTTGGAGCTCGGATACAAACTGGAACGACGCAGCCTTGCGTCACCAATACCGGCTGGGGTTGTCAGATCCGCTAAAAGACGAACTGGCACGAGTGGGGATACCGCAGACACTGGAAGAGTTAATTAACCTGTCCATCCAGATAGACCGTCGCCTCAGGGAGAGACGCTCTGAGAGGTCTGTTAGTCAAGGTCACCCACGCCTTACCTGGATGCTGCCTAGGGCTCCTTGTGCCCCAAACCAAGCTCCGCTGGTCTCTTCTACCCCGGGCCCGGAGGCCCCAGAGCCCATGCAGTTGGGACTGCTCCGTCCCTCTCTGACTTCTGAGGAGAAGACACGCAGGCGCACACTCAATTTGTGCCTGTACTGTGGGGAGTCTGGTCACTTTGCAAGAGTATGCCCAAACAAGAGACGTAAGTGTCTGCCATCTTCTTCTCTGTGTGCACCTGTCCTACCTAGTGCCGGTAACCATCTAACTTTTTCCATTGTATTGCAGTTACCTGGAAGGAGCATCCCAGTACCGGTCATCATTGACTCTGGAGCTTGTAGTGGTTTCATTGACCGGACCTTTGTCGAAACCCATCATATCCCCACTCAGACTAAAGCTCAAGGACTGGCAGTTTTCTTAGCGGATGGCTCCACCCTCCGCTCCGGACCCGTCACCCAAGAAACGGTTCCTCTGTTGGCCACCATTGGCCCGGAACATCAGGAACTCTTACGCCTAGATGTCATTTCCTCGCCTCTCTTCCCAGTCATCCTAGGAATACCTTGGCTACAGGCCCATAATCCCAGTATCAACTGGTCTACAGGCAAGATTCAGTTTTCCTCGGAATATTGCAGACAACATTGTTTACGGGGGACCCCATTAACCCCCTCCCAATGCCTGCGCATGGACTCTGAAGTTAAGCCCTGCCAAGATCTTCTCGAACCCTACCGGGATTTCCTGGACGTCTTCAGTAAAAAAGGGGCAGAAACCCTTCCAGTTCATAGGCCTTATGACTGCCCAATTGAACTCCTACCAGGTACCGAAGTTCCCTTTGGGAGGATCTTCCCTCTAACGGAGCAGGAGTTAGGCACCCTGAAGACTTATATAGACGAGAACCTGAAGAAAGGGTTCATCCGTCCGTCCACGTCTCCAGCTGGGGCAGGTATCTTCTTCGTGGAAAAGAAGGATCACTCCTTACGTCCTTGCATTGACTATCGGGAGCTCAATAAAATTACTATTAAAAACAGATACCCGCTACCCTTGGTTCCTGAACTATTCCAGAGACTGGGATCGGCTACCGTTTTTACCAAGCTTGACCTCCGTGGAGCCTATAATTTGATCCGCATAAGAGAAGGAGACGAGTGGAAGACGGCTTTTCGTACTCGATTCGGACATTACGAGTACCTCGTCATGCCTTTTGGTCTGTGCAATGCACCGGCGACATTCCAGCATTTCATCAACGATGTCCTTCACGACTTATTGGATCTTTATGTCATCGTCTACCTGGATGATATCTTGGTTTTCTCGGCCTCCCTGATGGAACACCGTAAACATGTGCGAAATGTACTCTCCCGGCTCAGACAGCACGGACTATACGCCAAACTTGAGAAGTGTGAATTCGAGCTCCAATCTATCCAGTTCCTGGGCCTGATTATTTCCCCCGATGGCATCAAAATGGATCCACAAAAAGTATCCGCTATTCTGGATTGGCCTGCACCGACCGACAAAAAAGGAGTACAACGCTTTATTGGCTTCGCCAATTTCTATAGGAAATTTATTAAAGGATTTTCTGCGATCATAACTCCCATCACAGAGCTTACTAAACAAGGATGCCGATTCCGCTGGACACCTGAGGCACAAAGGGCCTTTGAAAAACTCAAAGCACTATTCACCTCAGCCACTATCCTTAAGCATCCCAACCCTGCCTTGCCCTTCGTCCTGGAGGTGGATGCGTCTGAGGTTGCAGTCGGAGCTGTACTTTCACAGAGACAGGGTGCCAAATCACTGCTGTACCCTGTGGGATTCTTCTCACGCAAACTTTCTCTTTCCGAGAAAAACTACGACGTGGGTGATCGGGAGCTTTTGGCCATTAAAGCGGCTCTGGAGGAATGGCGGTACCTTCTGGAAGGCGCAGCACACCCCATATTGATCTACACAGATCATAAGAACTTGGAATATCTAAGGACAGCCAAAAGATTGAGACCCCGGCAGGCCAGATGGGCACTTTTCTTTTCCAGATTTATTTTCCACATTACGTTCAGGCCCGGATCCAAGAATGTTAAACCTGATGCTCTCTCCCGGATGTTCCTCGATTCCGAAAGAACCGTGTCCCCGGATACTATCCTTCCCTCTGGAAATTTCCTAATCCTTCAGGAGGATTTAATTTCCCGAATCAGACGCGCCTCCATGGGAATGTCTCCACCTGCCGAGTCTTGTACCAAGGATGGTCTGTTCTGGTTCAAAAATAAGATTGTGGTCCCTGAGGAGTTAAAGGTACAGGTGTTAAGTTTATGTCATGATCATAAACTGGCCGGCCACTTCGGTACTCGAAAAACAACCGACCTCGTCCAACGCACCTTTTGGTGGCCATGTCTTACTAAGGATTGCAAGGACTATGTGGAGTCCTGTAACACGTGTGCCAGAAACAAGACTAGCCGGACAAGAGCTTGGGGCCTGTTGAGGCCATTGCCAGTCCCAGAGAGGCCATGGACCATGATATCAATGGACTTCATTGTTGAGCTTCCACCATCAGAAGGTTTTTCGGCCATTTTTGTAGTGGTTGACAGGCTGTCTAAGATGGCCCACTTCCTCCCCATGAAGGGTACCCCTTCGGCCATGGAGACCGCTTCCATCTTCATAAAGGAGATCGTCAGGCTGCATGGAGTCCCGACCAACATAGTCTCGGACAGGGGCGTTCAGTTCACCTCCAGATTCTGGAAGGCCCTCTGTGGCGCGCTCGAGATCGAGCTGTCATTCTCTTCGGCTTACCACCCTCAGTCAAATGGGCAAACCGAGAGGACGAACCAGACTTTGGAGCAATACATCCGCTGTTTTTCTGCCTTTTCCCAGGACGATTGGGCCTCCCTGCTTCCCATCGCGGAGTTCTCCTACAATAACTCCCTACATTCAGCTACGAACCAGTCTCCGTTTTTTGCCAACTACGGTTTCCATCCATCCTTCTTGCCCGGATCAGTCCCTGAATGCTCTGTTCCTGCAGTATCCCAAACTTTGGACTTTTTCTCTAGCAACAATAAATTGCTGCAGGAGACCATGACCAAGGCTCAGGAAGATTATAAGAAAATCTTTGATAGGAAGAGACGGGGGGAACTTGTTCTTGAACCTGGCAATTCTGTCTGGCTGTCTACCGCTAATCTCAAGTTGGCCTGCCCATCCAAGAAACTGGGCCCCAAATACCTGGGCCCCTTCCGGATAAAAAGGAAGATCAACAACGTGGCCTACGAACTTGACCTTCCTAATTCTCTGAGGATACATCCAGTGTTCCACGTATCTCTCCTGAAGCCAGTCACTCCTAATTTCTTTTCTGGGCGCAACATTGGTCCACCCAAACCTATTGTGGTGAATGGCGAAGAGGAGTTCGAAGTGGAAGCAATTCTAGATTGTAGAAGAAGGCACAATCAGGTGCAATATCTAGTAAAATGGAAAGGCTATGGACCCGAAGATAATTCGTGGGAGCCGGAAAGCAATTTACACGCCAGAGAACTCCTGCAGTCCTTCAAAACCTCTCATGCCTCGAAGATGGCCCAGTTGGGCATCCGGAGTCTGCCCTTGAGGAGGGGGCACTGTCAGAGAGGTTACCTGGTTGGGCGCCGGTGGGCGCCGGTGCGCGCCGGGGCGCGTTGGCGTTCGTGTCCCTGTGCATGCTGGGGCGCGTGTCCCTGTGGGCACCGGCGTGCCTGGGCTCACCGGCCGTGGCGTGCGGGGTGGCGTCCGGGCGTTTGTGCGTTCGCGCTAGCGCGCGTCCGCGTTAGCGCGCGTCCGCCTGTGGGCGCTGCCTTTGACATGTCTGGTGGTGTGGGCGTGCGTGCTGGTTCCGGGGGCGCGCGCGGGTGCGCGGCGCGCTTTGGCGAATCGGCGCGTGCACGTGCGCGGCGTTTTGGCGCCAATCTGCCTATTTGAATCCTGCCTCTGCACTGACCCAGTGCTGCCTGATCAAACAGCTCCGTGTCTTGTCCCGTGATCATCCCGTGTTCCTGTGCTTCCGTAGTGTTTACCTGTTGTGACCCGGCTACCTTTGGACCTCCCTTGATTGCTGCCTGTACCCGACCCCGGCTTGTCTGACTTCTCTTCTGCCTGCTCCCTTGTACCGTTGCTGCCAGCCCGTTGCCGACCTTTGCCTGTGTATGACCAAGTCTGACCAACTCCTGCTCTGCATCTGCTCCACCAAGTCTCAAGCTCTACCGGTTGCTTGCCAGACCACTGTGCTCCAGGACTTTACCTCAGGCTCTCATACCACTCCGCACTCGCGGGCCTCCTGTCTGCTCTACCAGGGGCCCCGAATCGGACACGTAAGGGAGCCTACCCTCTGCCCACGTGGACTCATCTGTCTGGTAAGTGTGGAACTTGACAGTTACAGTTACAAGCATACCATGCTCTTCATCAGGCTTTGGGCCCAAAGAGCATGGTATGCTCGTTACTGTACAGTAGCATCAAACAGTCTTGTTTTGAAAGAACAATCATTGATAAAAGAGATAAAAGAATATTTTGCATTGGAGAACGTGTCCCGTCGTTTTTTCTATTGAATATCAGTGGAAAATTGGGAGTCAACCCTGACACTATACTCCAGAAAGGAACAGAGGAAAGAAAATGAAAGAACCCACCCTATTTTATATATATATATATATATATATATATATACATACACACACACACACACACACACACAATTTTTCACACACTTACTAACCACCTTTTAACATTTTATGCTTTCTCATTCACACACTTAAACACTTTTTGTTCACCTTTTCAATACATGCACTCACCCATTCTATTCACATATAATAATGTCATCTGATAAAAAAATATTTCCCTTATTCCTCTTCTTGCATCCTCCCGTGGGTTAGGAATTGCAATAAGACAATTCAGATACAGCATTGGTAATCTAGTATAGTTTAAACTTCTGAATTTTTTTTTTTTTTTTTACATCATTAGGTTAAGAACACAAACACTTGCATACATATGTGGGAATACAGCTCACTAGGTGCTAGGACATCACCTTTAAATACTTAAATACTTAACTAATTACTATAATATATCTCAGGTGTCGTCCATTGCCCCCCCGCCCCAATTTGGCCCCATGGGGTGTGACTTCTTGTAAGCCTCTTCGATGCTGGTGTCCGCCTGGAGGGATGGGGATTGACACATGAGGATCCCCGGATCAGTGTTCCCCTTTGGGGAAACCTCTGGATATGTGACTGTTGGTTGAAACTCACCCATTTAGTGGTAAATATAACAATATCAAATACACATATACAGTTTCTAATGTGATGCAAGGTGCGGCTATATCGAAACTTTTGATATATTTCACCAGAATACAACCCCCCGAAGAAGAGCGCAACAGCACAGATCGAAACGCGTCGGGGTATTCATGTGGATGTCTATTAATGAATTGATTCTGTGTTTTTAATAAATTGTACCAACTCAGATGGAATATTCTGAGATATGTCTGTAACCAGAGTTTTGTATTTGTACAACAATTTTGATAAATGACTTGCAAGTTGTGATTTGCACAATAAATGATTTCACTACTTTTGCTACATTTTTTGTATGAATATATTATAATTGCCGCTAAAAAGCCCCCTGGGGAATTTTCCAATTTTTTTTCTTCTGCAAGAGAGCGCAGACATACCGCGGGGGACGGTCAGGTCTGGGAGTGGGGGTCCCGCACAGCTCTCCATTCCTATTATCTATATATCAGCCGATCTCTCCTGAGCATACAGGGCGCATGGGGCAGGGCCAGAGCATCAGTGGAGCTCCCGGCTCTGCCCCCTCTCTACCAGCTGGGGAATACAGAGGTCGAGTGGGTGAGGTTCCCACTTAGCTCCTACTACAGCCTCTCACTCCTGAGCATAGGGGCTGCATAGGGTGGGGTCCGAGCATTACTGGATCTCTCGACCCCGCCCCCTCTCTGCTGGCTGGGGAATACAGCACTTCTTCCCTAGTGTGCTATGCGGTGCCATCAGCGGGGCCCCAATTTGTGGGCAGTGCAGGCTCAAATCAGGCCAATGGAGCAGAGATCACAGTGAATGGAGGAGTTCCAAACACAGGTGTGTGCCGGATGTGCTTAGGCACACCCTAATCACCTTGTGTGCATAAACATTATCACTCTGTATGCAGGTGGGGAGATAGGAATGATCGTCACACACCTTTCACTGCGCTGGCAGGTAGATCAATGTACCATACATAAGTAGACACACACACGTATGTGTGTTTGAACTTTGGGGTGCACCCCCTAATGCAACAGGCTGCACACACCTATGATTCCAAAGCCAATTTATAAACTTTACAAAGGCAAGCCCATGACTCAATCTTTGGTGAGTCTGAAGACTATATTCATGCTGGATAAACAGAGCAGACAGATGATGCTTCCTAGAATCACAACAAATACAGAACTACGGGTATAATAGTCTAGTCTAATCTAATTCCAGATTGATGTGCAAACATACTGACATATCTCTTTTATGAAGGATTACACATATGATATCAGCAGATGGGTTGCCAAGGAAATAAAACAAGACGCAAGGATATGTATAGAGTCAGGATCATTAAAAGAAAAAAAAAAGTTTTTGGTTAAATAGCTATTTTTTATTTAAAAAGGTATGCAATATATTTTTATATATTTTTGTCATATATAAAATCTTTGGTTTACAAATAAATATTTAAAGTTTAAAACCCTTTTTCTATCTAGATTGGTATAGAATAACGAGAGGACAGATTCCCTGTGGGATTTTCATTTCTGTCTGTGTCTCCGTTAGGGAGATTCACTCGCTCTACATGTCCTGATCACCAGTGTCACTGGAAATGAAAGTAAGGGTATATCCAAAATTAAGAGTTGCCACAAGAGCAGGAACAGAGGGGAAATTGCCCAAAGGTGACATTTATTTCTATGGCAGAGGAGATTTCTTTCCCTATTCGAAAGATACATTTTTCCTGTCCTATAAACGCTACATGAAGTGAAGGAAAATCTTTCTAATTAGGTATAAATGGGCAAATTTTTTTTATAACTCTTGCCTACTCTTTCCAAAATAAAAAGAGAACGTTTTGGATTTAGCCAAATTTTAATACAGTGATTCATGCCCATTTTACAGAGAATTAGGGATTTTTTTTAAAAATAGGGAGCATAGCAGAAGCAGTTTACTTTCAGACTCTCTTTGTTTCAAACTCCATATAGCTATGTATGCAGAAAAGAGGGAGATTGTGTAAATTACAACTTGAGCTATGGAACTCTGTAAGCAGCCTTTCATTAACAGACTGCTAAGTGGTAAGGTGTGCCTTCTACAGTTACCCAATGAGTTTAATAAAAAAAAGAAAAGAAACCTGCCTTACACAAACTCCCAAATGTACCTTTGGCAAGAAAAAATGAAAAGCTCATTGCAAAAAATCTATAAACTGTGCTTCGGGTGCCTAAGATTTCACCCAAGCTCTAGGAAGACTTCTGGTAAAGCAGGGAGCCGATCACACAAGGAGCGTACAGATCACCTACAATGTTGCTAGAGGCTGATGGTGGTTGCCATTGTCTGAAACTTTTGCTAGTTTTAGAAAATCATCGCTGGATGCAGATTAAAGTAGAAAGGTACCATTTAATATTATTACATTACAAACTGGATTGTATAGCAATTTTTTTTCATCTTATATCAGGGGTGTCAAACTCAATTTCATCGGGGGCAGCATCAGCACTATGGTTGCCCTCAAGGGGCTGGTTGTATCTGTAAGACTATATACAGTAAATGCATTTATGCTTTATCATATTAAATAATTGCCTCTACCTTTGATTATTACTGGTTACTATGCATTAGGGTGAAAAAACTCCTGTATTGCAGCTCCCCCCCCCCAGAGCCCCCCTTTTACTTGTTTAAACCCGGTCTTTCCAGTGACAGGGACGAGAACACCAGCTCCAGCCGGTGTCTCAGGTCCTGATTGGATAGACTGATAGCAGCGCAGGCATAAGCTTCTGCTGCTTTCAATCAAATCCAATGACGTGGGAGCTGGGGGGTGGGGCAAACTCTTGCTGTCTGTGTCAATAGACGCAGCAGGACACAGGAGCACGCCCACACGAGTGCCCCAACGGGGCACTCAAGAAGAGGAGAAGCCAGGAGCAGCACTGTGAGACCCCAGAAGAGGAGGATCGGAGCCACTCTGTGTACCAGATGGGGAAAGTCTGAAAAGGAGGATCACACACCGCTGGTGAACAAAAAATAAATAAATCAGCCAGAAAATAATAATTACATGGAGTTAATTAAGAGTAAAGTAAGGGTTAATAGAGGGTTGAAAAGAGGAACATTTAATAAAAAACAAAACAAGAAAATGTTTTTTTTACAAAAAAAATAAATTAATTAGATTCTGGTCCCTTAATGCAGATTAAACAGCACAGTGCTTGTGCTGTGTAATCTGCCCCCCTCTAAACTGTGAAAAAAAACCTAGCTGATCCTGCCACTTCCAGTATCCCCTTCTCTGTACTGACCAGAGTGGTCAGTTTGCGCCCCTTCATCATACACAGCTCACCTCTCTGCTCTTCTCCGTCACCCTCCCTCCCTGCCTGTCAGCTCCGTATATATGTCTCTGCCTCCCCACCGCCCCCACCCGCCGCCACTATTAGTACAAATATAAAACTTACAATGATCACTGCCAGCCCCTCTATTATAGGCAGGCATACCACCCTGTGTAAGTCTTTTCTAAAAACGAGGATTGTAAATACATATTTAGGGCGATCTTCAGGCCGATCACATGACTAGCGGCCGCTTTACAGCTCCGAGACAGGGTTTCTGCGGGAGGGGCTGAGCGGACATGTGACCTCCCCAGCTGAAGTCAGAAGGATATCTCTCCTGCAGAAGCCATGTATTGTAGCTGTATAGCGGCTGTGAGTCACATAATCAGCCTGAAGATCGCCCTAAATAGGTATTTACAAGCCTCGTTTTTAGAAAAGACTTACATAGGGTGGTATGCCTGCCTTTAATGGAGGGGCTGCCAGTAATTTAGAAGTTTGAGTTAACACTTTAAACTGACTTCATCTGCAGATTGAAGTTCATCCCTTTGATCTGTAGATGAATAAACAGAAAGATACAAAAAGAAACAATGTTTCTTTTTACCTTTCTGTTTCAGTGGCTTAGCAAAGTTGTTAATAAACATTGCCAGGCTGCTTTTTTTTTTTTTGACAGCTCCAAATTGCCAGGACTTTGTTTACACTTCAGCTGTCAACAGGGGAACCCCATTGACAGCTGAATGCATCATCGGTTGTTAAGGACATGGTGGCCTTGCTCCTTAAAGTGGTGTAAACCCCCCTGAGACATTTTTACATATAGGCAAGCTTATAATAAGGTTTACCTATATGCACTGAAAATATCTCCTAAACGTGCGTTGTTTAGGAGATATTTACCTTGTAGTGCGCCAATGACGTCATCGTTGCATGCACAGTGAAGAAACGGCCCTCCGTGCCATTTCTTCCCCAGCGTGACTCCGGCCAGTCACAGAGCAGGAGTCCACGTCCTCGGAAGGAAGAGGGGCGAAGATGGATGCTTCAACCAGCGGGGACATCACAGGCTTCGTTTGCAGGTAAGTGCCACATAATGTGCCAATATCGGTGCAACCCTAGTTTGAATGATGCTGGGCAGAAACAGCTGGCTCTTATCTTAAAACCCAGCTCTAGGCAGTTTTACGTTTTGTTGCTTAATATTCTTTTTTTATTTATGTTAAAATTGTACAATTTTTTTCTATTTCATAAGCTCTTTGTGAGCTCTGCTGAGTGCTGTTGGAGCGTTCTGCCTCCATTGCCCCTACTTTGTTGTGCTATTATCAAAGCACAGCTGCAGTCATCAATGTGCTGTACCCTTTGAATAGCACAGCCAGCTGGGACTGGAAAACGCTGAATAATGCTGGAAGTCATACAGTTAGCCTAAAGTCTGCAATCAGCCACTCGTGGAGTGAGGACTTCGAACAATTACTGAATGGAGAAGACAGGGTTTGTAGTTCATCAGCCCAAGATAGACAAATCAAGGTGGGACAACCTCCACTGAAAGCAACTAACATAAAAAGACTAATTCACACATCAGACCTCCCACTGCCACACCAAAACACCACATTAATGCTGCAACTCCACCCCCCCCCCCCCCCCCCAAAGGCAAAAAAACAAAACAAAAATAACCTGCCAACTATGAAAATCCCAATGGTCACCAGAAGACACTACTGCACAGCGTCAGGCCTCATTTACAAGTGTGAATTGGAACAACAAGAGTTCTACAGTGTAATTCCTTGCAAGGACCCACGGGTGTTCTGTGCATCCCCATGCACAGTCCCATTGATTTCAATGGGGACACAGAGGCTCTGCATAGACACAGTCACTGTTCCTAATCTGATATCTGTGTGGGTGCACGACCCCAAATGTACACTGTGTTCAGGGCCATGCACACAGATGTCAAATTGTGAGCAGTGTTTGTGTCCGTCTGCCACATTGTATGTGAGGTCTGTGCGTGAGGGAGGGGGGAATGGTACTGGGGACACAACTGGAGGTGGGACAGAGTAGCATATATTTGTGCAGGGGATGAAAGTATGTATGCTAGGAAGTGGAGGGAGAAACTGATTAGTGCTAGGAGAAGGGGTTTGGGTGGAAGGGTTAGGATGGGGAGGATTTGTGCCAGGAGAAAGGAAGAGGGGGAAATTGGAGCTAGTGCTAGGATGGGGGGGGGGGAATATGCTGGGAGGAGTAATTTGGGGAGTGGCGGCGTAAGATTTGATCAAGGAGGGGAAATTTGGGGGAA
The DNA here is from genome assembly GCA_037952925.1 of Lithobates clamitans. Lineage (NCBI taxonomy): Eukaryota > Metazoa > Chordata > Amphibia > Anura > Ranidae > Lithobates > Lithobates clamitans. Next base: position 5,979,746 of record JBBGZY010000680.1, on the reverse strand, counting down.
GGGAGAGGATTTGTGCTGGGAGGTGATATGGGAAATTAGTGCTGGAGGAGGGGATGTGTGCTGGGGGAGAAGGAGAGGATTTGTGCTGGGAGGAGGAATTTGGGGGGTGGCGGTGTAAGATTTGTTCTAGGAGGGGAAATTTGGGGGAAGGGAGAGGATTTGTGCTGGGGGGTGGGGGTGATTTGTGGAGGATTTGCCAGGAGTGGTGATATGGGAAATTAGTGCTGGAAGAGGGGATGTGTGCTGGGGGAGAGGGAGAGGATTTGTGCTGGGAGGAGGAATTTGGGGGGTGGCGGTGTAAGATTTGTTCTAGGAGGGGAAATTTGGGGGAAGGGAGAGGATTTGTGCTGGGGGGTGATTTGTGAAGGATGTGCTAGGACTGGTGATATGGGAGATTAGTGCTGGAAGAGGGGGGGGCGTGTGCTAGTAAGGATGGGGGGGGATTTGCCCTGGGAGGAGGGATTTGGGGTGTAAGATTTGTTCTAGGGAAGAAGAATTGGGAGGGGGGGATTTGTGCTGTGGGGAGAACTGGAGGGGGGGGGGGCAGAGCTAGGAAGAGAGATTGAGAGATTTGTGCTCGGAGGTGGGGGTTGGGAGGGGTTCTGCTGGATGGGGTGAATTGGGGGGGTGTTTTTTTTTTTTTCTTACACATGTAGCACCCTTTAACTTGTGTAGGCGCTAGAGTGAGATTTTTGAGAGAGCAGGTAAAGCTAGGCCTGTTTGTTTTGATTTGTGGACTGGGAGTGGCCTAGAGTAGGCTGGTGACTCACAGACAGCATCATCTTCTGGTTACCTACCTTCTGCTTCTGGAGGCATCTAGAAGGGAGGAGGGGAAGTAGGGTGGAGCTGTCTGGGGTGTTCTAAGGAGCTTTGACCAATCTCTAATTCCCATCTCTAAACCCCTGGACTAGATCACCCCCCCTCTCAAAACTGGGGGGCGGTGACCTTGGGCTAGGGGCTCAGAGCTGTGTAGGAACCCCACACAACCCAAGGGGTATCCTGAACAAGAGCAGGAGATGACAGTGGGGAATTCTACCGGGCAAGTCTCCAGGGGGGATCCACCAGGTGTCGATGAGTGACAGGCACAGCCGGGAGAGCTGGGAGAGGCATGCTGGAGCAGACTGGGAGGCAATCTGAGATGGATGTAAAGCCAGCGGGAGAGACTGTGACGGTACTGGCAGTGAAGTCGGGCTGCTGCAGCCAGGAGGGCTGTCAGAGTCTGCACTGGGATCAGTAGTCCACCAGAAGGGCAGCTAGCACTAGAACTTTCTTGCTACACCATAGGGACCCACGGTCCCTTCCTGTAATAGGGCATCCTGCCAAGGCCTGGCTGAAACCAGTGTCAGGCCTGACCATGCGCTACTGTAGCTGTGCCTGAAGAATTGTGCTGGAGGGAAAAGGAGCGATAGTCTGCAGCAAGTGTTGTGCAGGAGGAGTGCATCTAAATTTTCCCAAACCATGCAAGAATCTTTTCTGGGCATCCCATAAATTCCTCAACCCCATCCAAGTTTAATCCCTCAATAAAATACCAAAAAACAAAGCTGGACTGTTCATTGTCTGGAGAGTGACTGGAAGTGAATGCCAGCTGGGCAAGGCGACAGGTGGCATTCTTTAGCCCCTAAGGGGGTACCGCTACACACACAATGCTCGGCCTTGTCCCGGCACTGACGGGGATGCATGGAACACCTGTGCACCCCATGCGGATTAACATGGCCCAATGTGAATGAGGCCTAAGAGCGTCTTGTGATATATGGGATACTGGACGCTCTCAGGATCCCTCCAGATGGATTGTGACTTCACCATATATAGAGTACAGGAGCCGAATTAAAGAAAAGTATATTTTCCAACTTTTTTTTTCTTTCTTTTTTTTTTTTTTACATCATTTAAAGCAGTGTTTTGCAGTGGGGGTAAGAGGCTTGATGCATTAGGGGTTATTTTGTATTTTAGTGCAAGGTCTGCTTTAAGAGGGTGTATAGCAGAGTGCAGAGGTTCAATTATAAGAATCTTAAATAAAACCAGCAAAACAGCCACACTATTGCAAACACATGACCCGCTCTGCCTTTTGCTATAAGCTGTGGTAGCAAAGTAAAAAATAAAGCATATTTCATGGAAGCTAAAAGCCGCATAGTAATTGGGAGCCCATGCAAGCTGTAGATGGAGCTTTTATGTTACATTCAGTAAATTAGATGAAATACCGCTGAAAAAAATAAAGCTTTTATATTTGCTTTCAAATGTAATGATGCAACTTACATTTCAGATAGAATTGATTCCCTTATGTAAACCATAAGTTAAATAATAGGTGCACTTTAAAACAAAGTGCACTTATCCTTTTTGCCCCCTTTTACAAATGCACAATTATTTGGATCTGGCGACCGTGGTCTGCTGTTTGTTTACATCCAGCAGTCCACGTTTTTACTGTCCTAGCTGTGCCTGCGAACTAGTGGCCCATAGGACTTATATTTGACTGTCTCCGGCCTCAGGACACAACCCCATAGAAGTCTAGGGGCACTAACGCACAAGCAGGGACAGGACAGTGAAGACTTGCACTGCTAGATGCATACAAACAGAAGACCCAAGGTGGCAGGATGAAAGCAAGTATGTGAAAGGGAGGGTAGGTAAAATTAGGTTGGGGGGGGGGGGGGCAAGGATACATGGGTTTACGCTTTAAAAGGAGTACAAAAAGTCACAGGAGTACATTTTTATTAATATAGTTTGATAGTGGGATATGGCCCATTTGCAGCTGACTGACTGGGCAATAATGTCAGGATCTCTTCCAGCTGTCATCTGACAGCAGCTCTGCCTCTCGGCAGATAGTGGAGAACCAGAGCCAGTGCCCACCACCTACCAGTCTGCCTCTCCCATCAGCGTGCAGGTAGGTGCACTCTGTACTCCCCACTGTAGGTGGCGCTCGACCAAAGTGGCATTGCAGAAGGGTGAAGAAAGTCATAAGGAACCTGGTTCCTCTATGACTTCCTGTGGTCACTGGGGGGGGGGGGGCAGCTGTCGGATCGGACGATGGCACCCCATGTGACCTCAGCGTTCATGTTGGGTCAGAGCAGTGTCTATTTAGGACTCTGGCTCCTAGGTTTGACACGCTTTATGCAAGTGGCTAGTATAGAAACATGTTCTCCATCTGGCAGGCACAGTGTTTAGCGGCAGGAAAAGGTTTCTGAAGAGTAGGGAAAGTGCAGGGACTAGGCCATCTCCACTTAGAAAGCCTCTCACATTTGGGTGTGGACTGGACGAGCCACATTCCCGCTCCTTGCTGCAGAAGCCGTTGGCATCATTTCAAGAGTACCACCCTCTGCTAATGTTTGTAAGTGGCTCCGGTCAGCTGTTCCTACCCACCGGGCCTGATTGTACATTGTTTGGACTTTTCGTAATCGTTGCGATGGGAACTTTTCATCGTATATTCTGACCGTGTGTATGTCCCATCGGACTTTTTAAGTCGAAAATTCAGACGGACTTAGATAGAGAACATGTTCTATATTTTTCTGACGGAACAAACTCCGATCGGGAAAACCGCTAATCTCTATGCTGTTCTGACGTACCAAAAATGATGCATGCTCTGAAGCAAGTACGAGACGTCCTACGTGTTGTCTTGGCAGCTGGAATTTGGTGTGACCGTGTGTATGCAAGACAGCTTGAGCGTAATTCCATCGGAAAAACCTCCAGAGTTTATTCCGACAGCAAAACCGGTCATGTGTACAGGGCATAATAGCTGTACTTTTTTAAATTTGTATACATGAGAGCTATACTTATTGGCTATACCTATTGAATACAGAGATAAAGAGGTATCCTTTTTTCCTTTAATTACATAATTAAAGCTATGTATCTGGTACAAAGCATGAGAATGTTATTAAAAAAGTTTATAAGAAAAAAAGATGATTATACAGAAATAATAAAAATGTAAACGCATAAACAAGCTAAAAAATAGAAGTGGAGGAAGGAGTTATTTAGTACGGATTAGGGTTAGCTAACAATTAACAGAGGTCAAAAAAACACTATAAAAAAAAAAATTCTTACTTGTGAAGTTGCTACCTCATATGCCAAAAGTCCTTAACTGATTAAAGGCTAAATAACATAGGAATCTTCCACACACCTGGACTAACCAGTTATTTAATTCCTTGTGGAGCAGTGACATAAAAAAAAAAAAAAAGTATGCCTTGCAGGACCTAATTTAGGTACACACGTTATATCTAGTATGCCCTACCATTGGGCAAGTTCCAACGGATGCAGCCATTAACTTAAAGACCATCAACCTAAAAGCACAGTGGGCAACCCTGTAAATAAACAGCAGGGGTAATCGTAAATTAAATAAATATCCAGGGGTAAAAGTTTAATGAGCCCCAGGGGCTGAAACGTATCAGAGTTTTCCAAACCAAAATGCGGTTTTGTTTTAATATAATTCCCTATAGTTGAGCTTTTAAGATGTTAAATGCCCATTGGCTTTAGATCACAGTCGCATTACCCCACACTGTGACACATAATAAGCCGCGCAGATTTTGGGTCACCTTATCTGAACTCTCTGTATTGTCTAAACCACAAGATCAATGATAGGTTATATAGGAAGTCCAGGCCCCGTACCATTTCCAGGTTTTCCTAAGAGGACATAACTTTCATTTTACATTGCATGTTGATGACTTGGCTGGGACCCAGAAGATCGGTGCAGATAAGAGAAGCCATAGGTAATGAGGTCACGGCTTATAAAAGACAGGATTTCAATTTTTTTAAGGTTTTTGATTATTTTGGTTGAACTGGAAGATGGGGTTCATGAAGAGTGGAAGTCCCAAATGTGAAAAATCATAAATTGGCAGGATGCCGGTTTGGGTGGGGAGCCGCACTTCCATGGAAACCATCTAAACAATGTTTTATCTTCAGTTCAAGTGCTTTCTGCTGATCTAATGAGGTTTTCCCCTAATTTCCTACTGAATAATTGAGGTTTCCTGAAAAGCAAATTCCTTCACAGTTATCTTGTGAGTGCCGTACATATTTTCGCCTTTCTTGTTTACTTGCAGTATAAGCTTAAAAGTGAAGCTGTGCTCTGGGAAATACCGCAGGCTTTTGTGTTCTGATTTTCATGCTTATTTCCTAAAGTAAATCTGCGTAATAAACATGTCTATGAACAATTCTCCGGTGTCAGTCCCAAAAAAATTGTGTATCCATATCAATATGGGACAAAAATTTTATTTGAACGCAAACTCAAAAAATTAACGTTTTGTCCACCATTACCCCATGCTGCTACTGTAAGAAAATAAATGACTGTCAGACCCCCGAATGCTTTTTTGTCTCCTGAAGTGGGGTTTCTTCAGGTTAGTATGGCTACCGACTCACAGACAAAGTTTTTTTTTTTTTTTGGCAAAAGCAGCTTCTGTGTGATTGGTAGGGATGAGCTCAGCTGTGTTTGGATCCTAGTCCAAATCCAGCAGAGCTATCCCACTAGGAGGCAGTGTCTGTGGCCAAGGCATTCCCTTCCCCGCAGCCATGCATATACATTTGGATTTTGCAAAAGTGCTTGACACAGTTCTCCACATACGGTTAAAGTGTAAGGTAAAGTCTACAGGCTTGGAAAGATCAGTTTATAAACGGATAAAAAAATTGGCTAAAAGACCGAATTCAGAGAGTAGTGGTTAATGATTCTTACGCTGAATAGTCTAGGGTTATTTGTGGTGTACCCCAAGGTTCAGTGTTGGGATCTTTACTGTTTAATAGATTTATAAAATGATATAGGGTCTGGGATTAAGAATACCATTTTAATCTTTGCCGATGACACCAAGCTATGCAGTGGAATAACGTCCTTACAGGATGTCTTTAACTTACAAGCCAACCTCAACGCACTGTTTATTTGGGCAACTATGTGGCAAAAGAGATTTAATGTTGATAAATGTAAAGTTATGCACTTGGGGGCCAAGAATATGCATGCATCATACATACTAGGGGGAAGTACAATTGGGGGAATCAATGGTGGAGAAGGACCTGGGTGTTCTGGTAGATCGTAAGTTTAATAAATGGCATGCAATGCCAAGCTGCGGTTTCCAAAGCGAGCAAAGTCCTTTCTTGTATTAGGAGAGGTATGGACGAGAGAGAGAGAGAGAGAGAGAGAGAGAGAGAGAGAGAGAGAGAGAGACGTAGAGAGAGAGAGAGAGAGAGAGAGAGAGAGAGAGAGAGACGTAGAGAGAGAGAGAGAGAGAGACATAGAGAGAGAGAGAGAGAGATCATTTTCCCCTATACAAATCATTAGTAAGACCTCATCTGGCATACGCAGTTCAGTTTTGGGCACCAGTTCATAAAAAGGATATCGGGGGGGAACTGGTGAAAGTGCAGAGAAGAGCGACCATACTGAAAGGAGGCATGGAGCAGCTCAGCTATGAGGAAAGATTAGAGGAACTGAATTTATCCTCTCTTGAGAAGAGGAGATTAAGTGGTCCATATAGTGAACTTGGTGTTGAGTTATTTGCTATAAGGTCATCACAGAGGACAAGGGGGCACTCTTTACATCCGAAGGAAAAAAGATATTTAATCTCCAAATACGGAAAGGCTTCTTCACTGTAAGAGCTGTGAAAATGTGGAATAGACTCCCTCAAGAGGTGGTTCTGGCCAGCTCAGTAGATGATTTTAAGAAAGGCCTGGATTATTTTCTAGATACACATAATATAACTGGATAGTAACATTTATAGATAAAGTTGATCCAGGAAATAACCGATTGCCTTTCGGGGGATATGTTGGAGGAAATAAGATCATGCTTTTTTTTTTTTTTTTGCCTTCCTCTGGATCAACTGTTGGTATATGATTGTAATTATATATATATATATATATATATATATATATATATATATATATATATATATATATATATATATATATATATATATATTTTCCTTCTATTGGTTAAACTAGACGGACTTGTGTCTTTTAACAACCAGACTAACTGTGTAACTATGTATGTAACAAGGGCCATGTATACATGTGACTGTACGGCAGGGAATACCTTGGCTGCCTATGATTATTTGTTGCAGTGACAGCTGTTTGGTGGGATAGCTGAGGCGGGATCGGACTAGGGTGCAAACACACTTGAGCTCATCTCTACTGATTGGCTGGAAGGCCACAGCACTGTCACATGCTCCCAGCTCCCCCCATACATAGAAATGTTGGGCAGTGTTTCCAGCCTCAATGGAGTGCAGAGACAGTATAGGGAAAATTGGACTTTAAAGACCATGCAGGGCAAGATAACAGTGTTTCTGCAAAGCATTAAAGCAGAACCCCACCCAAAAGGGGAAGTTTCGCTTTTCTTCCTCCTCTGCCATATTTTGCATTATTTTTTTTTATTGGAAGGGGGGGAGCAGGTACCTAATTTTCCAAGGTGCTCACACCCACCTCTGCTGGAATCGCCTAGGCTATTCCACTGCCCCTTCTGGGACATGTCACAGGTCCCAGAAGGCATGTGCAGTGGGGAGCAATCGGCTTCTTGCAGTTAAGATACCGGCGCCAGGGACCCAAAGGCCGGTGAAAAACTGGCGCAGGTAAGGACGGCGCTGAATCCCTGGACCGGGAAGTCCTTTATTACAAGTCCCTTTATTACAAGTCAGCAGCTACAGAATTTGTAGCTGCTGACCTTAAATTTTTGAAAACTTGGCTGAAGAACCGCTTCAAAGTGCAGGGCACTTAGTTGTTACCCTCCTCAGCAGCACATATTGCCCCTTCCCTGCTTATCTATTTAGCCCACCAGGAATGGTACCACTTAGCACCACTTTTTATGTTGCAAAATATTTGAGTAACTGTTAATTAAACTTATATTTTTTATAAAAAATACACTGAAATTTTAATGAACACATATACAATGTAATCCCTATTTAAGAATTTAAGAAAAAATGAGACCGTGTTGAGTAAAAAGATTCCATATATGTCAAGTGTTAAAACTGTGCATGCCTTCAAAATGTTGACAAACCAAAATATCCAAAATTGCAAACAGGCAGCACTTTAATAACTTTAACAGCTCATCAATTCAGAAAAGAGCACTTTTTAAAATATACTTTTATGCACTGTAATCCAAAGTGACCGACACAGTCAGCAGGCAGAGTGAAAAAATGACAGCGACCAGTCAGTCAATGTGTAAACAAAGCACATTGATGACAGGACCAGCTGTCACAGTGCTAAGGAGCCAATTATTGCAGTTTCCAATCATTAGTCTAATGGCTCGTACACACTATAAGAAAATCGGGCGAACATTTTTATCCGAGGAACGATTGCTTGATTTTCTGATGGTGTGTACACAACTTTCGACAGCTGATTCCAACCTTCCAAACAAAAAATTCTGAAGGGACAAACTCCACATTTTTTCTCGTATGGGAACAGAACAAACGATTTTCATTTAATGAGTACCATTTTCGTATGAGGAATATCAGATACGAAGGACTTTTCGTACATTTCTTCTATCGTCGGTTCCGAAGCTGTGAAACATCGAGGAAAACCGGCCAATCGTTCATCTGAGTTTCTCATAGTGTGTACCGGGCTTAAGGCCGGCCATACATGGGTTGAATACCAAAGAATTTTCTTTCGAACATTCATAGCTAAGAATTTTCATTCATATTTTGCACCATTAGTGGGCCACAGCAGCGGACTATTTTTCGTGCGGCCATTGAAATTTGAGCGATCGGACATGTTGGGAAATGTTTTTAAAAAAAATCAAAACTTGAGGTGATTGTAGCCATATTAGTGCAAACGTGACAGAGAGAATTAAGTACCGTCTGTGATACTTTTTTTAATTGCACTAACATATCATTTTTCATGGACGAGCTTTAGGGGTGTGTCCCCTTCTTCAAAGTCCAAGCAGTACTCGGACCTTGAAGAAGGGGACACACCCCGAAAGCTCATCCATGAAAAATGATATGTTAGTGCAATTAAAAAAAGTATCACGGACAGTACTCAATTTTCTCTAAAAAAATCAAATTTTTAATCAATGATGGGAGAATGGTGTGAGAAACAAAATGGAAAAAGAAATGTGCATGAGCGGTGACCTGGAAACAGAAGAACATTCCCGGCCACAAAAATTATTTTCTGTAGTAACATGAGGTGAAATTGAAGGCTTTGTTGGCCGAATTTTGAAATCGATGGTGGTGGCACAATCGGATTATAAAACAAACAAAATTTCTCATTTTCAAATGAAAATTCATTTGGAATTTGACCCATGTATGGTCTGCACAAAAGACTGGCAGCCATCATTGACAGCGCGGCCTTAGGCCTAGGAGCGTACACAGGTGGACTAGAACATAGATTAAACATTCTCTCACCACCATGTCCAAGAAAATTACTCTGGGATTGTGGTCATGAAGATTTTACTGGCAGGGCCTGCCGTTACTGACGAAGTGTTGTGGCATCTTTGATTGGGCTATTCTGCTATTGTAGAAGAGTGGTCAGCTGATTTTCAACAGCTGCACAGAGATGTTTTATCAGCAGAAGCTTAGTTGGCCAATATGGGGTAATGGACTTGTTTCATGATTAATACGGAAAATCTATTTTGCAGAAATAAAGTAACTAATAATGGCAAAGTGTATAAGCATTAGAGTCTAAAAATGCTCAAGTAACCAGGGTTTAGAGAGCAAATATGAAAGTTCATATGAGGCAGGTATGTACACCTGTGTCCAACTTCAAAATGGCCTGAGAGTATGGAATGTTCTGATTACACCATCACCTGCACTGCTTACAGGTGCCCAAAGACTATGCCTGTTATGACAGAAGAAGCATTGCATTATACTGTACACAATGTATGTGCATATATGTGCTGGAAACCTTCCAATAACACATTTCTCACCGTGGTCTTCTGAAAGTCAAGCCGTACTGCTGACATGCCAAGCCCACCGTGGGTGTGTATACAATAGGCATGAACCTCTCGATGTCTGAAGTCAGCACGCGATAGAAGAGCTTCTCATTCCTGTCTTGTAAAGTCATCAGGATGATGTATCTGAAGGTTAACAAGAAGGGAAAGTTAGAACAGAACCATTGTGCCATATGTAAACTATGTGCTGGTTTTTTTTTGTCTTTGCAATGGAACTTTATATACATTGTGTGTGATCAAAAAAGAAAAAAAAAACCTCAAGGCATTTTGACAGGATCTGTGTAAATTGTGGGCTATGGACCTCCTAGGTTGGTTTCTAGTGGTTGTGGCAACCAGACAACATTTAACTAGTTACAGTTAAAAAGGCTTGAGAGAATAAAACTTGGTTTATCTATAGCTCCACCAATTCTTCTGTCACATGTCTTATCTGTGAATAAGCAATACTTGTTCTATGTTTAGTAACAGGTTAAGATAAGCCATGGAGATTGCTATGTAATGTAATTAAAGCTCAAGCCAAAGAAATCTTTTTTTTTTTTTCCTTCTTGTTTTGGAGATACAGTATGTTGTAAGGTACCAGAAATAAAGACCATGTATCAATGTCAGTCTCCACGTTCAAAGTAGCATAGGTCCATGGGGGGGGGGCAACCTTATGCACAAAACAGACATATTGACACCTAACCTTGCTGCTGTATCTCATGAGCATTAATCCCTGGAGCCACCCACAGACACAGCTTTAATGAAGAAGGTTTTCAAAGCCGTGGAGCTGTGGTTTGTTTGCACCTGGGCAGTGGTGAGCTGGGGCATGTTCGGACTAGGATCCAAATCTATGTGTTTGAACCCACCAGAACATGGTCACGCCAATTATCTGCAGCTGGGGCTTTCATAGTTACATAGTTACATAGTAGGTGAGGTTGAAAAAAGACACACGTCCATCAAGTCCAACCTATGTGTGTGATTATGTGTCAGTATTACCTTACATATCCCTGTATGTTGCGGTCATTCAGGTGATTATCTAATAGTTTCTTGAAGCTATCAATGCTCCCCGCTGAGACCACCGCCTGTGGAAGGGAATTCCACATCCTTACCGCTCTTACAGTAAAGAACCCACTACGTAGTTTAAGGTTAAACCTCTTTTCTTCTAATTGTAATGAGTGGCCCCAAGTCTTATTAAACTCTCTTCTGCGAAAAAGTTTTATCCCTATTGTGGGGTCACCAGTACAGTATTTGTAAATTGAAATCATATCTCCTCTCAAGCGTCTCTTCTCCAGAGAGAATAAGTTCAACGCTCGCAACCTTTCCTCATAACTAAGATCCTCCAGAGCCTTTATTAGCTTTGTTGCCCTTCTTTGTACTCGTTCCATTTCCAGTACATCCTTCCTGAGGACTGGTGCCCAGAACTGGACAGCATACTCCAGGTGCGGCCGGACCAGAGTCTTGTAGAGCGGGAGAATTATCGTTTTATCTCTGGAGTTGATCCCCCTTTTAATACATGCCAATATTCTGTTTGCCTTATTAGCAGCAGCTTGGCATTGCATGCCATTGCTGAGCCTATCATCTACTAGGACCCCCAGGTCCTTTTCCGTCCTAGATTCCCCCAGAGGTTCTCCCCCGAGTGTATAGATTGCATTCATATTTTTGCCACCCAAATGCATTATTTTACATTTTTCTACATTGAACCTCATTTGCCGTGTAGTCGCCCACCCCATTAATTTGTTCAGGTCTTTTTGCAAGGTTTCCACATCCTGCGGAGAAGTTATTGCCCTGCTTAGCTTAGTATCGTCTGCAAATACAGAGATTGAACTGTTTATCCCATCCTCCAGATCGTTTATAAACAAATTAAATAGGATTGGTCCCAGCACAGAACCCTGGGGAACCCCACTACCCACCCCTGACCATTCTGAGTACTCCCCATTTATCACCACCCTCTGAACACGCCCTTGTAGCCAGTTTTCAATCCATGTACTCACCCTATGGTCCATGCCAACGGACCCTATTTTGTACAGTAAACGTTTATGGGGAACTGTGTCAAATGCTTTTACAAAATCCAGATACACCATGTCTACGGGCCTTCCTTTATCTAGATGGCAACTCACCTCCTCATAGAAGGTTAATAGATTGGTTTGGCAAGAACGATTCTTCATGAATCCATGCTGATTACTGCTAATGATATCGTTCTTATTACTAAAATCTTGTATATAGTCCCTTATCATCCCCTCCAAGATTTTACATACTATTGATGTTAGGCTAACTGGTCTGTAATTCCCAGGGATGTTTTTTGGGCCCTTTTTAAATATTGGTGCTACATTGGCTTTTCTCCAATCAGCTGGTACCATTCCAGTCAGTAGACTGTCTGTAAAAATTAGGAACATTGGTCTGGCAATCACCTGACTGAGTTCCCTAAGTACCCTCGGATGCAAGCCATCTGGTCCCGGTGATTTATTAATGTTAAGTTTCTCAAGTCTAATTTTAATTCCGTCCTCTGTTAACCATGGAGGTGCTTCCTGTGTTGTGTCATGAGGATAAACACTGCAGTTTTGGTTACTGAAGCCCCCCGATTCACTCGTGAAGACTGAGAAGAATAAATTCAATACCTTTGCCATCTCCCCATCCTTTGTAACCAGATGTCCTTCCTCATTCTGTATGGGGCCAATATGGTCTGTCCTCCCTTTTTTACTGTTTACATACTTAAAAAAATTTATTGGGATTTTTTTTGCTCTCCTCCGCTATGTGTCTTTCCTTGCCCTGCAATGGCACATGTACCCCTTGTATATGTGCATGTGGTGATGGGAATGCCCCTGCCACAGATGATTGGCCTGTACATGTGGGTTCAGATCTCAGTCTGAACATGCTTGAGCTCATCACTACTCCTGAGATACAAAAAGGGATTTCCCATACTGCACTGGTATAAGCCCAAACAGCCAGCACTTAAAACAAGTCCATGGGAAAATTACATTAACACACACATATAAAAACAGCCTTCCACTGAGGGTTGAAGGCCTTAAGTTCTGCCTTAAAGCATACGTCTTGTTAAAAAATAAACAAAAAAATTAGCGCAAGGGATAGTACTTACTACAGATACTCCTCGTTTAGCGACGTACCTGTTTAACCACTTTAAGACCGGTCCTCTTTTTTAGATGTGGTGTTTTCAAGTTAAAAACGGGGGGTTTTTTTGATAGAAAATGACTTAGAACCCCCAAACATTATACATTTTTTTCTAACATCCTAGAGAATAAAATGGCAGTCGTTGCAATACTTTCTGTCACACCGCATTTGCGGAGCGGTCTTACAAGCGCACTTTTTTTTAAAAAAAATCAACTTTTTTTAATAAAAAAATAAGACAACAGTAAAGTTAGCCCAATTTTTTTATATTGTGAAAGATAATGTTATGCCGAGTAAATTGATACCAAACATGTCACGCTTCAAAATTGCGCCCGCTCGTGGAATGGCGACAAACTTTTACCGTTCAAAATCTCTATAGGCGACATTTAAAAAATTCTACCGGTTGCATACTTTGCATTATAGAGGAGGTCTGGGGCTAGAATTATTGTTCTTGCTCTACCGATCGCGGCGATACCTCACATGTGTGATTTGAACACTGTTTTCATATGCGGGCACTACTCACGTATGCGTTCGCTTCTGCACGCGAGCTCGGCTGGACTTTTTTTTTTTCTTATTCATTTTACCTTTTACTTTTTCTTTTTACACTGTTTAAAAAAAAAAAAAAGTGTCACTTTTATGCAAGTCTGTTGGGTTTTCCTGAATGATTAGCGCCGCAGGCTATAAGCCAGCAACACTGATTGTATTTTGCCGGCAGAAGGCTCTCCACCGGCAGAACATAATATCACTGTGGGAGGGATTCCCTCATCAACACTGATTGTGTTGATGGGGGAATCTAGAGATTTTCTTGCTTCCACAGGTGGAAGGAAAGAAAATTGCATAATGTATGAGCTGCTTTACTCTGTTTTTTTGTTTTGTTTTTTAAGAAGAATTTCAGGTATGGCATTTTTACATATGTACATAGCTACATTGCGGGATCCCTCTAGTTGGTGGAAATCAACGTAGTAGACATGGCTTCTCCAGCTCCAGCGATCTCCACTTGCTTCCGAGTCCCGTGCCGAGTGGCTGCCCTGCTGCATCAGCAAAACAGAAGGTCGGTCGCTCGGCACAGGTGCCTTTCACAAAATGCTTTGTATTCTCTCAATGAATGCTCAGTATTCTCTGACTGGAGGAGGTGTAGATTGTGACGTCACCTCATCCAATCAGAGAAAACTTTGCAATGATTGAGAGAATGCAAAGCAATCTCTAAATGGGGCCTGAGCTGAGTGACCAACCTCCTGTGTTCACAATGCAGCAGGGCAGGTGCTTGGCACGGGGTCCAGAAGCAAGTGGAGATCACAGGAGTAAATGATGTTTACTATAGTGATTTCCAGCTTCTAGAGAGATCCCACATGTATCACGGTATATACATAGTTACAGGCTGGATCAATGTATCGATGTAAAAAAATGCCATACCTGGAATTCTTCTGTAAAAAAACAAAACACAAATACAGAGTGTAAGAAAATGGGGGGTGATTAAATAAATATCAATATCATAAATAATATTGTTATTATTAATCAGCACCCACTTCTCACTGCTCAATAGGGGCAGGTCAGCAATGAACACACATCACAAACTGTAGGTGAAAAAGATTATATTGTATAAAGAATTAAACATGAACAGCTTAGTTACTGGTCAGGAAATATTACATAAAACAAATCTCAAGAGGCAAAAAATTAAGAAAAAGTCACAGACAAAGATTTACAGTGACAACTGGTACTATCAAATTTGACCTACCTCTATTGAATGGGGGAGAAGTGGGTGTTGAATAGGGAGAAGTGGGTGTTGATTAAGAATATTGATGTAATTAATTAATGTCATTATTATTTAGTTAATTACCCCCGATTTTAATACAGGAGCATTGTACACTTAAAAAGGAACAGTGGCATGCCTTACAAATGTTTACTGTGCTCTGCAGAGAGAGAACTACGTGGGTCACCGCAGACTCCACCGCACAATTTTTGAAAGGGTTGTAGAATACCTACCATGGTGTATGTAGCCCCGTGGAGTATAACGGAGAGCAAATGGCGATTTACGCACTTTGTTTTCTCAACCTTAAAGCGGGATTCCGTCCTAAAAAAACAAAAATTTAAAAGTCAGCAGCTACTAACACTGTAGCTGCTGACTTTAAATAAGTACTTACCTGTCCTAGGTGCCCACGATGTCGGCCGCCCGAGGCCGACCCGTCCCTCGGCTCTCGGGTCCCGGCGCCGCCATCCTAAGTAAGAGAAACAGGCAGTGGAGCCTTGCGGCCTAACTGCCAGTTTCCTACTGCGCACACGCGAGCGGCGCAGCGCTTCGTTCTGTGAATGGCCCCGTGGTGTTCTGGGAACACACACAGTTTCCAGAAGACAACGGGGCTGCTCACCGAGCAGCAGAACACACCGCGGAAGAGGCAGATTAGGAAGACTGCCTAGCAACAAGGGTTTAGGTAAGTTTTTTTCAGGATTTTTGGTGATTTTTTTTTTTCAGGGTGGCCCTCCACTTTAAGTGGATGTTCCCTCATTACTTACACAGTCTTTAGGGCAAAATGATTATCAGGTTGGTTTTTAAAGTGACCCGGCCAGTTATTACAAAGCTGAAATAAAAGTGACTCTAAGCCATGTCTTTAATATGGTATTCTGCCACCACTTAAAGGATTGAGATATAACAGATGTAGATATATTCATTGGGATTCCTAATCCATTAACCATGGTTTGAATGAGAAATGGAGATTATTATGTAAATTACAGGCACAAAATAGAAACCCGGACAACCTTCAAGGCAAATACTCCCTTGTCTTGCAGATTGTCCAAATTCTGTTTTTTACCTGCAATTTACATAATAATCTCCATTTCTCATACAAGCCATGGTGAATGGATTACGAGGAATCCTTCTGGATTTATCTACATCCATTTATTTCAGTCCTTTAAGTGGGAATAAAACACCATGTTAAAGTTATGAATTGAGTTAATTTGCTGTATTACTATATGATTGCAGTTTGCTAAAGGGTGAAAGCTATATATTGTTCTTGGATTACGACAAACTTGACCATTTGGACATACTGTATACATTCAATTCATAAAGTGATTGTAAACCCTTCATTTTTATTTTTTTTTAATACAAAACAGGTCATAATGTTTGATATCAATGTCAAAAACAAAACAAAAAAGTAAAGAGATTTTTCTTTTCTTAGGGAAAGTTGGGGTTCATTTGGTTATAACTCTTTGCTCTATTGCTTACGACGGTGTTGTTCTCAATTGCATAGGTCATGTCACAGGCAGCAGATATCAAAGACTTTGCCTCCGTCCCTCCTGCTCCGGCTAGGGGTTCTGAACATGGTAGCACGCCCTGCTTGAGAACCTGGACTGTCCCAAGACTCATGGCTCAACTACAAAACAGGGGTATTTCGCACCCGGCTTTGGCTCACAAAGCGGAGCTATTCAGATTATTCCCCTGTGCTTCAGGCTCTAATGCTGAGCAGGTTACCCTACGGTCTGTCGCCTCGCCCCTTTCACAGATTCACACCTCCTGTCAGGAGTTGCGGGCCAGAGTTGAGGTTTTGGAAAACCATCAGAGTCCGGCCCCAGAGGCTCCTACCGTTCTAGGGACATCAGCAGGTTCTGGGACCCCCTTGGTACCATGCCCTGTACCTTTAGCTTTAGGTAAAAATACAAGTGCTCCTTCCAATACCCCGGCGTCTTACCAGGTACGTCCAGGGTATTCCAGAGTTTACGCCTGGCCCCAGCTCATTCAGCTGACATAGCGGATGCTTTCAAACTACCCCCGATTCTGCTGTCACTCTGGCAGTGGCATGGGATAAAGTGGAGGGGTCTGTATTATTTTTCTATTAAACTTGCCTTTGGGTCCAGAAGCAGCCCTTGGCTGTTTGATACTTTCACACAGGCACTCAGCTGGATACTCACCCATATAGAACGCCATTAAGAAGTCATCCACTCTCTGGATGATTTCCTCCTCGTCGAAAGTTCCAAACAGGCCACGCCTGTTTAAACTGCTCCCAACATCCCACTGGTGGCAAGAAAAATGGAATGCTCAGTGACACTGCACTTACATTCCTGGGAATCACGCTGGATACTCGGGCTATGTAGGTCAGTCTGCCTGCAGACAAGTTACACAGAATCAGAGATCGGATACATGTGTTCACAATCTCCCAAGCCTGTTCCAGGGTAGAATTGCAGTCACTGTCAGGCATGCTTAATTTTGCCATGAGGATCATTCCCCAGGGTAGATCGTTCATTTCGCGTTTGTTGGCCTTGTTACCTTCAGTCCCCGACTCTGACTCTCGGGTCAAGTTAGATTTCGTGGCTCTATCCGACTTGCGTATGTGGGACGAGTTCCTCTAACTGGAATGGAATCGCCATATTCATCCCTGCAGAGTCGTTTTTTTCTCCTCAAGTCTTGACCGATACAGCAGCCACCAAAGGCTATGCAGCTATTTTTGGCACTTACTGGCTAGCTGGGCTATGGCCAGTTGAGATCTTGGCTATTCCAGGGTTTGCGCAGACATAAGCTTTGTTTGAGAACTGCCTCAGTGTTGGCAGCGCAGGCGTGGGGGCGCTTTTGGACAGGTTAAACAGTTGTTTTCTCAACTGACAATCAGGCTACCTCAGAAATTTTTACTAAAGGCAGAGACAGGTCTACCCATCATGTCTTTTGTACGTAGGCTGATTTGGCTGTCCCTTCAGTTCCATTTCTACATACACTCTAGGTTCATCAGTGGTATATAGAATACAGCAGCAGATGCTCTGTCCCATTTTAACTATTTTCCGACAGGTCTCAGACACAGACGCCTGTGTCAGACTGTCCCCGCATTTCTCGCTGCTAACGATGGACTAGATTCCCACTGGGCTGATGTGGCAGTTTGGATCTACAAGTCATTATCAAGTAACACCAGGAAGGCTTATAACATGGCCCGGAATACCTTCCAGGCTTTCCAGTCTCAGTATCCTGGGAGTAATTGTCACAAACATGCAATATCTTTTCGCTGCCTTCTGCCACTCCTAGCTCAAGCTATCCTACAGCACTATCAAGACATATCTGGCAATAATTCTACTCCTTGGTGCTCCCCTCTTCTCAGCACAGTTCATGAAACGTTGCCGCACCTTGCTGTCAAACCTAGGTTTGGACCCCAAAGCTTATTCCAGCTATTCTTTCAGGATAGGTGCGGCTTCTGCTGCTTCTTGCCGCCAAGGGGTCCCCATTCATGTGATCAAGAAGTGAGGTAGGTGGAATTCAGCATGCTTCTCCAGATATATCCCTGATCCACATGTTGAGATGTCATGGGCTTTCGGCTGGTTAATGTTACATACGATTACTTTTAATGAATCGTATGCTAGCTCATCCTACTGTCTTTATTTTTTGCCCCCTTTAGGCATACTGACCATCTGACTATGGCACACCCCAGGTCACTTTTCCTGTTTCCCCTCATACCTTTTCCTAATGCGGTCTACTAGAGACTCCGAGTACAAATGGGAAGGCTGACTGCGGTCAGCCTGCATTTGTAGGAGGAGTCAGGCTGTATTTAAACCCAACCTCTGTCCTCCATTGCGTGTGGATGGTTCTGTCATGTCCCACCCGCCCTTCCCCTTTTCTTTCTATTTCTTCTCTTTTACTTATACTTGGGTATGCCCCCTTTACGCATACTGACCATGTGACTACGGCACACCCCAGGTCACTTTTCCCGTTTCCCCTCATACCATTTCCTAATGCGGTCTACTAGAGACTCCGAGTACAAATACACGCTCACACACACACACACAAGTTTTTTTTTTTTTAAAAACGAATTTCTTCATCATTTTAGGCCAATATTTATTCTAAATATTTTTGGTGAAAAAAAAAAATGGCTATAATATTGATTGGTTTGCGCAAAAGTTATAGCGTCTACAAAATATTATTTTTTTTTTACTAGTAATGGCAGTGATCTGCAATTTTTAGCAGGACTGCAACATTGCGGCGGACACTTTTGACACTTTTTTGGGACCATTGACATTTATACAGCGATCAGTGCTAAAAATAGCCACAGATTACTATATAAATGTCACTGGCAGGGAAGGGGTTAGCACTAGGGGGCGATCAAGGAGTTAGGTGTTCCCTAGGGAGGTATTTGTAACTGTGGGGGAAGTGTAGTGACTGGGGGAAGAGAGAGATTGCTGTTCCTGATCACTAGGAACAACAGATCTGTCTCGCCTCCCCTGACAGAACGGGGATCTGTCTGTTTACATTGACAGATCCCCGTTCTGTCTCTCTCAGGAGCGATCGCAGGTGGCCAGCAGAGATCGCGGCTGCCGGCCACAAGCATCAGCTCCAGCGTCGCACACGCACCCCCTAGTGGTCTTAAAGCGGCCGCCATACAAGGACGCCGATTCGAACAGGAAAGCCCAGTACAACTGCAGGGGGTTGATCCTTAAAGCAGAGTTCCACCCAAAAATGGAACTTCCGCTTTAAGAGAAGGTGACCCCCTGACATGCCACATTTGGCATGTCATTTTTTTGGGGGGGAGCGGATACCCTCTTTTCAGAGTGTTCCAGCTCCCACTTCCTTCTGGCGCACCCTCGGTGCTGGAAGGAAGATCACCTCTCCCCCCTCCCTCTAGGCAATCATCTGGGACACGTCACAGGTCCCAGATGATTGTGCGGCCAGTCAGGGCGTGCGGCACGGCTCGCGCATACGCAGTGGGTGCCCGGCTGTGAAGCCACAGCCGGGCGCCCACAGTTACAATGCTGGCGCCGCCGAACGGAGGGGGAAATGAGCGGGGCTTCGATCCCCTGTATCGCTGGACCGTGGGACAGGTAAGTGTCCAAATATTAAAAGTCAGCAGCTGCAGTATTTTAGCTGCTGACTTTTAATTTTTTTTTTTTTTAAGCGGAACTCCGCTTTAACTGGATAAGCAATAAAGTGCTGCTTGTGTTATAAAGGAACATGGTAAAAAAAAAAAAAAAAAAGACACAACTGCTTATATCTGCCAGCAGTTACCCAGCTGGAACAGGGCCACACAGATATCAAATGAAAATTAAACAAACTTTTAACATACTTGTCCAGATCGCTGGCCTTAGTTTCATAACTCTTGATGACACGCAGAGTTTGTACATCTTGGCTCAGGAAACATGGAGGAAGGAGGCCGTGAATGCCAAGCTGCAGACGTTCTTCAAGTGTGAATGCCATTCCCTGACAAAAAACAGACATAATATTGTAATGGCCACCTGTAATATTATAGAAACAAAGCCTTCTCTATATTCAAGGAAAAAAAAAAAAAAGGTAAAGAGGACCAGTCCTGAATGTTTTAAAAGTGGTAAAAGACATTTAAAGCTTAACTACAAGCAAAACGGGAAAATAAGCATTAAAAGCATTAAAAGTACATATAAAAAAGAGAGCCGTGTTACCTGTCAAAGGATTTGTTATTCTGTTCAGCCAGTCCTGAGATTTACACACAGCAGAGCCAGGCTGCTGCCGCTAAGCAATACAGGTGGGTGGCCTTCCTTACCTGGCCTGTGATTGAACAGCAAAGTAACAGCAGAAGGCTGATAAGGCATCCCTCCTCTCAGCATGTTTAAATCACATTTACCAGTACATTACTCCTAAATGACTTAAATATTACCCCACCATCCCCGAGTCTGATTTCCACTGCCCAGGGAAAACTCACACCAAGTAAAATTAAGGAGTTTGACTATCTGTATATGCATTTAACAACAACAGTGGAAATAAACTATCAACATGAAGAAATTTTAAATAAATGAGAAGGGATGGTATATTTAATGGTTTTAAACTATTTTTTTTTTACATTTGTTCACTTGCTTCCTGGATTCTGGCCTAGGCCAAAATTATGTCATATATTTCAGGAGTCTTCATGGACATTGTTTCCCCCTTTCATCTAGAGGAGGAGTTTTCTCAGCTATGTACATCCTCCTGCCTGCATACCTGAGCTAAGGGTAGAGGGATTCCAGAAAATAAATGTTACATCAATCACCTGTCCTTTAAACAAGATAGGTGCAGCTAGAAATGCCAGAGGGGTGTTTTTCAAAGAGATTTCTCAACAAAAATAAAGTATGGATAGATGGGCAAATTTGTTTTGAATATTAAAAATGAATTAAATGCTGCAACAAATTAGGTGACCTCTCTGATATATGATGGCTCTTCTTAACATCTTAATAGACCAACCCGGGTTAACGGGATATTCTAAGTGAACTAGCTCATTGTCAGTCCACCCATGAAGCAGGAACCATGACAGCCTATTGTCGTTGCTATACTACGGTAGTCATAAATATTCTAATGGTCCTTGATATTGTAACGATACCCTGTGACCCCTGCGTGGGTCCCTCCCCTGTTAATAGCCAGATATTGGCTGAGCTGTTGCGCATCTGTATTGTTTTGTGTTTGTTAAGAAAATAAAAAATGTTTAAAAAAAAAAAAAATGAATTAAATAGTTTTAATTTTCAGTTTGCGGTGCTCAGATACAGCTCCCTTCCACTTTAAAAGAACCCATAACTGCATTACTTGGAGTTTTCTGTATATCGGCCTGGAGTTTAGCGTTAAAAAGTTTCCACTTATACAGGATGGACTATTCAGTCCTCAGGCTCTTCAATTCCACAGGAGCCATGAGGGTTAAATGGAGCCAGAGCCTTTTTACTGATGTCAACCATACCATGATGGACATCAAAGAGCTCAACATCTTTCACCATTCAATGGCTTCCTCAGGAGACTCGTGAATTACAGACTGAATTAGTATATTACTACATCGAATGAATGTCATTAGTTTAAAAAAATGGACAATAAATCATCTGAAAGGCCATCTCACCCCGGATGCATGGCAAGAAATCCTTGGTGATCAATATGTAAACAGATGTTAAGACCCAGTAGGATTGCAGCTAGAAATATCAGTGTGTCATAGGAGGAATACAACCAACCAATGGGAGCCTCGTCATCAATTGATGTAGTTATATACTGATTTAGTCTGTATCTAAGGTATAAATATACCTATACAATTTACATGTTTGACTTAAATGTGTTATTTTTCTATTCATTTATAGAATTATTTTGTACAGTGATTCACAAGTCTCCTGAGGAAGCCACTGAATGGTGAAACATGTTGCGCTGATTGTGCACCCCTTATGACAGCATTAATCATCCATGATGGTTTTTAGATTACTTTTTTTTCAACTTTTGGATATTCATAATAAAATGTAGTGATTTTAATAATTAATTGTTGGTATATCAATTTGTTTGGCACCTTAAAAATCCAATTACTTGTATCTGTAAACAATTTGTGTATTTCTGGGATGTGGGGTCTCTGATCCTCACATCCTTGGCTGATAATCCAATTCTTTATAAATATATATATATATATAGCCGTGGCCTGTACTTAGCCAAAGGGGCACACATAATATACAGTAAACGTAAGACTACAAAAGACCGTGGACATATTTCAGGAGATAGCCAAAGACTGTGGACTGTGGATTATATATTGTGGTTGGAGAATGTAGACATGCTGCAGGACACAGAGACTTGGGAATATAACATACGATAGTTAGAGATCATTGCCATCACAGCCCCCTTAAAAACCAATGATCCCCCTCCCACCATCAACTGCTGGCCACATTACGAGAACCACGAACCACAGTCTGAACATGAGGGATTTTTGTACAACATGTTGTCCATCAATGTAAATTATTAGCTACTACCCCAATGCAACAATGATATGTAACTTCAGTAAAAGGATATATTTTATGATTACAGCAGCTCTTCATTTTAATGCTTTATTCTGCCTTCCATTACAACAGAGTGCTTTTTTTTTTAATAGCTTCATTACTTCTGTACAAAATACTCTGAGCTAGCCAAGCACAAAATCTATTCCACATGTTATACAACTTCTATTTAAGGCTGGGTAGCTATTACTGTACATTAATGCACATTAAAAAGGAAGATCCTATTTGCAGTCATATGCATGGCTCTTAGTATTTTCCAGCTAGGCTTTAAACAGGCAGGTAATAACCCATCCATTAGGTGTAAAATGACATGTCTGGTGCTATTAGCGCCAAGCCATTAAAGAGGAAAAAACAATAAAAAAAAAAAAAAAACACACACACCAAACTTATACTCAGATTGCTCAATGTGAAATCGGAATAGTGAGATGTAAACATTAAACAAATCAGTGTCGAGGTGAGTTAACATCGTGACATTATCATCAAGGATTAAAAGGACAACTTGATGACTTCTAGTAATCTGCGGACAAACCATTGCTTAGGTGCAGATACAGAAAGGTCAACCACGGAAAGATCTTTCCGAGAGAAATCTTTCCATAGATATGTATGAATAGAAACATACAAGAGTGACAGCAGAAAAAAAAAAAAAACACCAAGTGGTTCTTCAACCAGTCTGCCTCACTTAATTTTAATTTTATTTTTTTAACCCTTTTGTCTGAATATATGTCGGGGCTGGGCTCAGCCCTTCCTTCTCTGAGCTGGCCGTTCAGCTGTCGGGTAATTGCCAGCTCCCATCTCTCCACAGTTACTCAGCTGTTGATGATATCCTGCTCGTCAGTCCTGCCTACTTAAGCCGTCCAAGTCCAGAGGAGCTCTGCCTTCGCCTTGGTCACATCACAGAAACTATCTCCTGCGATCCTGCTCAAGACTTGTTTGGCCGACATCCCTTCTGGCTCCAGATCCTGCTTGCTGTTCCATTGCATTGATCCCTGACTCCTGGCTTGGCTGACTATCCATTCCGGTTACTGAACTTTGGCTATGTTTTGACTATTTTTGTTCTTTTTACTTTTATTATTAAACAAGTGTGATTTAACTGTACTTCTGTCTCGGCATGATTTCATGGTTTCTGACAATATAGCGTAGATCTGTGTTTATCCCAAGTATGTTTAAATCTAGTTCATTTACTGCCTACAAACACAATACCTCTGCTGGAAGTCTGTTCCAAGCATCAATTCTTTCAGTAAGAAATACTATGGATAGTTTTGAATTCTCCTCCTGCTATTTATAGATCCACATATTCATACCTGTATGCAACCCTAACAATAAATTTTTCAAGTTTGCTCCCTTTTGTCATAACTGTTCAATAAATACATTTAAAAAAATGTGGATTTTTCAAGAAATGTTGTGAGCTGAGAACTTTTTGTGCTCTCTGTCTGTGCATAAGTGAATGTTTGATAAATATCAGATTAACTACTTTATAAATATGTCTCCTAACCCCTTTACTGCCACCGACGTACGGGATGCATCTGTTGGCGGGGCCACTCACCATACACGTTGGGATACATTTTGTCGTGCATGCGCTCACCAATGCCCGGGACCAGGCGGGGACTGCGGTTATGTGAGAATTATTCATTCAGACAGTTCCCCAACATAGAGATGAACCATGTCACTGTGTGCAGTAATAAACATACAGAGTAATGCCCTGTACACACGGTCGGATTTTCCGACGGAAAATGTGTGATAGGACCTTGTTGTCGGAAATTCCGACCGTGTGTGGGCTCCATCACACATTTTCCATCGGAATTTCCAGCACACAAAGTTTGAGAGCAGGCTATAAAATTTTCCGACAACAAAATCTGTTGTTGGAAATTCCGATCGTGTGTACACAAATCCGACGCACAAAGTGCCACGCATGCTCAGAATAAATTAAGAGACGATTGGCTACTGCCCCGTTTATAGACCCGACGTACGTATTTTACGTCACCGCGTTCAGAACGATTGGATTTTCCGACAACTTTGTGTGACCGTGTGTATGCAAGACAAGTTTGAGCCAACATCCATCGGAAAAAATCCATGGATTTTGTTGTCGGAATGTCCGATCAATGTCCGACCGTGTGAACAGGGCATTACTCTGAAAAAGTGCCATCACGTGTCACTAGACACCTTGTGTGAAGTATGTTGCAATTAGGAGGGACGTTGCTCAGCCCGTGGCCACTTCACCAGTCCAGTGTACCTCTGTTATCAGAATGGGGTCCCGTCGAGCACATTTACTTTTACCATTTCGCACAACACGCAAATAATCTCTAGCAACAATCTGGCCTTTTCCGATCTCCTAGGGCAGAGGTGTCAATCTCAATTTCATTGTGGGCCACATCAGCATTTTGGTTGTCCTCAAAGGGCCAGTAGTATCTCCAAGGCTATAGAAATTTATGCAGGGCTTTTTTTTCTCAGAGAATGGGTGCAGGAACTCAACCACGCACCCCACCGAACCACACTAAACGATGGGTGTGGACAAATTGCAAACAGTGGGAGAATCTTAAAGGGGCCAGGAGTGCGTTATGTGTGGAGTTCAGGGGTGTGCTATATACAGAGTGCAGAGTTCAGAGGTGGGCTACGTACAGAGTTCAGAGGTGCGCTACGTACAGAGTTCAGAGGTGCGCTACGTACAGAGTTCAGAGTTCAGAGGTGCGCTACGTACAGAGTTCAGAGGTGCGCTACGTACAGAGTTCAGAGGTGCGCTACGTACAGAGTTCAGAGGCGCGCTACGTACAGAGTGCAGAGGCACGCTACGTACAGAGTGTAGAGGCACGCTACCTACAGAGTGCAGAGTTCAGAGGTGCGCTACCTACAGAGTGCAGAGTTCAGAGGTGCGCTACACCTACAGAGTGCAGAATTCAGAGGTGCGCTACGTACAGAGTGCAGAGTTCAGAGGTGCGCTACGTACAGAGTGCAGAGTTCAGAGGTGCGCTACATACAGAGTTCAGAGGTGCGCTACATAGACAGTGCAGGGTTTAGGGATTTGCTATGCACAGTGTGCAGGAATCAGCTCTCTTTCACAGGCTGTTCACATCTCACTTCCACCCCTCCCCCTGGGTGCAAGGACCACATGAATTAGCCTGGAGGGCCGGATTAGGCCCGTGGGCTAATACACGAGCCCCACTGTTGGGTAAAGAATTTACAAGGATAGCTCTTCCTGTCCACCATTCTTGGAGAGATCAGTAGCTCACCAAGACTGACCATACACTGCTGAGGGCAATCAGAAGTACATACAGAATCTAACATACAGAAGAAAACCCAGTCATGTTGTACGATTACAACAGTGATATTTGGCTCTGTATGGCGAGAGGGGGTTAGTTGATTCTCCCTATCCAATCAATTGTTTCGGAAGGCAACAAGGTTGACAAACTCACACAGACAAAAAAGTCCTATCGAGGAGCCAATGAACCTACCAGTATGTCTTTGCAGTGTGGAAGGAAACCTGAGTACCCAGAAAGCCCACGGAAGTACAGGGAGAACATGAAAACTCCATGCAGATTGTTTCCAGACCAGGATTTTAACCAGGGTATGTGCTTGCCTTTGACAATAAATTGTGGCTGTTATCACACCGGGTGTTAATCAAGATCTCTTTCTGGAGGTTAATTTACAAGGGTGTACATTGAAAAAAAAAAAAAGGAAATATGGGAGCTCAGTGGTTGGCCTGTTCCAATACCACAACATTACTGTTTAGTGTCATGTTGTTAATACTACCTTCCCTGTAGGTTGAAGCCCTTTCCTCTACCTCATCACTTTGAACTGCTGCTTGGTTAGGATGATCGCGAGTGTTGGAGCTGAAGTGGTGACCAGGCCCCATCTAATAGTCTGCATTTTCCACCATCAAAGCTCCTTTGATTGTGCTCCAAAGTCTTTGTATTTTGGCAAAATGTTGACGTTCCCTTTGCTCTTTACATTGCTACATAAAGATATGTACCACAACTGTGATCAATATTCTTTATCTTTATGAGAAGGACTTTATGGCACAACAGAGCACAATGGAGTTACATTTACTAAAACTGGAAAGTGCAACATCTAGTGCATGGCAGCCAATCAGCTACTAACTTCAGCTTGTTCAATTAAACTTTGACCAAAAACCTGGAAGCTGATCGGGTTCTATGTAGAGCTGCACCAGATTTTGCACTCCCCAGTTTTAGTAAGTAAACCTGTTGTGTCTTTGTGACTGATTTTGTTTCATGGTTTTGGATGTTTGTGTCCTGCTCTTCCCCGTGTTTCCCCTTTTTTTCTGTATTCCTTTCCCTTCCCTGTTATATTAATGAACACCTTTTGTTTCAAGGTGAAAAATGTAAATACAGAAAAGCAGACATTAAAACACGAATCACTAAAAATTGACTTCAAAGTATACGTAAACCCAGTTAACCGATTGCCAACCAGCCCCAGTCATTTTACTGCGACAGGTCTGCACGATCCAGTGAACGGTCGTAGCCATACGTCGGCTAGTGGGATCGGAAAAGCAGGCGCGCGCCACTGGAGGCGCACACATGCGCCCGCTGCACTGCGGGGGTGCCGATGCTCGTGGCCGACGGTCGCAAAGACCGCCGCCCACAAGCAATCACGAGCACGAGAGACAGAACACAGAAGTGTGTGTGTGTGTAAACACACAAATCCGTGTTCTGTTCTGAGAGGAGTGACAGATCGTGTGTTCCTGTTAGCTAGGAACCATGATCCGTCACTTCCGCGTCAGTCCCCTCCCCCTACAGTTAGAATCGCCTCCCAGGGAACTCAATTAACCCCTTGATCGCCCCCTAGTGTTAACCCCTTCACCGCTAGTGACTTTATACAGTAATCGATGCATTTTTATAGCACTGATCGCTGTATAATTGTCAATGGTCCCAAAAATGTGTCAAAATTGTCAGATGTGTCCGCCATAGTGTTGCAGTCACGATAAAAATCGCAGATCGCCGCCATTACTAGTAAAAAAAAAAAAAAAAATAAAAAAAAAATAAAAATAATAATAAAAATGCTATAAATCTATCCCCTATTTTGTAGACGCTATAACTTTTGCACAAACCAATCAATATACGCTTATTGCGATTTTTTTTTTACCAAAAATATGTAGAAGAATACATATCGGCCTAAACTGAGAAAAAAATTGTTTTTGTTTTTTTAAAAATGGGGATATTTATTATAGCAGAAAGTACAAAATATTGTGTTTTTTTCAAAATTGTTGCTCTTTTTTCATTTATAGCTCAAAAAATAAATATCGCAGAGGCGATCAAATACCACCAAAATAAAGCTCTATTTGTGGGAAAAAAAGGACGTCAATTTTGTTAGGGTGCAGGGTCACACGACCGCGCAATTGTCAGTTAAAGTGACAGTGTCGAATCGCAAAAAATGGCCTGGTCATTCAGCAGCCAAATCTTCCGGGGCTCAAGTGGTTAATACAATCTCATGCAATTTAAAATGATAATGGAATTTCAAGTCTTTTTCAGTATTTGTAAATCTGCAGTTTTCATTAAAAATAAAACCTGCTGATTCCTTCATGAAGGCACCTTGTTCAGCACTTCCTGTTAGGAAATAGGACAGAGCATGGTCAACCTAATTGTGCTCCTGTGTTGTCAACCTTGTCACACAAGCTTCCATTGGAGACTTCCAATGACCCTCAAGTTTCAACACACATTAAGCATGCTTTGTCCATTGGTCACCAGTAGGCCACCCACCCATGGCCATGTAGCTGGAGTCCATGTAGACATGAATTGACTGCAGCATTGAGATGTAACAACAGTATTAAAAAAAAAAAAAAAAAAACACAAAAGTCTTTTATCAAAAGAAAGAATGACAATACATTGCCAAGATATAAACTTCTGGTTAAAATGACTGCCTAGCAGAACTTGATCTTGCGGAGGATTCTGTTTTCCTTTATCTTGAAATGTGTTAAATACTGATACATGAAGTCGGGGAAAATATCCCACATCTTGTTTTCTTTGATGAATATAAGAAAAATAAAGCAGGCCGCATCAGCCGGCAGATTCTTATCAGCGTGCTGGCTCCACTCCAGAACAGTCTTCTAACTGGGAGAAAAACATAATAAACATCTTGTCATGAGCAGAATTAAAATCCATGTTATGGGCCCAATTTCCTTGGAGACCAGCACGTTGATGGAATGGAATTTATATGAGAGTTTAGTGGACCTATCAGAACACAGCACATGGAGAGTCTCCAGCAATTCTCTCCATCTTTCTACCCTTCCAGACCCCACGCTGAGCAGCAATAAATCCCTTAAGATGACAAACAATCGCCTAGATCATGTCTAATGCCCTCGAGGAATGTTCATTCGCCTTGTGATCTGCCACTGCTTACACATGTTAACTTGTACACTAGCAAGATTGGATTTCCAGAACTCTTGGGAAACCTGTACTTTATTTAGAAAATGATGTAACTGATTACAAGACTATACATCCCACTGTGCAATGTTAAATTTAAATGATCTTTCTTTTAATTTGTAGCCATCATTTTCTATATATGCCCCAAAATGTTGGTTTTTCACCTCTGCAAGCATCTCAATTGTCTACTTTTTTGGCTTGGATTTTCCAAAATGCTCATCCCCCTACTCCTGTGCTTGGTTCCCTGCTTTTCCTCAGCATACGCATGTAACGCGAGGTCAAGTGACATACTGTATTTTATCCATCCATCTACCTCATTTTCGAACACTGCCATTTACCAGACTTACTGAAGAATAACCTGAAATTGTAACAAGGTTTACTAGTTTAAAGAGAACAAGTTTATAGAAAAATGGGCTTTTAAATGGTGGTCCCCTAGTAGAAATATCACTTAAATACATCAATCAAATTGATGATTTTTATCAATATGATCGATGCATTTATGTGATATTTCTACTAGGGGGACCACCATTTAAAAGCCCCTTTTTCTATAAACATGTTTTTTTTTATACTTATCGGGCTGGTGACCCCTTAGTTGTGTAGTGTGGGGGGGCTCGTTTTCCCCTCCTATATAGGCCCTCACCGTTGGCAACTTTTAAATTTTTGTTTACTAGTTTAGCTTCAGTGAATAATGTGTAATGATAATAAAATCTAAGTGGTAAACTGCCAGAAGCTTTGCAAAAACTGAAAATGAATGTAAATGATACAAAGGAATCTTTTACAAAAAACAAGTAATGAGTTAAAGTGGAGGTCCACCCAAAAGGGGAAGCTCTGCTTGTTTGCTTCCTCCCCCCTCTGCTGCTATATTTGGCACCTTTTGGGGGGGAGCGGGTACCTGTTTTTGACAGGTACCCATCCCCACTTCCGGGAGACCTCGCCACGGACCTCGCCGCAGGAAGTTCGGCCTCTCTCTTTTTCCTTTTCCGCAGCAAGAAGTGCGGCCCCTCCCTTTCTCCTTCCCCCTCGCCGCAGGGAGTTCACTCCCCCCTCCTTCTTCCCCTGCCAAATGGGCAATTCAGAAAGCGCAGCGCGCTTGGCGCATGAGCAGTAGGGAACTGGTGCTGGTTTCCCTTACCAGGAATGGCGGCGGCAGCACCCGAGAGCCGATTGAAAAAAAATCAGCTGGGGTGCTGACATTGAGGGACCTCTGGACAGGTAAATGTCCTAATATTAAAAGTCAGCAACTATATCATTTTTTAGCTGCTGACTTTTAATTTTTGGAGGGGGCTGGAGCTCCGCTTTAACAACTTTTTCTTTTCTGCAGCAATAAAGTAAATAAAAGTTGAACTCCACCTTTATCTTCAGTCTTGGACAGTAGTGCAGGCTCCTCTCACATACTAATATCAGTTACTCTGATTATACTGCACACTGCAAGCTTTTCATAGTGTGCATTAGAAGCTGCAGTAAGCAGATAGAGTCCATCACGATTTCTGGCTGTAGGATGTCCAGTGTCATCTAGTACTTTCCTTCCCAGCCTTTCTGTCCCCGATCTACCCATTTTGTTAATTGGATTTCAGAGCAAAAAAAAAAAAGGAGCACTGCTCCTGGTCGGTCTTACACCCCAATTCCTTAGTGGGTGCACGTCCTGCTCATGAATGTATGCATACAAAGAGAGAAAGTCAGATGACTGCACACCAATGTCATAAAAAAAAACCCCTTCCTTAATAAAATGATTAAGCACCCTAGGAGGCATGAAACACATCAATAGTTTTCTCTGGGTTTTTTTGATGTGGCCCATCATCATAATGCTTTTAACAGTCTAAATAAAGAAGATGCTTTTTTTAGGACATTCGACTTTCTTTGTATTGGATTTCACTGCTTTCAAACATGGAGGCTCAGTAGCACATGTGGGCATTACCAAGGGTAGTCGGAATACAATGGCTGGATATTCTACACAGGGATCTCACTGGATCAGGGACACGTTAATACAAGGCAGGGGAGGGAAGATTGGAGGTGTTCTTATATAAGTGTACACACCCCATAAAGTTGGTTTGGGATGGACTGGACAAAAAGGTGGGAGCAAATCAGTCTACAAGTATAAAAAAACATTTGTGGGAACTCCCAACAGTGTTGTAAAGAACTTCCCGAACAATATATCCATTACAGAAAGAATACCACAAGTGTTTAGCTGTTAAATTTGCAAAAGGTGACTACTTCCAAGAGTGAAACGTTTAGATTACATTTGGTCAAACAACAATATAATAATGACGGCCCTAACACAATACATCCACTAGTTCCTTTTCAGGTTTATTAATTAGTTCTATGCTTTAATGTCAGATTCAAATAGATATTAAATAGCATATATTTTAATAAAAACTAAACAATGGGACAGAAGGTGATCAGAAATATCTCCAGCATAGAGAAACATCAATAATCAGTGTTTATGGCAGAGGGCAGGTGGGTTCAATCTCAGCCAGGTACTTGGTGAAAGAAGTCGTCTGATTTTGTTCAAGGAACAAGGTACATACCTGTATATGACTTTGTCCAAATATCGCTAGGTGCTGTTTAACCACTTAAGGACCGAACCTCTTTTTGAGATTTGTTGTTTACAAGTTAAAAACATTTTTTTTACTAGAAAAATTACTTAGAACCCCCAAACATTATACATTGTTTTTTCTAACACCCTAGAAAATAAAATGGTGGTCCTTACAACACTTTTTCACACCGTATTTGCGCAGCGGTCTTACAAGCGCACTTTTTTTGGGAAAAAATACACTTTTTTTAAATTTAAAAAAAAAGCAGACAATAGTGAAGTTAGCCCAATTTTTTTTTTACATTGTGAAAGGTAATGTTACACCGAGTAAATTGATACCCAACAAGTCCTGCTTCAAAATTGCGCCCACTCATGGAATGGCGACAAACTTTTACACATAAAAATCTCCATAGGCGACGTTTAAAAAATTCTACAGGTTGCATGTTTTGAGCTACAGAGGAGGTCTAGGGCTAGAATTATTGCTCTTGCTCTACCGATCGCGCCGATACCTCACATGTGTGGTTTGAACACCGTTTTCATATGCGGGAGCTACTCGCGCATGCCTGTCTGGTGTGTTACTTGGCCTTCATGATGCTGTTTGTTCACTAAGGTTCTCTAACAAACCTCTGAGGGTTTCACAGAACAGCTGTATTTATACCGAGATTAAATTACATACAGGTTGATTATTTAATAATTAGGTGACTTCTGAAGGCACTTGGTTCCATTAGATTTTAGGTTCTGCATGCGAGCTCCGCGGGACGGGCCGCGGTTTTAAAAAAATTGTTTTTTTCTTATTTATTTTACCTTTTATTTTTTATTTTTACATTGTTCTTTTTTAAATAATAAAAAAAAGTGTCACTTTTATTCCTATCACAAGGAATGATGTAAACATCCCTTGTAATAGAAAAAAAGCATGACAGGACCTCTTAAATATGAGATTTGGGGTCAAAAAGACCTCAGATTTCATATTTACACTAAAATGCAATAAAAAAAATTTAAATAAAAAATTGCCATTTAAAAATGGCCCTTTAAGAGCTATGGGTGGAAGTGACGTTTTGACGTCGCTTCCGCCCTACAATGGTATGGAGACAGGTGGGGGCCATCTTCCCCTCACTCGTCTCCATGCCAAGGAAGGAGCAACATCCGATTGCCTCCGCCGTTGCCGGCTCCAGTAAGCGGCGGAAGGCCCTGGAGCGCGGCGGGAGGGGGGCCTCCGATAAAAGTGGTCTCGCAGTGAATGCGTCGCGGAGACCACTTTCATCTTGAAGCGGACCGCCGGCCGAAGAAGAGGATACCGGGGTTATGGCAGCTAGCTGGTGCCAATACAACGATTTTCCTCTTCAAAGTTAGGACGTATATCGGCGTGCGGTGGTCCGTAAGTGGTTAAGGACATCTGCAAGGTCTGACAGGGCACCACTCCTCCCTCCACAACTTTCCGAACACACAGCCAACAAGGAGACGGCTGCTTTGACAGGCAACACGCCTGCTCGTCTGGAGCATTCATCATAAGGAGGTTGTCTCGGGCAGGTACTTGGAGACTGTGAAAAAGGTGCCTTGGCCAAAGCAGCTGTCTCTTTGCTAGCTGTGTTGTTGGATGGCTGTGGAGGGCAGATGGTGCCCTTTCCCATCTCACAGCTAGTCTTAGACGTCACCTAGGACACATTTGTCAAACACAAGGCCAAATCCGGCCCTCCAGGTAATTTCATGTGGCCCTCACACCTAACCTGCAGTTGCGGCAACCCCCTTTTTTCTGTCATCACCTTTTTTCAGCAGTTGGTAGTAAAGGGGAGGACAGAACTCCTCTTACAGATCCCTCATCTCTCTGTGTAGCCACAGCCCCCCATCTCCGCCTTCCCTGGTCTCAGAATTCCAGGGCTCCAGCCCACCTCTGGTCCTTCTCCAGACCCTGCACTTTCTGCTTCCCAGCTCTTCTTGGCAGCAGCACAAGGTAAGAGGGTGCATTGTGATGTAAGGGAGGGTGGGGGACTCGACTTCTGATTGTGTTGGGGGGGGGGGGGCTCTGAACATCTGGTCCTACAGATACAACTGGTCCTTTGGGGGCAACCATAATGCTGATGCAGCTTGTGATGAAATTGAGTTTGTCACCCCTGACCTAGGAAGATGAGAGGGAGTGCTACATGTACTCTGTCCCATGGGGAACATAACACGTTAATAAAAATTAAAAGAATAAAAGTGAGACTTCGTCTTAAAAAGTGGATGTAAACCTGATTCATTAAATTTGAGCTGGGCACATATACAGTATCTGCAGCGTTTTCTTATTCCTCTTCAAAGCACTAAGTCCCGTGGCTTTCTACTGCTCCATTCTTCTGTTATCAGCCTGATAACTTCTGACAACTGATATAAAACCAGCCTGAATTTTGTGTCAGGGTGGGTACTATAAATAGATTAGCAGAGAGCTGGTCTATACACAGCACAGCTCTGCAGTGTCTCTGCCTATGTGGAGGGGAGGGAGGGGGTGCCTTTCCTCCAATCAGCTGTCTCGCAGTGTATGGCAAGAATCCCCACCCACAGGTGAGTCAGGAAGAGAAAATTCTAACATGATGTGCACTTTCTAAACAGTATATAAAGCTAAAGACAGCAGATATACATGTGAAACTTATGTAGGAGAATTTGTTTCATCTCCGAGTATCATCTGAGGCTGTTCACTTCACTGGGTATATGAGAGAGTTTACATCCGCTTTAAAGTCTGTTAGGGGTCTATTGGGTAGATGTTGGGACACATAGGGCAACAAATAGCTGGTAGAGGTTCTCTTTCTTTCAGCTCTGTTTAAAACTAAACAAAGGTTTTGGCCGGGGTTGGGCTTTAGGTCCCGCATTGCAGCAGTGTGAACCGGCCCTCCGTGTTAGGATGTTAACAAGGCTAAGAATGGCAGGCCTGTAACAAATCATTAAAAACAAAAACTATTTACGTAGTAGACCTCATTTTTATTTTATTTCATTTTTCATTTTTTATTTAAATGTGGCAGCATTTAGCAGCTAGCTAGCTACATTCTGCCACATCCAGATATTAAATGTACCTAGGAGAGACGAGCGTGATCTTTTGCCATAAACAGGTGTTACCGTTTTTCTGACCAGAACAGGTCAGACAACTGGATATCTGTCTCCTGACTCATCGGAGCAGGAAGGTATTCTCTTAAAAATAAAGAGTACATTTCTTCCACAACAAAATTTCAAATAAGTGCCAACATGGAAGCCAGTAATGTTCTATTTGTCCAGAACGGAGCATTGTTCCATGAAAACATGATGTAGTGAAGGGGATGTAAATGTAGTGAAGGGGACGACCTGGCAGGCTGGACAATGACCCCTTCCATTTAGGACAGAAAATCGGAAAAAATGTCACAGGATATTATGGAAAGGAAGACTGTCAACAGCATATTTTTCAATGTTGTTGTATAAACATTAAAGCAACCTTGAGCAACTTTGATGTGATCATTTTTGCAATAATCCTCTAAAAACCAGTGCTACTGTTTTGAGCCACCAGAAATACTTTGTCAGTAAAAGCCCAACTCCGCCTTAGGAGAACGTAGTCATTGTCCATCGCTAGTCTTTGCACCATTCAGCCAAAAAGGGGAAGAAGCCCCAAGAACTCATAAAAAAGGCAGTTGTACAAAGTTGTTTGTAAAAAAAAAAAATAGGATAGGGGAAATGAGGGATGACCAAATAAAATGGTGGCCCCAGCCTAGACTTGTGCTTCAAAATGAGTATTCAAACACAAAAAAGCAAGGTTTATAAAAAGGAATAATCCATAAAATGAACTCATAATGAAACGATAAGGCAGCCTAAATAGAGTGGAGATGATACGTGGCAACTGTCCCCTTGGCCAGCCCCCAGAAGTAAACAGTACTGGGGCCCCTCTTGGATTATGAGGCAGTGATGTCCTGATGGTTATGAGATTCAAGTACCATGGACTTCCAGACCATTTGCAATAAGCAAGGAATATACAAGTGCATTACAATTTTTTGTAATATCGGTCTGAAGTTCAGCTTTATCATGAAATCGGAGGCTGGTGGAGGCTGGAGCACTTGCCATAATGTACAAGTATGCTTACTAATCAGTGTCTCATCCTCCTGCCCTGACCACTCCATGCTCTGCCTCACCCCCACTGCTATGTTCTACTCCACTTTTTCCATATTGGATATCTTCTCTCTTTGGCCATTGATGGTGTAATGCAGGCCAGTCAAGTTCCTCCACCTCAAACTCGCTCATCCATGTCTTTATGGAACTTGCTTTGTGCACTGGTGTGCAGTCATGTTGGAACAAGAAGGGGCCATCCCCAAACTGTTCCCACAAAGTTAGGAGCATGAAATTGTCCAAAATGTCTTGGATTGCTGACGCCTTAAGAATGACCTTCACTGGAATTAAGGGGCCAAACCCATCCCCTGAAAAACAATCCCACACCATATCCCCCCCCCCCCCAAACCAAATGACCAGTGCACAAAGCAAGGTCCATAAAGACATGGATGAGCAAGTTTGGGGTGGAGGAACTTGACTGGCCTGCACAGAGTCCTGACTTCAACAAGATAGAACACCTTTGGGATGAATTAGAGCGGAGATAGCGAGGCAGGCCTTCTCATCCAACATCGGTGCCTGACCTCACGAATGCACTTCGGGAAGAATGGTCAAACATTCCCATAGTCACACTCCTAAACCTTGTGGTCAGCCTTCCCAGAAGCGGTTATTGCTACAAAAGGGTGGGCCAGCTCAATATTGAACCCTATGAACGAAGACTGGGATGCCATTAAAGTTCATGTGCTTGTAAAGGCAGGTGTCCCAATGCTTTTGACAATATCGTGCAAGTATGTATTAGGCTATCATTAGATTAGGATTAGATTAGAACCTGTGCCTCCTTATATCAAGTGTCCCTATCAGAGTTCTGCCTTACACCAAGGGTCCTTATCAGAGTCACGCTTAACATCAGGTGTCCCCATTAGAGTGCCTCCTTACATCAACTATCCCCATCAGAGTGCCTCATGGATCAGTGGTTGCCCTGGGGGAACAGCTAAAATACTACTACTAGTATACTAGTAGTAGTACTAGTATTTTTTAGACTTCAGTTACACTTTAGCTGTGATAGAGATAGAGATAGAGAAATATACAGTAAGTTAATGTCCCTCTTTCACCTAATCGACCTTGCCCTGGTCACATAGGAAGTCACATAGAATCATTCCCTAGTAAATGGAGACTAAAATGCTTTTATACATTAGGAAGGTGTGTAATGGTTCCTGTTTCCAGTATAGCACAGTTTAATGTATGTACAGTATATATAGTGTGATACACTTCACGCTACACATTCTTTTACCCATAAATTTGTATTAGATTGGCACATTTCCCATATGCTCAATAGAGAGGATATCCTGTTATTCAAACCCAAAAACAAATAAAAAAGAAAATGAGACAGTCTGACCGTTGTATGTTCACTTTAATGGCCATATTCACTTTTCATAAAGCAAATGATTTGTGATCGGAAGGAATAATTATTTTTTTATTCCTTGAAGGTAATCTCTTACTTACACAGGCATTCAGCACACCCAGAAGAGTCTCCTGGATGGCTGTAGCTCTTAAAGGGAAAAATGAGAGTCCCCCACCTAATGGAGAGGGATATTTAAATAACTACAACAGTAAAGTTTTGATAATGCGGTAATTGCGGCATATTTTCAGGCGGTAATCTATTGCATTGAGCTTGTTGCGAAGGAGCGCGCCGGGAAGCCGGGTTTCCCGCTGACAGCTGAATGTAAAGAAAACATGCCGACATTAAAAATTATAAAAAACAAAACAAAAAAAATATTTATTTTATTTTTTATTTTTATTTATTTATTTTTTTAACAGTCCTGGGGGCTTTGGTGAAACATTAGGGGTCTATATAGACACCCAACGTCTCACTTAATCAAGACAAAGAAAAAAACTGAGGACGCAGATTCCTTAAGGATGAGCTCAGGCGTGTTCGCAGCCGCTCATTCAGAGCCCGCCAGGAAGTCGGCACTGCGCTGCGCTAATCACAGGCAGTGAGACATTTTCCCGATCCGTAGGTGCACAGCTTGGGAAACGTCATACTGCCTGTGATTAGCGCAGTGC
The DNA here is from genome assembly GCA_037952925.1 of Lithobates clamitans. NCBI lineage: Eukaryota > Metazoa > Chordata > Amphibia > Anura > Ranidae > Lithobates > Lithobates clamitans. The sequence goes on along the minus strand of JBBGZY010000680.1, from coordinate 5,942,125 downwards.
CGACTTCCTGGCGGGCTCTGCACGTGCGGCTGCAAACACGCCTGAGCTCATTCTTATTCCTTAATCCTTTCTCTGCAGAGTGAATGAACAGGAAGCGCTCCGTACAATGGCTCCCTGTTCATTCACAGACTGAAGCATTGTAAACAAAGGCAGGGCCACAGGGGAATCGATTCCGGTAATTGCACCCATATCTGCTGCGCTGGGCCTCTCTGTTGAACTTATGGGGCCTGGGCCCCGTACAGGAGGGCAGGTGCTACCCACTAATCAGTGGCCCTGGCTGGATGATTAAAGAGTGAAAGACATTGTGCACTACTGTAAGTGGCACTTGAGAAATGTTGTGTTTTACCGCTTATAAAAGAGGAGCGAGTCTTTGACACGTGCACAGTCAGCATGCCAAGAACTCCCCCAGTACATGAAGTTTACAGCAAAGAAAGCCAATGGCTTTATCTAACACAGCTGTGGTAACAAATAGCTCATCAAATGTGCAGGAACTGCACCCAGAACAGTTTTTTCCATTTTGGTTGGATAGGTTTTTCAATGCCAGATGTGACCTCCCCTTAATACTGTCTATTACCATGTTAAGTGGTCACCAGACTAAATTAATTCATTAAAGGGCACAGAAATACTGGAACATGTATCCTACAACGTGGGGTTTCTCAACTTTATTATACTGTGCACCCCTTTATTACAACATTTACCAATAACTCAAGTTTCCCCTACAGTGTGCACATTTACTGCCTGCACTGCTGAAGGAGAAGTTCACCTTTACCACATTTTCCAAAATGGTCCTCATGCGGCACAGTGTCCCCAATATAATAAAATGCTGCGCTCCTTTCTGCAAGTGAATTCCCACCTTTTCAGATGCTGATACCATTGCTCTCCTTAGTACATCCATGGCCCTGGAAATCCATCAACTAGCACTCCCAGGCTCTTTACTCACCTTTGCATTCGTAGTCGGCTCACTTTACTCAGACTGTGCATGCCCGGGTTGGGAGGGAGTCTGGGAGTGCTCGTTTGTGGATTTCTGGGGCCACACATTTGGCACTGGGTGTGTCCTGCTAGCTTTTGAAAATAACTGAAAACAGCGCAAAATAGTGCACTAATTAAAGAGGAAGTAAACTCTCCCACTCGGATGCTGCTTTTCATTTAGTCCATTATAATAAGTAATTATCAAACTATAGCCACTGTAATCCAGCCCAAATTGCATATTACTTACTGTTTAAAGAAACTTTAAAAAACTTGTTTCCAGGGGTAAGGCAGCGCCATCTTAAGTATTGTTTTCTGAGTCCACAGTAGAGTGTATTTCCGCCCTTACATTGAGCACTTTCTGTACTGTTAACCAAGCCTCCTTCTCAATCCAACGTTTCTATGGCAACCCTGCTTCACTGCTCATAGCTGACTTGTTTTATTTCATAGTATTTACTTGTGCCTATTATCTAGTGTTTGTCTGTGTCAGTCTTATCAGCTTCAGCTGATAAGGCTGCAGTAATGCTGTCCGATGCCCAAGTTTACACTCCATGTGATGTCACATAGGGTGTAGTAGGAAGCTCTGAGTGATTATACAGTTGTGCAGTAGGAAGATCTGATAATAGACAGATAAGCACAGAGTGTGCCTTAAATCAGGGGAGATGTGGGCATGCTCAGTAAAGTCATTCTAAAGAACAAAAAGGATTACAACAATACTAAGCAAGTAAGGAGATATCTACAAGCAGTGTTCATTACGGTTTTTATGCTGATTTACATGGGAAAAAGTTGTAGGGGAGAGTTTACGGCCACTTTAAGTGAAGCTACAAACACAAAGAAGATACCCCTTCTAATATTTAAGTATAAATAACATGTGCAAAAACGTATTCTATCATACTCATATATTTTTTATAAAGTGCAAAAAATAAATACGATGAAAAATTACTATGTGAAAAAATAGTGTGCATAAAAAATATATTGAAAGTCCCAAAGAAAGTTCACTTTAAATGCACATCGATTCAAATTCTTCGTTATTCCAAAAATGTTCCAACATAATCCACAAACACCAAGAATAATCAAGATGCAGACTTACCAGACCACAGTGACCCCCCTATTCAGAGTGGTCAACCATGGCTCAAATGCATAACGTTTAAGCTTTGGCTTTAGAACTTTCAGTATATTTTTGTATTGACACCATTTCACATATAGTCGTTCACTGTGCCTGAAAGCCAGCTTGGGAAGGACAATAGTGTCAGCAGCTAAAGAAGTTGGCATTTTTTGGGGGGAACTGAGCACAGCTTTTTAACATATTGAGGACAATTTGGTGCTTGGGGACCTTTTTTGGGAATAATGTGTGAAGGTGAACCTATCCTTTAAAGTAGATGTAGAACTAGAACTGAATTACATTTAGTTTTCTGTGTATCAAATAATTTTTTACAGCCTTTGTTGTATCTCAGTGCCACTAATCTCCTGCAGCCTCTTTGCAATCACTTCCGGTCTACATGCACTCCAGTAATGGCAGCATAGCATTTCTCAGGAGGGGTTCCCTAATAGCATCAACAGTGGATCATGCCAGTCTCCATCAGATGCCTGTGAGAAAGACAATGCAGAAGCGCAGTTGGGGGGCAGAGACAGAGTGCTGTCATCCTATAACAGGAAGTGCCTGAATAAGGACCTCCATGGTAGAATCATCAGGGATTTCAATGAAAGCTGCAGATTTCAAAATACTGAGAATGTCTTCAATTATTTAACTGCTTCCCGCCAGCCGTATAGTAAAAAGGCGGACAGGGCGGGAGCACTCTCGTTCTGTGAGGACATCCCTGGGACACAGCGCATCACCGATCACGATAAAGAGCATGTCCACTCATAGCTGATCACAGTGTAAACAGGAAATGCCGGTTATCGGCATTAGGAGCGCATGAGGAGAGGAGAGCCGGTAAGCGGCATTCCTCAGCGGGGACATCTACACTGACAATCAGGGCACTGATCATCAGTGCAGCCCCAACAGTACTCACCAGTGCTGCCAATCAGTACCCACCAGTGATACCTGTCAGTGCCCAAGAGTGCTACCCGTCAGTGCCCAAGAGTGCTACCCGTCAGTGCCCAAGAGTGCTACCCGTCAGTGCCCAAGAGTGCTACCCGTCAGTGCCCAAGAGTGCTACCCGTCAGTGCCCAAGAGTGCTACCCGTCAGTGCCCAAGAGTGCTACCCGTCAGTGCCCAAGAGTGCTACCCGTCAGTACTCATCGATGATGACTTTCAGTGCCCATCAGTGCCGCCTATCAGTGCCCATTAGTGCACCCCATCAGTGCCCAGTGCCGCCTATCAGTGCCCATTAGTGCAGTCTATCAGTGCACACCAATGAAGGAGAAAACAAATACCGTTTACAAAATTTTAGAACAGAAACTACGAAAAAAAAATTTTAAAGTTTTTTTTTTAAGTTTTATTTAGCAAAAAATAAAAACAGTGGTGATTAAATACCACCAAAAGAAAGCTTTATCTGTCTCAAAAAAATGGTAATTTTGTTTGGGTACAGCATTGCATGACCGAGCAATTGTCATTCAAAGTACGACAGCTGAAAATTGGCCTGGGCAGGAAGGGGCTGAAAGTATCGGTAGGCAAGTGGTTAAAGTAGAACTATGGGCAAAACTTTTTTTTTCATCTTTGGATAGAATTAAGCCTCGTACACACGATCGGATTTTCATCCAGGAATTGTGTGATGACAGACTGTTTGCCTAAAATCCGACCGTTAGTACGCTCCAGACAATTGTTGGCCAACTTTTGGCCAACCAATGTTGGATGGCAGGCCAGTAAATTTTCAGCGGACATCGGTCTGTTGTCAGATTTTCGTATCGTGTGTACACAGGTCCGTCACATAAAAGTCCAAAGTACAAACACGCATTCTCGGAATCAATTCTCACCATACACGACATTAGCAGAGGGTACCTCAAGAGCTGAAATTCCACGTAGTACGTCACTACGTTCGTGTATGTTGGACGACAATTGTGTACCGTTTGTATGCAAGACAAGTTCACGGCACATGACCTTCGAACACAAGTCTGGTGCTTTGTCAGTGTTTAAGAGGCTTAAGGGAGGGTTTTAACCCATTCAATCTGTGTCCGATTGCGGAGACTTCCCTTACTTCCTGTCCCATAGCCAAAGGAAGTGATATAAAATCCGCGCAAATTAATGGAATTCCTTGGGGCCCCTCTAGCTCACCAGAACTAGTGTCCCAATTGGTAGATTCCCCGTCTATTACTTTTCTGGGTACAACCCAAAGTTTGGGATTTTCTTTACTTTTCACTTTCAATGATAACGGTACACAGGACAAATAGAGAGGGGGAATCTACCTAATGGGAACACAGACAGCAATAACAACGGACAGGCATTCTAATTAGGGCGACCACATTTCCAGACTGCCATTCAGGGAGATGACCCCCCTTCACAAAAATCAGCCTGTGCTGTAACCAATCACAGCACAGCTGGGGCGGCGGGTGCAGGCTCAACCCAGAAGCACTGATCAGGCCCCCAAAAAAAGCCACTGCATCGGCACTTTACTCACCGATAGTACTTGTCCTAGCCGGCCGAGACCCCTTTTACCTTGTATCAATGCTGGTTCTACACTGCCCTGCAGTGATTAGACACAAGAGGCAGGATTTATGTATTCTCCACTCACAAGCAGGGGGCAGGGATTGTGTCTCTCCAGACATTCCCGGCCAGGACAATGACTGTCAGTGAGTAAAGCAGCGATGTGGCTGCCTTTTTCGGAGGCATCAGATCGGCCCAGGGGTTCTGTGTCAGTTTCATTCCCGGGACACTGTATTGTCCTGGAATGAAAGTGCCTGGGACCCGGGACAGACCTGCAAAATGCGGGACTGTCCCGGGCATTCCGGGACACGTGGTCACCATAATTCTAATGCATCTCCAAAATGTAAAAAAAAAAAAAAAAGTTTTGCCTTCTGTTATTCTTTAAACTAAAACTAAAGATTTATACACTTTTAGTGGTTAAGTTCCAAATCACTTTCTTCTAAAAGATAGATTTTGCATTTTTAAACTGTAGATTTAGCAAGAATAATGATGTATAGGGGTTTTGCAAGTCTGCATATGTGTAATGGTTCTTACTTGATAAAGTTCAGCTATTTTAAAAGAAAAGCTCCTCATTCTACAATGTTGTGCAGTATATGCAAAGTGATCATGGGATAACCTTTATCCCTACCACAGATCAAACCAGAGGAAGCCTGTTCGCTCATTATTACAGACTACAGCATTCTATTAAAGCAAAAGTAAACCACTAAACTGGGGCCCTATACACACTTGGTGTTTAGCCCTGGTGAATGAACCTCTAGCGTTTAGATGTGGGTGGATCAGGGGCGGACTGACCATTGAGCGACTCGGGCACTGCCCGAGGGCCCTGGGCCACTAGGGGGCCCCATCAGGGTTGCCAGCCTCAGTAAAACCAGGGACAGTATGTATAAATCTGTGTTTTTTTTATATCTGTCTGTGTATACTGTGTGTACATGTATGTGTATACTGTGTGATTGTATACTGTGTGTGTGTATACTGTGTGGCCCCATAACCTCTGATTGCCTGGGGGCCCCATAATCTCCTATTGCCCGGGGGCCACATGAGTTATTAGTCCGCCCCTGGGGTGGAGGGCACAGGTTCACCATCCAGCCGCACTGACAGCAAGTCTGTCAAACTCCATGAACGCCTGACAGCTGCTGCAAGTGTAAACTTAGCCCAAGAGGGTCACATAATTCCTAACAGGGACATCACACCCCTACTAGAGGTACCTCTTCAGTAAAAAGTTGACACTATAGTGATAAGAAAGAGCCCAAAAGCTGTGGAGCACCCATTATAGGTGAACACGGGGAATGTCATGTTTACAAAATGTTTCCAACATAACCTATGGGATATTTTATCAAGATTCTGCTGAACTAGAAAGTAGTAGGATAAAAAAGGAAGAAGGGTTTCCATGCCTCTGTTGTATTCTTTAAAGATGACTTTCTCCACAATGCCTACAGTTATATAAAAGCCATGTAATAAAGTGCTATTACAGTTTTTTCCGAATATCTAAATATTTAGCTGTGAAGAAGCTGATCACTTTAAACCGAGATATATCCGTGAGGTTAAAGTGGTGTTCCGGCCGAAATTATACTTTTTAAATAAAAATACCCCTATAATACACGAGCTTAATGTATTCTAGTAAATTTAGCCTGTAAACTAAGGTCTGTTTTGTTAGTTTATAGCAGTAGTTTGTTATTTTATAAACTTACAGCAGGCCGTGGCCTTCTTAAGTGTGGGCATCTGAAGCCAGACTGTATTTCTTCCTGGATCTCATCCTTGCAGATCTCGCACATGCTCAGTGCAGCACAAGCAGTGTAATAGGTTTCAGGTCAGGTTTCCATAGCAACGGCAGTTTCAGAGGAAGTTGCCGCCCCTTCCCAGAAGGCATTGCAAACAGGAAATGATGCGATGGGCCGCGGCCAGGGAGGAGGAAGTGAAAAATGAATATATATATAAAATAACAAACTACTGCTATAAACTAACAAAACAGACCTTGGTTTACAGATTAACTTTACTAGAATACATTAAGCTTGTGTATTTTAGGTGTATTTTTATTTAAAATGTATAATTTCGGCCAGAACACCACTTTAAAATCCATGTAAAAACACATAAAAAAAAAAAAACGCACACAGAAGGGTGTGAAACCACTTGGGGGCTCTATGTTTGTTATTATCCCATTTGACCCAACACTTCACAACACAGGCTCTGCAGAAAAACAAACATCCATTGCACCACCAAACTGGCATTAAATAGCTGATCTCTCCCGACAACACAACTGCCTCAGTAGCACAACTCTCCCAGCGACATAACTCCCTAAGCACATCTCTCCCAGCCACTTAATACCCAAAACACAACTCCCCCAGAGATATAACTCCCACCGCAGCATAGCTAGAAAGTGACTCCCTCCGCAGCACAACTCTCCCAGCAACATAACTTCGTAAGCACAACTCTCCCAGAGACATAACGCCCTAAGCGCATTTCTTTCCCAGCAACATTGTCAGGGCTGGGCTCAGCCCTTCCTTCCCCTGAGCTGGCCACTCAGCTGTCGGCTAATTGCCAGCTCTTATCTCTCCACAGTGACTCACCTGTTGATGATATCCTGCTCGTCAGTCCTGCCTACTTAAGCCGTCCAGCCCAGATGATCTCTGCCTTCGCCTTGGTCAACATCACAGAGATCTCCTGCGTTCCCGTTAAAGACTTGCTTGGCTGACATTCCTTCTGGCTCCAGATCCTGCTTGCTGTTCCACTACGTTGATCTCTGGCTTCCTGACATTCTGGCTTGTCTGACTATCCTTTCTGGTTACCGAAATTTAGCTATGTTTTGATTACATTTGTTCTATTTACTTTTATTATTAAACAAGTGTGTTTTAACTGTACTTCTGTCTCGGTCTGATTCATGGTTTCTGACAAACATAACTCTCTTTGCAGCGCATCTCTCTCACCAACATAACTACCTCAGCAGCACATCTCTTCCAGCATAGTAAATCCCTCAGCAGCACATCACTTCCAGCAACATAACGCCCTTAACAGCACATTGCTCCCAAGGACATAAAACTCCCTCCTCAGGACATCTCTCCCGGCAACATAACTGTACCTGTAGCAAGAAAAAGGGGGCTCAAAACCTGTGCAACACCCACGACGAATAAACCTGTTTTAGGTGGAAATGCTGTTGATGGTTATATAGTATAATGAGTATCTGACATATTTTTTATTGGAAGAGATGTTGTCACTGGTTTGCAGTATGGTGGAACTACGAGTGGGGAGGGAGAAACCAGTATTGGCAGTTGTTTTACATTAATTCAGAGAATGCATTAGGGTAAAAAAAAAAAAAAAAACCTTTTGAGTTTATAACTACTTTCATTTGACCCCTTTACGGTGGCATGATGCATATGTGTGGCAACAGGTTAGGTGGGCCGCAACAACAGTCTGCCTCATATTACACAAATCCGTGGGGGCTTTGAGGTTGTGTGTTGAGCACGTTCAATTGGTGTTCCCAGCACACTGCCCAAGCTGTCATCCTCCGCTCCTCATCTTTCTTTGCATTTAGGGAATAGTCAATCACAGCGATCATGTAAACAGAAAGTCGCCAACCCCTCCCATCATTAAATACCACCTTAAAGGGCTCCTTGGAGGTGGCAAGAAGGGGTTAAAGCATAGCTCCCAACTGTCCCTAATTTTGAGGGACTGTCCCTGATTTGGAGCAATTTCCCTCTGTCCCTCATTCCTCCTCATTTGTCCCTCAATTTGGTCTGATCTATATAGATGTATATAAAATTAACTTTTTAGCTATCAAAAAGCGTTTTCCAGCGCTAAACCTTTCATCTGATTTCTAAATTGCTGCATTTGTAAATTCCAAAAGCCAATATAAATGAACAGTAGTGGTAAAAAAAACACTTGTGGGTTTAACCAATCTTGTTTTGTTGTACAATTCTCCTTTAAGGGGGCGTGGCAAGGGGTGTGTCCTATGCCTGCATACTTTTGCTGATAGGTGTCCCTCATTCTCATCTCAAAAAGTTAGGTATGGTTAAAATATCAACAAGTTCCCCTTAAATAATTTTGTCTGAATATTTTTAGACTTCCTGTTTTGATTCCAATCATAAAGATCATGTCCCAACTCTTCTTCCAGAGCCCCAGAACAGCCTTTATACACTCCATTATACACTCCACTGGCCATGTGTTATTATTGTGTATTCTGCGTAGCTGCCGGAAAAAGCAAAAAAATCATTTTATTCCTAAAAGATGTCATTAAAATTATTTTCCAGAAGATCTGGTTAATAACGGCTAATGTTTTTGACATTTAGTGAATGGCTATCCCCAATTGCAAATTATGAAAAAAAAAACACTGTACCCCACAGATATAAAAATGGGAATTTAATGGAACAATATGAGATGAGAATGTGTTTAACAATTGAAAAGCCTTTTCTGAGTAAAATACATTTACTGCTAAACTTTAGGGAATTAGGAGAAATTTCACAGCAGAAATCCGATTCTTGTAAAGTATTTTCTCTCCCACACCAAAAACACAAGTATGGGCAACGCTTTTTTGGCCATACTTCTCTTGTAGGGTTAAAGGAGTGCACTTACTTTTGCTCTCCTGTGACCCAGAATCAGCCGACAGAGGGCTATTACCTGCTACCAGCTGATGGTCCAGAGCCACGCCAGACTCTGGAAGGATCCTGACGATCTGGGATCCCCCAGATTGTAGGCAGGTTGCCTACTTTGGTTCTGTTAGTCTGCCCAGCTGCCCAGGATGGGAGGGAAGGGGTTAATGCTTGTGTCGCATTTTCTTTTGTGTTCGCTGGGGTCCAGCCTCCCTCCTGTGCGATATAAAACGGGAAGAGGCCCGGATCCTGGGGGTTAACCTAGAACGAACCAGGAATGCACACACTCGAACTCAGAACTGTGCCTTGAGAAACTCGCTGGTCAGCTTGGAGTGGCCGAACCATCAGCATGCTCCCGAGGACATGGCCTTCTCTCAAGTTATCTCCCGTATGAGCATCTCCCGAGGACGCTACACCTGTGCGGGTACCTAGGCACCCACAGTTTTGTTTAGTTTGGAAAATGGCATTACTACATTTTATACATGTTCTGCCAAAAGTTCAATAAAGTTGTTCCAACTGCTTAAGGCCTGGTCTGAAGTTACTTAAAGTGGAGTTCCACCCACTTTTACAACTCTTCAGCATCCCTCACTAAACTGTGCACTGTAAACGAATTGGATATTAAAAAAAAAAAAAAAAATTCTCAGCACCTACTGTATATCTGCTGTATTCATTTTTCACTTCCTCCTCCCTGGCCGCGGCCCATCGCATCATTTCCTGTTTGTAATGCCTTCTGGGAAGGGGCAGCAACTTCCTCTGACACTGCCGTTGCTATGGAAACCTGACCTGAAACCTATTACACAGCTTGTGCTGCACTGAGCATGTGCGAGATCTGCAAGGATGAGATCCAGGAAAAAATACAGTCTGGCTTCAGATGCCCACACTTAAGATGGCCACGGCCTGCTGTAAGTTTATAAAATAAACTACTGCTATAAACTAACGAAATAGACCTTAGTTTACAGACTAACTTTACTAGAATACATTAAGCTTGTGTATTATAGGGGTATTTTTATTTAAAAAGTATAATTTCGGCCGGAACACCACTTTAAGGTGTGGGGTCCAGGCTTACTTATAGGTAAAAATCATGCATGGGAGGTTACTCCCACTTTAAGTTCAGGTCAATTTTAAAGTGTCTGTTAAGCCAAAATTTCAGTATTGATATATGGGTAGGTTTTCCCCTGTGGATGTCTGTATCTTCTCATCTTTCTTCTCTCTTTGATTACTGTCAATAATTGGCAACTGCCAAACAACTGGCAGTTGCCTGATCCAGCTGCTGCATTCTTTCCATGCCAAACATGGAAGCAGATCCATGCTGGCATTATCAGTTTGTGTATCAGAGCTTGTTTCTCAGAGATGCAGGACACTGTGGTCACACACAGCATGCCTGCGTTTCCTGTAGTCAGCATGGCTGCGACACCCCCTCACCCAGCCTATGCCCACAAAGATGGGGAAAGTAAGCCCGGAGCCAAAAGACAAAAAGAATAGGCAGAGGGCGGGCATGACAGGGTTAAGAGGGGTACTTGCAAGGTAGAAGTGGTTGTAAGGTGGATTGTGGTTGGTGGAAAAAAGTATGGGGGGGCGGAGCAAAGTTAACTGAGCTGGGGGAAGATCCCTCCCCAGCTCAGTTGGTGTTTGGAAGAACAAGCGTGCTGACATGGCAGCAGTGGAGGACCTGTTCGCTCGTTTAAAGGCCGAGGCGGCGTCTAGGGGACCTGGATGGCTGGAGGGCCGGTTAGCAGCGGCGCTGGGTGAGTCTTCCCCAGCGGCCCCGGCGCTAGCAAATGAGTCGGCGAGCGGTAGGCGAACCAGGCCGCCTACTCGCTTCTCGCCTGACGCCCCTGTACCTCTCCTTGTGCGGACGCAGGCGCAGAAGGGGCGAGCGGGTCGGCCAGTTTCTGGGCCGCCCGCGAAGCGATTAGCGGCACAGCAGGAGGGGGGTAGGAGGAGATCGTTTCCCCCTTTCACTTCGGAGCCTGGGAGGGATGAGCAGCGGGATGAGGCGGGCCGGTCGGAGGCAGCGCCTGTGAAGAGTGCAGCGGCGCTGAGAAGCAGGAGACAGGTGACTAATCCCCAGCCCACACGCTCGTTTAATAGGAAAGGACAGCAGGGCGGGACAGGACGGCCAATGCAGGATGTGGGGAAGATGGGGCACAGACAGAGGCTCAGCAGTGGAAGTGGCAGAACAACAGTGAGGAGAGCCAGCAGTCCTATTTCGGATGCTGGGGAAGATAGCTCAGGCCCTGAAAGCCAGGCCCCAGGCAGAGTCACGGCAGGGGCGGGCCTACAGCAGAGCAGGGACTATGTTGCGGCAGCTGGTCAAGCTGGCTCAGTGATGGGTGGCCCCACGGTGAGAGAGGAGAGAGAGTGGGATGCGGGCAGCGGCTTTGGGCGGCACTACAGAAAAGAGGTCGTTGGGCCGAGAAAGGCGACCAAGAAATCGGTGGGCGGATCCTCTGCGCGGATCAGGAGTGGGGAGCATGGCACATCCGCGGCATCCAGTAGTGCAGCAGCTGGAGGGCCATCGGTGAGCGGAGCAGTTCTGGAAGAAGACAGGTCGGAAGGTGAGCTGTCGCAGTCGGACGGCGATGGGCAGCGAGAAGAGACGGTGGCAGTGGTGACGGGACCTTCGGCTGGTGGACAGGCTCCCAGGCAGCAGGGTAAGAAGACATGTATTAATAATTCTTGTAATGTGGGGTGTAACGAGGGGGCGGGGGGTGGGGGGGGTCCGGCATCAGCGGGGCGGTCGACAGCGACCGTGCCTGTTAATCTGGCCGCGCAGGTCGCTGACCGCGCATCGGCGGATGCAGGGTTGCATGGTTTCGTCACAGGCTTGAAGGAACTACTAAGGAGGTTTGAGCCAGGGCCAAGCGGGAGCCAGTCTCCAGCGGCGGCATGGGTTGATCCTGGGGTGGGGCGTGGGGTGCGGGAGGAGTCAGTTGCGGGCACGGGTATTCCTACTGGGCCTAGTGCGGCGCAAGCGGCGCCCGTAGCAGAAGTCGCAGGGGCGGCTGGGCAGGCAGAGGCCCTTAAGACACCTGAAGGGGCTGCGGGGGAAGGGGTAAAGAAACAAGACTTAGTGCGGTTGGCGGATGCCGCAAAATGTGAAGTTTATGTGTGCTTTGAGGGTCCGCTTGGAGCACATCTAAAGCCGGAAGTGAGAGAAAAAATTTGGAAAGGGGAATACGTAGAGATTTTTGCTCTATTGCCCCTGGAAAAGTTTAATTTGGATAGAGTCAAGCCAGAAGATACTAAAAAAGAGGATGAGGAAAAAAGGAGGTATAGGCTAATACCAAGGACATTTACGAACTGGCTGCAGGCTTTTGCGATCATGGCGAGTGTGATCGGGGAGAAGAATCCGGAGCACTGTTCGGCATTGTTTTGCTACTTGGACGCCGTGGGAGAAGCTTATAGAGTCTACGGGGGCACGGCCTGGCTGCGGTATGATGAGCAATTCCGACAGCGGAGGGCCATCCGCCCGGCGTTGAGATGGGACCACAAGGACATCAGCCTATGGATGCGACTCATGACTTCCACTAGGACGACGGGTCAGTTTTTTCAGGGGGGGGCCGGTGGATCAGCCAACTCCGGTCAATCGGCCACAAGAAAAAAGGGGGTTTGTTGGCAATTCAATGAAGGGTCATGTAGATTTGGAGGGTCGTGCAAGTACAAGCACGAATGTTCAGGCTGCGGGGGGAGCCACCCGCTATCGCGGTGTTTCAAACACGGAAAAGGCCGTGCCGGAGAGTCTGCTAGTAAAGGGGACAACGCCGGTGAGAGTGGGAAGGATGGAGCCCTTCCTAGATAGGTACCCGGATAGGGAGGCGGCACGATTACTAGCTCAGGGATTTTTGGAGGGTTTTAGAATCCCTTCTCGATTGGTTGACACGCCTCCGATGGCGCGCAACTTGAAGTCAGCGTTGCTTCATGGGGAAGTGGTGGGTGAAAAGTTACAGAAAGAAGTTAGGTTAGGCCGCATGAGTGGTCCTTTTGCAGAAGTGCCAATACCGGATTTAGTAGTGTCCCCACTGGGGGTGGTGCCCAAGAAGGAGCCTAATAAGTTTAGGCTGATACACCACTTGTCATACCCCAAAGGGGGGTCGGTGAACGATGCTATCAATCCGGAAGAGTGTGCGGTGTCGTACACGTCATTTGATGCGGCAGTAGTTTGGGTTAGGAAGTATGGCCAAGGGGCATTATTGGCAAAAGCGGACATAGAGTCTGCTTTCCGCCTGTTACCGGTTCATCCGGAAAGTTTTCGTTTACTGGGTTGTTGTTGGCAAGATGCATATTACATAGATCGTTGTTTACCTATGGGGTGTTCGATATCCTGTGCGTTGTTTGAAAAGTTTAGTTCCTTTATTGAATGGATGGTCCGAGACGTCGCGGGATTGAGCTCCATCATCCACTATTTGGATGATTTTCTTTGCGTGGGACCTCCGGGGTCGGAAGTTTGTGCGGTCCTGTTGGCAACGCTGGAGCATATTGCAGAAAAATTTGGCATCCCGTTGGCTCCAGAGAAGACGGAAGGTCCCAAAACGGTGTTGAGTTTCTTGGGCATCATTCTGGACACCGAGGCAATGGAGTGTAGGCTACCGGAGGATAAGCTGGCGGCGTTACAGGCGGAAATTCGGTTTATCAGCGGGCTGCGGAAAGTTCAATTACGGGCGCTACAATCATTGCTAGGTAAGTTGAACTTTGCGTGTCGAATTTTGCCTATGGGAAGGGTGTTTTGCAGGCGGCTGTCTGCAAGTACGGCGGGGGTGGAATCTCCCAGGCACTACGTACGTCTGCTGAAGGCTCACAGGGAGGACCTGAAAGTTTGGCACACGTTCCTGGCTAAGTTCAACGGCAGGGCGTTGTGGATGGCAGGGCCAGTGAGTAATTTTGACATGGAGTTGTATACGGATGCGGCGGGATCAGCAGGTTTTGGAGCCTTTTTCCGAGGTAAGTGGAGTGCAGGGCCATGGCCGCAATCGTGGAAGGACGCAGGTTTGCTGAAGAACATGCTGCTCTTGGAACTGTTCCCGGTGGTATTGGCAGTGGAGTTATGGGGTGAGTTGTTTAGGAATTTAAAGGTTAGGTTTCACGGGGATAACCTGGGAGTGGTGCAGGTGATCAATAAGGTAGCAGCGGCGTCACCGCCGGTGATCAGGTTGCTTAGACACCTGGTGCTGCGATGCTTACAGCTAAACGTGTTTATCTATGCGGTGCACCTCCCAGGGGTGGAAAATGTCGTGGCTGATGCACTGTCTCGCTTTCAGTGGGACAGATTCCGGGAATTGGTGCCAGGGGCGGAACAAGAAGGGGTCCCGTGTCCGGACTGGCTGTGGAGGATTGCCTTGGAGGACTAGCAGGATGGATCAAACGGTCGGTGAGCGATGCGACGTGGGCTGCTTACAACAGAGTATGGCAGGAATGGGCAGCGCTGCAGAGTCAGGTGAAGGAAGGACACGAAGACCAGGAACCCAGGTTGTTAGTTCTTTACTTCGTTTCCAGGAATTTTGAAGATGGGGTGTCGGTGTCTGGGATTGAAAAGAAGTTGGCAGCTCTATCGTTTTTGTTCAAGTTTCAAGGTTTACCTGATCTTACTAGGGAATTTTGGGTGAGGCAGGCATTGAAGGGGTACAGACGGGCTAAGCCGGGGAGGGACTCCAGGCGGCCAGTTTCGTTCCAGTTGTTGGGTCGGATTGTTGGGTGTGTGGATAATGTTTGTTCGACAGCATACGAGGTGGTGTTGTTCAAGGCGGCATTCGCCTTAGCGTTCTTTGGGGCATTCAGGATTAGTGAGTTAGTTAGTCCCTCCAAGAAAGAGAAAGGGGGGTTGGGAGGGTCGGATGTCAGCTGTTGGGAGGACAGGTTGTCCATATTGGTTAAAAAGTCAAAAACGGATCAGCGGGGCAAGGGTAGGACTGTGCAGGTGTTCTCGCTGCCCGGCTCTCCCTTGTGCCCAGTACATTTGGTAAAAAAGTTTGTAGAGATACGCCCGGGGGGGGAGGCCCCCTTTTTAATACATCAAGACGGGTCGTTTTTATCTCGCTTTCAATTTATTGCCATTTTCAAGAAATGTTTGGGGGTGTTAGGTTTGGGGGGTGAAAAGTTTTCATCTCACTCGTTTAGGATAGGGGCGGCTACAGAAGCTGTCCGGTGGGGATTAGACGAGGCAGCAGTAAAGAGGATTGGGCGATGGGAATCGAGGCGGTTTAGGTCTTATGTTCGCCCGCACTTGTTGTAGGTATATATATAAAAAATATATATATATATATATATATATATATATATATATATATATATATATATATATATATATATATATATATATATATATATATATATATATATATATATATATATATATATATATATATATATGTAAATATAAAAAGTTTTTCTGATGGGTGTAAAGTAATGCAGGAGCATGGTGATATGTGTTGTTTTGTCTGTGATTTGTTGGGAGGTATTGATGTTTTGGTGGGGGTTTCTTGTTTGTGTTTTTTCCTTTTACAGGTCGACAGCAATGCCTTGTGTGGATCGTTGGCCACTCGTATGTCTGTTGGGGGGCCAGGAGGGGAGATGCAAGAAAGGATGGGAGACAACTGGGGTTTTCCAGGCAGGAAGTGTGTCTAAGGTGGTTTGGGGTGCCGGGAATGCTGTGGGGTAGGACAGTGTCAGAAGTTCATAAATTTGCACGCATGGACAGAGCGCCGGACGTATTATTATTGCATGTGGGGGGCAATGATCTGGGTTTAAGGTCAATGTTGGATTTGGTGAGAGACATCAAGTTCGATTTTTGGCAGCTCAGGATGTCTTTTCCACGCATGCTCATTGTGTGGTCGGATATCGTGGCGCGCACTACTTGGAGACTGGCCAGGTCGGTTGATAAAATCAACCGGGCGAGGAAGAAGGTTAACAAAGAGATTAGCGGTTTTGTAGTTAGAAATGGAGGTCTAGCGATACGGCACCTGGAGTTGGAAGTTGATACCTGGAGATATTTAAAGAGAGATGGGGTACACCTGAACGATGTGGGGATAGACTTATGGGCATTGGGTCTGCAAGATGGGATCCAGCGAGCTTTGAGGGTGTGGCAGGGCGCACAAGGGTAAGGTGTTACCCTGGTGTGTGCTGTGGCGTGATGTTGGCCTTTGCGGGTGAAGGATTAAACCCCAGATATGTAAGAGATCGGGACCCATCGCTAGTATGAGGCCCGTTGGTGAGATTTCAGCTAACAAGGGTTTTAGCTTGAATTGGTTATTGGGGCACTGTGGGCTATTGGTTGATTGTCTCCGAGCTAGCTTGTCAGCTGGAGGCCTATTTTATAGTTATAGTACCGCAGTGCCTGAGTTTTTGAGTTTTACGTTTGGTGGGTTTTTCCCTGCAAAGACCAACGGGAGTGGTAGTTAAAAAAAGGATATGTCAGGTGTTTATACGGTTTATGTAATGTTGATGTTAAATTATTTTTGGATATGTTTAATAAAGGTAATTGGCTGCTACGGCCAATATTTTACTCCATATGGGTGTGGTCTCCAATTATTGGGGTAGAAGGTTGGGGTATGCAGCTAAGGGGTAATTGGTAAGAAAGGGGTAGCAAGTGACATCTGTTATACAGTAGTCAAGTAAGCCCGGAGCCAAAAGACAAAAAGAATAGGCAGAGGGCGGGCATGACAGGGTTAAGAGGGGTACTTGCAAGGTAGAAGTGGTTGTAAGGTGGATTGTGGTTGGTGGAAAAAAGTATGGGGGGGCGGAGCAAAGTTAACTGAGCTGGGGGAAGATCCCTCCCCAGCTCAGTTGGTGTTTGGAAGAACAAGCGTCCCACCCTCCCTCCCTTTATCATGTGGTAAGTTGGGTAAGTTAAGGGATGAAGTGGTATTACTGTATTGTTAGAGAGGTAGTCGTGGCAGTGGCGTGATGTTGGCCTTTGCGGGTGAAGGATTAAACCCCAGATATGTAAGAGATCGGGACCCATCGCTAGTATGAGGCCCGTTGGTGAGATTTCAGCTAACAAGGGTTTTAGCTTGAATTGGTTATTGGGGCACTGTGGGCTATTGGTTGATTGTCTCCGAGCTAGCTTGTCAGCTGGAGGCCTATTTTATAGTTATAGTACCGCAGTGCCTGAGTTTTTGAGTTTTACGTTTGGTGGGTTTTTCCCTGCAAAGACCAACGGGAGTGGTAGTTAAAAAAAGGATATGTCAGGTGTTTATACGGTTTATGTAATGTTGATGTTAAATTATTTTTGGATATGTTTAATAAAGGTAATTGGCTGCTACGGCCAATATTTTACTCCATATGGGTGTGGTCTCCAATTATTGGGGTAGAAGGTTGGGGTATGCAGCTAAGGGGTAATTGGTAAGAAAGGGGTAGCAAGTGACATCTGTTATACAGTAGTCATGTATTTCCCTGCTGTATGTGACATAATCTTGAGAAAACGCAGTTGTTTTAGGGACACGCTCCCCACTGTGAAGAAAATGGCACTTGATTGGCCGGTTAGGAATGACATCACTCCCACACATGCGCAGAAGTCCTGTCAGCCCAGCATACTGGCATTGTGCCGGAATGTAAACTGGGCTGCACACCTTTTTAATTGCCTAAAATTCCTACCTAGCTTTTATCCTTCTATGTAATGTTAAAGAGGGGGCTGGGGAGTTATGCAAGGTTTATATTTAACCTTGCATGCACTGTGCTGGAAGATACCAGATTATAATTCTGTGGTGGCTTCCAGGCAGGCAAAATATTCAAATTTATAAGTTGGCTGTACGAGAGTAACGCGCGTTTTGCATGTTGATGCGTGGTAGTCTCAGTCATTCTTACCCACTCCAGGTTCACCCTATAGCAGTTTTACTTCTGCAGGGCGGCACCTGTGCGCCATATCATGTATTTAGACGTGATCTGACACTTCCAGGTAGGGGACGTACATGCGCGCCGCCGGCGGCTCGCTTCCACTGTCATTACACACAGTGGAAGCTTATCAGTGAGTGCACAGTACCCTATGTCCTCCAGCACCCTCCGATCGTTAGGCAGAGATTGAGATCGGGGATCTCTGTAAACAAGGCAGATCCCCGTTCTGACAGGAGAAAGGAGATGGCATTTGTGTTCCATTTCTTCCTCTAGTAAAAGCACCTCCCACACTGTAATAAAACACCAGCTAGGCACACAGTTAACCCTTTGATCACCCCTGATGTTAACCTCTTCCTAGCCAGTGTCATTAGTACAGTAACAGTGCATATTTTTAGCACTGATCACTGTATTAGTGTCACTGGTCCGCAAAAAGTGTCAGAATGTCCACCGCAATATCGCAGTCCCACTTTAAGTCACTGATCGCTGCCATTACTAGTAAAAATATAAATAAATAAATATCCCATAGTTTGTAGACGCTATAACTTTTGCGCAAATGCAAAATACACGCTTATTGGGATTTTTTTTTTACCAAAAATATGTAGCAGAATACATATTGGTCTAAATCTATGAAGAAATTCGATTTTTTATTGGATAGGTTTTATAGCAGAAAGAAAAAAAATATATTATTTAGTTTTTGTTTTTTTTTGTTTATAGCGAAAAAAACCCAAAAAAACACAGAGGTGATTAAAGCGGAGCTCCGCCGAAATTTTTTTCTTTAAAAGTCAGCAGCTACAAATACTGCAGCTGCTGACTTTTAAAACATGGACACTTACCTGTCCAGGGCGCCCGCGATGTCGGCACCCGAGGCCGAAGCGTCTCTCGGTCCTGCCGCCTCCATCTTCGTTAAGGGAATCAGGAAGTGAAGCCGTGCGGCTTCACTTCCCGGTTCCCTGCTGCGCATGCACGAGTCGCGCAGCGCAATACGGCTGGAGGAAACAGGAAGTGGCGTAAATAACTGCAGATTCTGCGGCTATCTATGCCGGAAGTGGGTACAGATACCTGTAATATACAGGTATCTGCACCCCACTACCCCCTGAAAGGTGCCAACTGTGACACCGGAGGGGGGGAGGAATCCGATGAGTGGAAGTTCCACTTTTAGGTGGAACTCCACTTTAAATACCACCAAAAGAAAGATCTATTTGTGGGGAAAAAAAGGACATATTTGGGTACAGTGTTGCATGATTGCGCAATTTTCATTTAAAGTAATGCAGTGTCATATCGCAAAACATGGCTTGGTCATGAAGGGGGGTAAATCTTCCAGGGGTCAAGTCTTTAATGGCACCCCAATGCAACTCTCCATGCAGCCATAACACACAGAAAAGCACATTTAAAAAAACACCATCAAATTATTGGCTTTCATTTTCAAATAGTACAGATCGCTTTACAGCCATATCAATGGTTCTCTGTAAATGTACACTTTATAGTGAATATGGCGAATCAGAACATCCACACAGGAGTCTTCACGACCAGCAAAAATTATTGGCAATTTAAGTGTAATCTGTTTTGTGTCACTATTGAGGATTTGCAACGATTATGATTGGCAATTTAAATGTAATTTACTTTGTGGAGTCACGAGTCCAAGCTTTGCAAATATAATGGCAGCTCGGTCCTTTATAAAATCTGCCACAGTCACCTTTATTAGGATAGAATGAAGATCCTTTCCACATACAATATGCAACCATGTGTGTGTGAAGTCATTTTGGACTAAATAATATGGGGGCTGGAAATGGCCATTATGAATAATTGGAGAATTACATTTCAAATGGTTCTTTACAAAGACACGGAAACACGCTGCTTCTGGGATATTTTGATGCAATTTGAGATCTCTGCTGGATGGTAGTTCAGATACCAGATCGTGCCTTACGACATAGAAACCTAGAATGTTCTGAAAGTTGGGGTTTGCATAACTTTAGAGGTGACAACCTGCAGAACGTTCCTTTTATTTCATAAAATTAGTAAAAGGTGTAAGATTGAGTAATTGATATGGGTTGGACGAAGGGGTGGAAGGAATAAATCTTGGGACATTATCATGGTAGGGGATATCATACATGGGAATAGGCAGGGAGTCTAGGGTAAGGAATACAATAAAAAGGAATTGGTGGGAAGTCCAGGGACCTTATCAGGGTAAGGGATACAATAAAAGGGAATAGGGGGTATTATGGGTTGGATGAAAGGGTGGAAGGAATAAATCCTGGAACATTATCATGGTAGGAGATATACATGGGG
Source organism: Lithobates clamitans (assembly GCA_037952925.1). Classification (NCBI taxonomy): domain Eukaryota; kingdom Metazoa; phylum Chordata; class Amphibia; order Anura; family Ranidae; genus Lithobates; species Lithobates clamitans. The sequence continues at coordinate 5,921,884 of JBBGZY010000680.1, read as the reverse complement.
ATAGGAATGGAGTCTAGGGACATCACCAGAGTAAGGAATACAATAAAAGGGAATAGGAGGAGAGTCCAGAGACCTTATTAGGGTAAGGGATAGAATAAAGGGGATAGGGGGTGAGTCCAAAGGACATTATCAGGGTATGGGATACAATAAAGGGGATAGGGGGTGAGTCCAAGGACATTATCAGGGTAAGGGATACAATAAAGGGGATAGGGGGCGAGTCCAAGGACATTATCGGGGAGACCCAACTAATCACTCCTTTTCATGTTGGTCTACCATGTTTTACAGACTTCTTTTGTTCTTCAAGGCTCTGATGAAGAGGGAACTCCTCGAAACAGGTCAGCACACCTTTGAGCACTTGCCCCTGTATGGGCATGTCTAATTTCTAATTTTAATGTGTATATTTTGTAACCCCGTTTTTATGAATATGTAGACACTTTTTATATTAATTTATCTATTTTGTATATGAATAAACTATATCATCTTGATCCAAGCATTCGGACCACCCCTGGTCAGTTTAGGCAGCGGGACACGCATGATCATCTTCTATTTTCCTTCCTTTGAAAGTACTACCACTCTATACTAACAACGCCTTCACAAGCGCAAGAGAAATTTTTTTCTTTGTTTATATTTTCATTAGAAGGCAAGTCCCAGGACATTATCAGGGCAAGAGATTAATATTAACCACATGCAGACATATACTGCGGCAGGGCAGCCGCTCTGACACCTCCGGGTCTGGGGTGTGTGCGTGCGCCGCCAGAGACCCACTCCTGCTGTGATTGGACACAGCAGGAGCCAATCAGCGGGTCGGACCCGCCGGTCATTCGGGAGACAGGCAGAACGGCGATCTGCTTATGTAAACAAGGCAGACTGCTGTTCTGTTATAGGGGAATGTTCTGATCCTGTGTTTCTGCTAAGCAGGAACATGGATCTTTACCTTCCCCCAGTCAAAGCACCTCCCCCCAGTTAGCAAGCTCTCCCAGGGAACACAGTTAACCCTTTGATCGCCCCTGTTAAACCCCTTTCAATCCAGTGTGATTAGTACAGTGAAGGATGAAAGTGGAGAGTCTCTGGAAGTGTCCCTCACCACCAAGCATTTGCAGCCCCACAGCAAGAAGTGGGTCTCATTCTCCATTTCTCCCCACTAGAAGATTTCCTTCACTTCACGCTCTGGTGAGAACGCTAAAACTTTTGTAATTTCCGCTCACCTTTCTGTGACAGTGGGCACCAGGATAAATATATGGGTGAAATTTCCCCAGCAATGAACATTATTAAAAACTGGACAGAGGGGCTAATCCTTCCCACTCTGCACCTCTAAAAAGTAATCCAGGGTGGATTGTTTTTACAGAGGTAGTTGAGCGACAGTTTGCAGGTGTTCAGTAGGTGATAATGCTGCCTCCTTAGTGCCTGCTTTTTTTCTCTCGGTACCAAGGAAGATTTTGCTTTGCAATACCGAGCCGCCATTGCCTATCAAACATTTGGCAGGTGATTACCTATTCTATATGGACCTTGCTTTGTGCACTGGTGTGCAGTCATGTTGGAACAGGAAGGGGCCATACCCAAACCGTTCCCACAAAGTTGGGAGCATGAAATTGTCCAAAATGTCTTGGTATGCTGACACCTTGAGAGTTCCCATCACTGCAACTAAGGGGCCAAGCCCAATCCCTGAAAAAACAACCCCACACCATAATCCCCCCTCCACCAAATTATATGGACCAGTGCACAAAGCAAGGTCCATAAAGACATGGATGAGCGAGTCTGGGATGGAGGAACTTGACTGGTCTGCACAGAGTCCTGACTTTAACCCCATAGAACACCTTTGGGATGAATTAGAACTGAAACTGCAAACCAGACCTCCTCGTCCAACATTAGTGCCTGACCTCACAAATGCGCTTCTGGAAGAATGGTCAAACATTTCCATAGACACACTGCTAAACCTTGTGGACAGCCTTCCCAGATGCCATTAAAGTACATGTGCTTGTAAAGGTAGGCATTCCAATACTTTTGGTAATATAGTATGTGTGTGTATATGTGTATGTATATATATATATATATATATATATATATATATATATATACACACATATATATACACACACATATATATATATATATATATATATATATATATACACACACATACATATATATATATATATACACACATACTAATATATATATATATATACACACATATATATATATATATACACACACATACATATATATATATATATACACACATACATATATATATATATATATATATACACACATATATATATATATACACACACATACATATATATATATATATACACACATACATATATATATATATATATATATACACACATATATATATATATATATATATATATATATATATATATATATATATATATATATATATATATATATTGAGAGGTGGGGGTGGTGCAGTAAAACCCCCTGTTTTTGCCACTCTTGAAAATGAAGCCCAAATCTGTCGTTTCCATTATCTATCAAAACCAACATGATCACTCTATAGAAGACACCCACATACCACCCCAGGAAACCTGAAACCCGCCCCCTCTTTCATATCCACTATTGGTTTACTGTAATTCCAGGCAACTTCAATGACCAATAGTTAACCGCAACAGAGGATGGACTTCTATTTGACTTTCCAACATGAAGTCAGTAATTGAAATTTGAAGGTTCCCAAGAAGCAGGTGCCTATGGATATGTGCAGACACACAGTGAACATAAGAAAAGAAGTACAAATCAAGATACCGTAATCAACACGACAGCACTTTTTTTTATTGCTAGCAGAGAAAAGCCAACATCTGTCAAGTTTCTGCCGTTAGGACAGAGAACCCAGAGCAATACTGGAAAACACTTTGTGCAGAACGCAATAGCTGTGAAGTCTTGTCATTTGAGGCCAACATAGCAAGAACAATAGAGGAACAGATCTGATCCCCAGATACATTCTGTCTAGAGAAGAATACATGCTGGCACTAATATTGCCTGAATTTCGTTTCTCAGTAGGAAAGAGTTCAATTTAAAGTTGAACTTTCTCAATGATTGCCACAAAATAATGTACCTGAACAGGTCGGCAATAACGGTGGAAGAAAGATGATGACTTACAATCTTAAACTATGTAGTCACATCAGGTCATGTCTGTTACAGAAGTTATTAGGCAGCAGTCTATCCAAATACTGTCCTCCTTTATTTAAAAGGTTTGTGAATAAAGGAGGACAGTATTTGGATAGTCTGCTGCCTAATAACCTGGCACAAATCCTACAAAGGCTGATTTTAAGGAAAAACAGTTCTTTTTCTTTAGCTTCCCTATAGGTCAGCTTTTCTCAACCTTTTAGCTATGGGGGAACCCTTGAAATAACTTTCTGGTCTCAGGGAACCCCTGCTAATAATTACTATATCTACAGCTTATGGTACTTTAGCAAGATGGTCACTGGGAAAAAATGTTCCTTTCATTTGCAGTCATTGCGAAGCATGCCCTCCTTACAGAGAACTAAAAAGATCACTGGTGTCAGCAATTACTTACTGTATCTAAGGGGCTGAAATTGTTCATTGCTCAAGGAACCTCTAGCAACCTAGTCTGGAGGAACCCAAGGTTCCACAGAACCCTGGTTGAGAAACCACGATCAGTGCTGCCACCCTAGTGAAAGCATTGGTACTGCCAGGTATTGGGTACTACAGTATAGGGCGCTCCACTCTGCATTGCCATTACTGAGTCTCCAAAATGAAGCACTGTTTGAGGACTCTCCACTCTCTGGTCCAGCTATACAACCACAAAAGCACTCCCCTGCCACTCCAACTTCCGTTGAAGTTGCTGCAAAATACTCAGTGCTTCCTGGTATGAGGCAGTATGTGACCTCCACCCGTGAAACTGAGCTAGGGACTAGAAACAAATGCAAGGAGGCAACATCATAGCTTCACGAAAGCGCCAGTGCTTGGCATTTTGTGAGGTCTCCAATGAAAGACGACGACTATAACTAGGTAACAAGTTGAGCTTCAAGAAGACACTTTTCACTGAAATGGCAAGCTGAAAGGGTCTTTCTAAAAAACAGAATACAACAAATAAATATATTCCAGAGCTTTGACTCCTGCATTCTCCAAAATAAACAGTTCTATGCCAACTTAGTTTGGGGAACACTTGAAATAACTTTCTGGTCACAGGGAACCCTTGCTAAAGTGACTATATCTACAACTCCTGATACTTTAGTGTGATGGTCATTGAGAAGAATGCTCCTTACACTTGTGGTCATTGAGAAGAATGACCTCCTTACAGATCGTGTCAGTGGGAACTTATCTGAGGCAGAAATTGCTAATTTCTCGAGAAACCTTTTAACCACCTCTCTGGAGAAAACCTGGTTGAGAAATCCTGTTTTAGCCTGTGGAAGGATCTCTTTTCTTGAAGGTAGTGTGTGAAAAACTGGTCTATAGGACACAAGTAGAGTGGTCTATAGCCAAGGAAAAACCCAAAACATACACGGCACAGGTGGACTACTTATGAGGAGTGCCAGAGTTTATATACTATGTAGTTGCTTAACCCATAAATTGATACCCAGCAACAGAGACATACACAACATAATCACAATGAACATAATTCTACTATACCGATGATCCTACTTATATAAACTTCCACATTTTGTGTTAAAATTCAAAAGGTCCAAAAATTCAAAGGGAAGTCATCATACAGTAAAATAAATTTTGTGGCTTATTAATGGCCCATCATCAAGGGTTAAAATAACCTCAGGGGAAAGTTCTAATATTTTTCTGCAAACTGTGTTCCTGAGCAAACATGATTCCAGGTTTGTTACACTACTGAGAACCTGAAGAAGAGGCATTATCTGCCTGCTCATTGGACAATAACTCAGCAACAGCATATCGATAAGCATGCACTGTCCAATGAGCAAAGAGGAAACGTAAACTGAAAAAACTCTGGAACTCTGGAATCTGTAGCCAAAAAAAGAAAGAGGGCAAAAAGGACAAGTCATCAGTATTGCCTGCCATCTCCCTGCAGCTGGACTTTTCCCCATTACTGGTGCACCATACTTTGTTCTACACTGGGTCTATGTTGAAGCGGCCATCTGGGTATAGGCAGGATTCTGCTTCCTCATGTCAGAGTCTCCAGCAAGGAGAACCGTGAGTAGCACCATAATGAGATCACCAATGTTTACCCCAAATCAGTCAGAGGCAGCAGTGCCTTAGATCTCACACTGCAGATATACATGTATGAGGCTACATAGCAGGAGTGGCTAGGCACACTTACATACCAGGAAGTGCATTGCTATTTTTTAGGAGGATTCCAGACAAAACTTTTCAGGGTACTGCCTAGGTATAATTAACATTTTGCATGCATATTTTATGTACACCGTTCATATAGAGATCCTTACCATATTGGAGTACCGTATATACTCGAGTATAAGTCGGGTTGTTCAGCACATTTTTTGGAGCTGAAAGTACCCCCCTTATACTCGAGTCAAGCACTTTTCTGCAGCAAACAAATTTCATTTTCTGAACCGACTTTGGGGCCCCGTATCTCAGGGCCACTTGGTGTTAGGAACCCCAAATTTGGTGTTCAAACACAGTGGACCTGGTACCATAACATATCCAAAGCTGGGGTTCCTAGCACCAAGTGAACCTGAGATACGGAGCCCCAAAATAGGTTCGGAAAATGTCATTCTCTGCTGCAGAAAAGTGCTTGACATTTTCTGAACCGATTTTTGGGGACCTGTATCTCGGGCCACTTGGTGCTAGAAATCCCAGCTTTGGATATTTTATGGGGATAGTTCAACTGGGAATGCACACCAAATTTGGGGTTCCTAGCACTAAGTGTCCATCTGCAGCAATGTCATTTTGGGACACTTTGGGTTCAGAGACCCCAAATTTTGGCTGCAGCTAGGGGGCATCTAGGAACACTTAACTACCGAGTTTGAAGTTCGGGGGACCTATGGCTGCAAATGGGCACAGTGAGGCATGCAAATGGGCACAGTGAGGCTGCAAATGGGCATTGTTGACCCTCTTTTCCACTTACAGTAGCTGTGCATTTCTCACCCTCGTCTTATACTCGGGTCAATAAGTTTTTCCCATTTTTTTGTGGTAAATTAGGGCCTCGACTTATACTCGGAACGACTTATACTCGAGTATATACGGTAAGTGCAGATGCTCAGGCCATAGTTAAAGCTTTTTTTCCTCACCCCCTTGCTTGCTGTCTGCCAGTTTACCACTTCCATTCCTTATTGCCACTCACCATTATACTTGTAGTGCCATGTAGAGAGGTGACAATGACATTATTCAGAGCAGAACTAAGGGTAACTCATACATTCACAAGGCAAGGTCATGTAAAATGACAAGACCCAAGGGAAGCATGAAGAGTACCACTGCGAAACTGTGGTGTGCAGCATGTCATTGACAACCCTCCTTTTGGCGTGTCATTAAAAAGTGGGCAAAGCCATTCTGGAACAGTAGTCCTGTCAGAGTTAGGAGATATCAGCCAGTTACATTTACCTAATGTGTCACAGGTATGGTCTGGAAATTTACCATTTTAAAGTGATTGTCATAAGAGACAAGGCCATACAACGCCATCCACAACATCACCCCCAGCATCATCACCAACCTCATCTGCAGATATCTCCCAAATCGTCCCCTCCGCTCCTCCCAGGACCTCCTGCTCTCTAGCTCCCTTGTTATCTCCTCCCATGCTCGCCTTCAGGACTTCTCCAGAGCCTCCCCCATCTTCTGGAACTCCCTGCACCGGTATGTCCGATCAGCCCCTAACCTGTCCACCTTTAGGAGAGCCCTGAAAACTCATTTATTCAGGGACGCCTATCCCACACCCACCTAACAACTGTCCCCGAGCCACCCCCCATCAAATCATTCCCTGCATCTATTACCTTTTGTACCACCACCCCCTCCCTTTAGAATGTAAGCTCTATGATCCGGGCCCTCCTGTCCCTTCTGTACTGAACTGTACTGTAATTGTGCTGTCCCCCCTCTACATTGTACAGCGCTGCGTAAACTGTTGGCGCTATATAAATCGTGTATTATAATAATAATAATGTAGGAGGGCTATCATTAAAATTCATTTAAGTCACAGTCCTGGAATGCAGCATGCTCTAAATGAGCGTCGGAACCACTTATCTCTATATTTGTTCCAGCACAGCAGCTCAGTCAGAGCATCAGAACGGCACCCAGGGAACTAGCATTCTTAACCACTTCCTGACCGGGCCATAGCCGAAAGACGGCTACAGCACGGTCTGCTTATTCTGGGTGGATGCCCGTGGGACGTCATTCCAGAATGTTGCCCCCGCGCGCCCCCTGGGGTGCGCACCCGGGAACATCTGTGACCGCCGGGTCCTCACGGATCACTGTAAATAACCGCCGATTGCGGTCCTTTACCACGTGATCGTTCCGTCAAATGACGGAGCGATCATTTGTACTGATCGGTACAGCGCGAGGGGAGAGGGGGAAAGGGGGAGAGATGGCAGCAGCGCTGTGGGCACTAAACATCCAGCCCACAGCGCTGCAATCAGTGCCAATGCTCTGCAACACTGGGCAACACTCTGCAATAAATTTTTTTTTTTTTTACCAAATTTTCAGTCTTTTTTGATTTATAACGCAAAAATTAAAAAACCCAGTGGTGATTAAATACCACCAAAAGAAAGCTCTATTTGTGCGGAAAAAAAGGACAAAAATTTCATATGGATACAGTGTTGTATGACTGAGTAATTGTCATTCAAAGTGTGAGAGCACCGAAAGCTGAAAATTGGTCTGGTTAGGAAGGGGGTTTAACCACTTAAGGACCGCCTCACGCCGATGTATGTCGGCAAGGCGGCACGGGCAGGCAAAATCACGTACATACACGTGATTTGCGCCCCCCCCCCCGGTGCCCGAGGCGGTCCTCTTTTGTCCCCTGGCGATCAGAGGTGAGGGGAAGGCCATCCGTTCGTGGCCCCCCCGCCCTCGCGATCGCCGCCGGCCAATGGGAACATTCCTTTGCTGCTGTATGCTAAACAGCAGCAAAGGAAATGATGTCATCTCTCCTCGGCTCGGTATTTTCCGTTCCGGCGCCGAGGAGAGAAGACTGAAATGTGAGTGCACAAACACTACACACACAGTAGAACATGCCAGGCACACAAAACACCCCGATCCCCCCCCCCCGATCGCCCCCCGATCACCCCCCAATCACACCCCCCCCCCCGGTCACAAACTGACACCAAGCAGTTTTTTTTTTTTCTGATTACTGCATGGTGTCAGTTTGTGACAGTTACAGTTTTAGGACAGTTACGGTTAGCCCCCTTTAGGTCTATGGTACCCCCCCTAATAAAGTTTTAACCCCTTGATCACCCCCCGTCACCAGTGTCACTAAGCGATCATTTTTCTGATCGCTGTATTATTGTCGCTGGTGACGCTAGTTAGGGAGGTAAATATTTAGGTTCGCCGTCAGCGTTTTATAGCGACAGGGACCCCCATATACTACCTAATAAATGTTTTAACCCCTTGATTGCCCCTTAGTTAACCCTTTCACCACTGATCACCGTATAAGTGTTACGGGTGACGCTGGTTAGTTCGTTTATTTTTTATAGTGTCAGGGCACCCGCCGTTTATTACCGAATAAAGGTTTACCCCCCTGATCGCCCGGCGGTGATATGCGTCGCCCCAGGCAGCGTCAGATTAGCGCCAGTACCGCTAACACCCACGCACGCAGCATACGCCTCCCTTAGTGGTATAGTATCTGAACGGATCAATATCTGATCCGATCAGCTCTATACTAGCATCCCCAGAAGTTTAGGGTTCCCAAAAACGCAGTGTTAGCGGGATCAGCCCAGATACCTGCTAGCACCTGCGTTTTGCCCCTCCGCCCGGCCCAGCCCAGCCCACCCAAGTGCAGTATCGATCGATCACGGTCACTTACAAAACACTAAACGCATAACTGCAGCTTTCGCAGAGTCAGGCCTGATCCCTGCGATCGCTAACAGTTTTTTTGGTAGCATTTTGGTGAACTGGCAAGCACCAGCCCCAAGCAGCGTCGGTTAGCGCAAGTACCGCTAACATCCACGCACGCACCGTACACCTCCCTTAGTGGTATAGTATCTGAACGGATGAATATCTGATCCGACCAGATCTATACTTGCGTCCCCAGCAGTTTAGGGTTCCCAAAAACGCAGTTTTAGCGGGATCAGCCCAGATACCTGCTAGCACCTGCGTTTTGCCCCTCCGCCCGGCCCAGCCCACCCAAGTGTAGTATCGATCGATCACTGTCACTTACAAAACACTAAACGCATAACTGCAGCGTTCGCAGAGTCAGGCCTGATCCCTGCGATCGCTAACAGTTTTTTTGGTAGCATTTTGGTGAACTGGCAAGCACCAGCCCCAAGCAGCGTCAGGTTAACGCCAGTACCACTAACACCCACGCACGCAGCATACACCTCCCTTAGTGGTATAGTATCTGAACGGATCAATATCTGATCCGATCAGATCTATACTGGCGTCCCCAGCAGTTTAGGGTTCCCAAAAACGCAGTGTTAGCGGGATCAGCCCAGATACCTGCTAGCACCTGCGTTTTGCCCCTCCGCCCGGCCCAGCCCACTCAAGTGCAGTATCGATCGATCACTGTCACTTACAAAACACTAAACGCATAACTGCAGCGTTCGCAGAGTAAGGCCTGATCCCTTTTTGGTAGCTTTTTATTGAACTGGCAAGCGCCAGCGGCCTAGTACACCCCGGTCGTAGTCAAACCAGCACTGCAGTAACACTTGGTGACGTGGCGAGTCCCATAAGTGCAGTTCAAGCTGGTGAGGTGGCAAGCACAAGTAGTGTCCCGCTGCCACCAAAAAGACAAACACAGGCCCGTCGTGCCCATAGTGCCCTTCCTGCTGCAATCGCCAATCCTAATTGGGAACCCACCACTTCTGCAGCGCCCGTACTTCACCCATTCACATCCCCAACCAAATGCAGTCGGCTGCATGAGAGGCATTTTCTTTATGTCCTCCCGAGTACCCCTACCCAACGAACCCCCCCAAAAAAGATGTTGTGTCTGCAGCAAGCGCGGATATAGGCGTGACACCCGCTATTATTGTCCCTCCTGTCCTGACAATCCTGGTCTTTGCATTGGTGAATGTTTTGAACGCTACCATTCACTAGTTGAGTATTAGCGTAGGGTACAGCATTGCACAGACTAGGACACACTTTCACAGGGTCTCCCAAGATGCCATCGCATTTTGAGAGACCCGAACCTGGAACCGGTTACAGTTATAAAAGTTAGTTACAAAAAAAGTGTAAAAAAATATATAAAATAAAAAAAAATAGTTGTCGTTTTATTGTTCTCTCTCTCTCTATTGTTCTGCTCTTTTTTTACTGTATTCTATTCTGCAAGTTTTATTGTTATTATGTTTTATCATGTTTGTTTTTCAGGTATGCAATCTTTTATACTTTACCGTTTACTGTGCTTTATTGTTAACCATTTTTTTGTCTTCAGGTACGCCATTCACGACTTTGAGTGGTTATACCAGAATGATGCCTGCAGGTTTAGGTATCATCTTGGTATCATTCTTTTCAGCCAGCAGTCGGCTTTCATGTAAAAGCAATCCTAGCGGCTAATTAGCCTCTAGACTGCTTTTACAAGCCGTGGGAGGGAATGCCCCCCCCCACCATCTTCCGTGTTTTTCTCTGGCTCTCCTGTCTCAACAGGGAACCTGAGAATGCAGCCAGTGTCGCCCCCTGCTCTCGCGCTAAGGCGAACGCAAGCGGTGGTCTGTCGTCAAACGTAAACAGCAATTGCAGCATGCATGTGAGGTATCGCCGCGAAGGTCAGATCGAGGGCAGTAATTTTAGCAGTAGAGCTCCTCTGTAAATCTAAAGTGGTAACCTGTAAAGGCTTTTAAAAATGTATTTATTTTGTTGCCACTGCACGTTTGTGCGCAATTGTAAAGCATGTCATGTTTGGTATTCATGTACTCGGCCTAAGATCATCTTTTTTATTTCATCAAACATTTGGGCAATATAGTGTGTTTTAGTGCATTAAAATTGAAAAAAGTATGTTTTTTCCCCAAAAAATGCGTTTGAAAAATCGCTGCGCAAATACTGTGTGAAAAAAAAAAATGAAACACCCACCATTTTAATCTGTAGGGCATTTGCTTTAAAAAAATATATAATGTTTGGGGGTTCAAAGTCATTTTTACTTTTTCATGTAAACAAAAAGGGTTTGTCTTCAAGTGGTTAGAAGAGTGGGTGATGTGTGACATAAGCTTCTAAATGTTGTGCATAAAATGCCAGGACAGTTCAACCCCCCCCCCAAATGACCCCATTTTGGAAAGTAGACACCCCAAGCTATTTGTTGAGAGGCATGTCAAGTCCATGGAATATTTTATATTGCGAAAGAGACAATTTTTTTTTTGCACAAAGTTGTCACTAAATGATATATTGCTCAAACATGCCATGGGAATATGTGAAATTACACCCCAAAATACATTCTGCTGCTTCTCCTGAGTACGGGGATACCACGTGTGAGACTTTTTGGGAGCCTAGCCGCGTACGGGACCCCGAAAACCAAGCACCGCCTTCAGGCTTTCTAAGGGTGTGAATTTTTTATTTCACTCTTCACTGCCTATCACAGTTTCGGAGGCCATGGAATGCCCAGGTGGCACAAAACCCCCCCCAAATTACCCCATTTTGGAAAGTAGACACCCAAAGCTATTTGCTGAGAGGTATAGTGAGTATTTTGCAGACCTCACTTTTTGTCACAAAGTTTTGAAAATTTAAAAAAGAAAAAAAAAATGTTTTTTCTTGTCTTTCTTCATTTTCAAAAACAAATGAGAGCTGCAAAATACTCACCATGCCTCTCAGCAAATAGCTTGGGGTGTCTACTTTCCAAAATGGGGTCATTTGGGGGGGTTTTGTGCCACCTGGGCATTCCATGGCCTCCGAAACTGTGATAGGCAGTGAAGAGTGAAATCAAAAATTTACACCCTTAGAAATCCTGAAGGCGGTGATTGGTTTTCGGGGCCCCGTACGCGGCTAGGCTCCCAAAAAGTCCCACACATGTGGTATCCCCATACTCAGGAGAAGCAGCTAAATGTATTTTGGGGTGCAATTCCACATATTCCCATGGCCTGTGTGAGCAATATATCATTTAGTGACAACTTTGTGCAAAAAAAAAAAAAAAATGTGTCATTTTCCCACAACTTGTGTCAAAATATAAAATATTCCATGGACTCAATATGCCTCTCAGCAAATAGCTTGGGGTATCTACTTTCCAAAATGGGGTCATTTGGGGGGGGGGGTTATGCCACCTGGGCATTCCATGGCCTCCGAAAATGTGATAGGCAGTGAAGAGTGAAATCAAAAATTTACACCCTTAGAAATCCTGAAGGCGGTGATTGGTTTTCGGGGCCCCGTACGCGGCTAGGCTCCCAAAAAGTCCCACACATGTGGTATCCCCATACTCAGGAGAAGCAGCTGAATGTATTTTGGGGTGCAATTCCAAATAGGCCCATGGCCTGTGTGAGCAATATATCATTTAGTGACAACTTTTTGTAAATATTTTTTTTTTTTTTTTGTCATTATTCAATCACTTGGGACAAAAAAAATAAATATTCAATGGGTTCAACATGCCTCTCAGCAATTTCCTTGGGGTGTCTACTGTCCAAAATGGGGTCATTTGGGGGGGGTTTGTACTGCCCTGCCAATTTAGCACCTCAAGAAATGACATAGGCAGTCATAAACTAAAAGCTGTGTAAATTCCAGAAAATGTACCCTAGTTTGTAGACGCTATAACTTTTGCGCAAACCAATAAATATACGCTTATTCACAATTTTTTTTACCAAAGACATGTGGCCGAATACATTTTAGCCTAAATGTATGACTAAAATTGAGTTTATTGGATTTTTTTATAACAAAAATTAGAAATCATTTTTTTCAAAATTTTCGGTCTTTTTCCATTTATAGCGCAAAAAATAAAAACCGCAGAGGTGATCAAATACCATCAAAAGAAAGCTCTATTTGTGGGAAGAAAAGGACGCAAATTTCGTTTGGGTACAGCATTGCATGACCGCGCAATTAGCAGTTAAAGCGACGCAGTGCCAAATTGGAAAAAGACCTCTGGTCCTTAGGCAGCATAATGGTCCGGGGCTCAAGTGGTTAAGTGCCCAGTGGGCAAGTGGTTAAAGGAGAATTCAGTAATGGCAGCCACCATTATTCCTAGATGCAAGAGAAATGTTCCTGAGATGTTGGTATTTCCCAGTAAGGGGTAGGTTACGCCTTAGTATTGTTACTTTGTCTACATTATATATACTATATATCAACTATATGGGATGTAAAACATGAGCTGGACTAATACTGTAAACCTTAGCGGAATCACAGAAACATATTCCACCACAAAGTAATCAATTTGTTTTTAATCGATTGACAGATTCCACTTATCTCTCCGCCCAAATAAGAGAACAGCCAACAATGTTTGACATCAGATAACAAAAAAATAAACAACAAATATGCCTGCACTTAGCACACAATTCGATTGATCTAGTACTGTCAGCAATGACAATGTAAACACTGCTGATGAGCAATTCTTGGAAATGATTTAAAAGGCTTGTCTGGCAAGGAAAACACTTTAGGAGTTTTTTTTCTATCCTAAAAAGCCCCTTTTTTAAAATAAATATGCATTTCATTTATGAAAAAGTCATCAATGTTAGTTAAATGCCATGAAATTGCAAAGGCAATAGTGCCTCAAATGTCATATGTGGGCAGATAAAAGCTCCACTCCACTTGATTGACAGCAAGAGAAGTCTGCACAACCAATCAGTTGCTGCCATCAACACCTTTACCACTTAAGGACCGAAGGGATTTACCCCCTTAATGACCAGGCTTTTTTTTGCGATTCAGCACTGCGTCGCTTTAACTGACAATTGCGCGGTCGTGGGTTGTTGTACCCAAACAAAACTGATGTCCTTTTTTCCCCCACAAATAGAGCTTTCTTTTGGTGGTATTTGATCACCTCTGCGGTTTAATTTTTTTTGCACTATGCACAAAAAAAGAGCAACAATTTTGAAAAAAAAAATATATATTTTTTTACGATTTGCTATAATAAATATCCAAAAAAAAAAATGTAAAAATAATAATAATAATAATAATAATTTATTCATCAGTTTAGGCCAATATGTATTCTTCTACATATTTTTGGTAATAAAAAAAAAATTAAAATTGCAATAAGCGTATATTGATTGGTTTGCGCAAAAATTATAGCGTCTACAAAATAGGGGATAGATTTATGGCTTTTGTATTATTTATTTATTTTTTACTAGTAATGGCGGCAATCTGCGGGACTGCAACATTGAGGTGGACAGATCGGACACTTTTTTGGGACCAGTGACCTTTATACAGCGATCAGAGCTGAAAATAGCCACTAAACACTGTATAAATGTCACTGGCAGGGAAGGGGTTAACACTAGGGGGCGATCAAGGGGTTAAGTGTTCCCTAGGGAGGTGTTTTTAACTGTAGGTGCAGTCTACTGACTGGAGAAGGAGGGAGATCGCTGTTCCTGATCACTAGGAACAGCAGATCTCTCTCTCCTCCCTTATCAGAACGGGAATCTGTGTGTTAAAATGGTTGTAAACCTCACACATGAAATATGAACAAAGTATATCCCTCTATAGCAGTGGTTCTCAACCTGGGGGTCGAATGATGAATTGCCAGGGGTCACCGAATCCTGGGCTGTTCCTGAAGCCCGCATCACTCCCCCAGCCTTTTTGCGACTGCCCAGCAGGGCTGTCCCTGGAGCCTGTGGCCGCCCAGCAGGGCTGTCCCTGAAGCCCACTCAGCCTCTTCGCAACCGCCCATTCAGTTCATGGTATGGCTGGGGGGCAGAGACTGGAGTTCAGCTGACTGGTAAGGATTGTGAAGTGGGAGGGGCTGGAGGAGACCCCATCTCCTGATTTCGGCATAGGTGTCACTGCTGCGAGACACAACAGAGCAGGAGACACAGTGAGTAACACTACCTGTAAATAGAGTTGCCATTAAAAGTCCCTACTACAGTTCTCAGATCAACAGATGACCTTTATCAAGAGCACCTAAGTTGGCTAATCAGAACTCCCCCTAGCACTGCCACTAATCCCCCCCCCCCCCCCCCACCAGCACTGCCACCCATCCCAAAGGGTTTTAATACTGTACAAGTGGAAGGGACTCAGGGGGCGGTAAACGTCCGTGGGTTAGGGGCACAAATTTAATGTCTTGCCTTGGGTGATGACAACCTACGCTACGAAAACAATTTTACTGTTAGGGGTCCCCACAACCTGGGAAATTTTATCAAGGGGTCACGGCACTAGTAAGGTCGAGAACCACTGATCTATAGGGTGTACTTGTCTCAATCCAGAGCAAGTGTCATTCCTGTCTGCTGATATATTCCTCTGCTATCGGCATGAGTCACTTCTGAGAAGCTTTCCTGACACCAAGAGGAAAAAGTTGACGGGAGGGAGCTCTAACTGACTGACAGCTCTTAAATATGTGTAAGTGATGCTGTGTGTCTGCACCACGCATGGGGTTGCCCTTTCATGTCCATTTCAGGCCAGAAGGTGTAGTCTCCAGTCACCTTGTGTGCACTTAAAGAGCACAAATGGCTTGGGGCATTGAGAGAGCTTTGGATAAGCTTGTGTTGTACTTAAATATAGGTGGAGTTAATCATACTTTTAAAGAATGTGCTTCATTGAAAATGACAACACCGGCTAAGCTGCTTGGGCTTTACAATATCAGGCAGAGTTCACGTATACTCAGCAGTAAGTCAGAAATCATCTGTTATTCTCACCGATTCATTCTCGTCACAGATGCCGTCTGGTTGCAATGGGGTACTTTCTTACCTGTTTATTAAACTAGAATATTATAACTATAAATACGGTAAATATTAAAAAAAATTATATATATATATATATATATATATATATATATATATATATATATATATATATATATATATATATATATATATATATATATATATAATTATTATTATTATACGAGATTTATATAGCGCCAACAGTTTACTCAGCGCTTTTCAATGTATAAGGGGGACAACACAATTACAGTACAGTTCAATACAAAAGGTACAGGAGGGCCCGGCTCGTAGAGCTTACATTCTAAAGGGAGGGGGTGGTGGTACAAAAGGTAATAGCTGCAAAGAATGATTTGATGTATATATACGCACACAAATTTAGTCTGCCAGGTGGTAAGTCTCCTGGCTAATTGTTAGAAGATCCACTAACTTTTCCCTTAATCTGGGTTTGCTGCACTTCTCTCTTCTGTCTGGGTGACATTGGATTGACAAGGGCATAGCAAAGCCAGACTAGGAGTGGATGGGTTGTCTCGGCCTATAGGCAGGGGTCTTTATCCTCTTGGCCTGCTTGGAGAGCCTTTTTATTTGGGCAGTCAGGTGATTGCTGTTCTGTGCCACCCGGACAGCTGTCTGGGTGGACGCGTGTTAAAATTCTCCAGGTTACTAGGCCAGAAGCCTGAGGCCTATCCCGGGAGTACTTGGCTGCTAGGCTGCCTGAGGCCTATCCAGGATTAGGAGAAGCAGCGCAGGAGAAGGGGTTGGGACTTCAGGCTTGGAGTTCAACCAAGTTGCAGAGGTTCAGCCAGATGGGGAACCAAGTTGTTGCTATTGGGAACGATCATTCCGGTTGCCAGCGGCAATTATGGATCAAGGCCAGAGGTAAAAGGGAAGCAGTCGTCATTAAGGGACCATCCCTACTCTCATCAAAGGCCAGTTTATGGAGGCCTGAAAGAAGTACCAGAGCAGCCTTTTTCACTAGCCATGGACGGTGAAGTAGTAGGAAAGCTTCAGCAAGTGCCAAGCCAGGGACCCAGCAGGTTAGCAGGGGGGTGACGACGCTTGAGGAGTATACAGCAGATTAGCTGTGGAAGAGCTTAGAGGATCCAGTGACGACTGGGATCCTGAAGTCTAGCGAGAGACTGGGAGGTCAGAGAGTGAATATCTACAGTGGGACACTGTGAGAAGTAAGAGAAGATCTATACCGAGTTACTGTGAGTTACGTGTAAGGATCTCTATTGACTGTTGCAAGTTAGGTATAGGAGACAGCAGTTCTACAAATACAGTGGCCATATCTGGCTGGAAGGTCATCAATCTGTATAGCTGTCTCCCTTTTAATTTGCCTTCGAGTCTGCCAATTACCATTGCATCTGTCTAAGGGTGTCCTGGCCTTAACCCTCTCTCCCCCAGTTCTTGTTGAGACAATAAATCTCTTCTGTGCGCATCCAAAAAGTGACTGGCGCCAAATTATTCCATCTTGCATTACACCCACTATGCCTAGTAACCTACTCTACAAGGAAGGATGTCAGCTCTCCCTGATTCTGGAGGTCACCATTAGGCTTCTAGGGGTCAGGGCCAGCGCTACTTTATATATACACACAGTATCTTACAAAAGGGAGTACACCCCTCACATTTTTGTAAATATTTTATTATATCTTTTCATGTGACAACACTGAAGAAATGACACTTTGCTACAATGTAAAGTAGTGAGTGTACAGCTTGTATAACAGTGTAAATTTGCTGTCCTCTCAAAATAACTCAACACACAGCCATTACTGTCTAAACCACTGGCAACAAAAGTGAGTACAACCCTAAGTGAAACTGTCCAAATTGGGCCCGAAGTGTCAATATTTTGTGTGGCCACCATTATTTTCCAGCACTGCCTTAACGCTCTTGGGCATGGAGTTCACCAGAGCTTCACAGGTTGCAACTGGAGTCCTCTTCCACTCCATGACGACATCACGGAGTTGGTGGATGTTAGAGACCTTGCGCTCCTCCATCTTCCGTTTGAGGATGCCCCACAGATGCTCAATAGGGTTTAGGTCTGCAGACATGCTTGGCCAGTCCATCATCTTTCCCTCAGCTTCTTTAGCAAGGCAGTGGTCATCTTGGAGGTGTGTTTGGGGTTGTTATGTTGGAATACTGCCCTGCGGCCCAGTCTCCGAAGGGAGTGGGCAATTCTCTGCTTCAGTATGTCACAGTACATGTTGGCATTCATGGTTCCCTCAATGAACTGTAACTCCCCAGTGCCGACAGCACTCATGCAGCCCCAGACCATGACACTCCCACCACCACGCTTGACTGTAGGCAAGACACACTTGTCTTTGTATTCCTCACCTGGTTGCTGCCACACACGCTTGACACCATCTGAACCAAATAAGCCATGAAGACCAATTTGATGCAGTGTGCGGTCTGAGCACCGACAGGCTGACCCCCCACCCCTTCAACCTCTGCGGCAATGCTGGCAGCACTCATACATCTATTTCCCAAAGACAACCTCTGGATATGACGCTGAGCATGTGCACTCAACTACTTTGGTCGACTATGGCGAGGTCTGTTCTGAGTGGAACCTGTCCTGTTAAACCGCTGTATGTTCTTGGCTACCGTGCTGCAGCTCAGTTTCAGGGTCTTGGCAATCTTCTTATAGCCTAGGCCATCTTTTTGTAGAGCAACAATTCTTTTTTTCAGATCCTCAGAGAGTTCTTTGCCATGAGGTATCATGTTGAACTTCCAGTGACCAGTATGATAGAGTGAGCGATAACACCAAATTTAACACACCTGCTCCCCATTCACACCTGAAACCTTGTAACACTAACGAGTCACATGACATCGGGGAGGGAAAATGCCTAATTTGGCCCAATTTGGACATTTTCACTTAGGGGTGTACTCACTTTTGTTGCCAGCGGTTTAGACATTAATGGCTGTGTGTTGAGTTATTTTGAGGGGACAGCAAATTTACAGTGTTATACAAGCTGTACACTCACTACTTTACATTGCAGCAAAGTGTAATTTCTTCACTGTTGTCACATGTAAAGATATAATAAAATATTTACAAAAATGTGAGGGGTGTACTCACTTTTGTGAGATACTGTCTGTAAGTAAGGTGGGGGTCAGCATTTTGGTGAACCTGCTACTTTGCTCTGCATGAGCAAATCACAGATTAACATTAAAGTGACCCGGTCACTACAGGCTGTACGAGTCGGGGGGGGGGGGGGGCTTGTAGGTTACCACAGCATGAGGTAGGAATAGCAGCTCTTTGAAAGACCAAGAAATGTCAGATACATTATATTGTCAAAGGTATTGGGACGCCTGCCTTTACATGCGCATGAACTTTAATGGAATCCCAGTCTTAGTCCGTAGGTTCAATATTGCGTTGGCCCACCCTTTGTAGTTATAAACAGCTTCATCTCTTCTGGGAAGGCTGCCCACAAGTGTGTCTATAAGAATGTTTGACCATTCTTCCAGAGGCACTGATGTTGGATGAAAAGGCCTGGCTTGCAGTCTCTTCTCCAACTCATCCCAAAGGTGGTCTATCGGGTTGAGGTTAGGACTTTGTGCAGGCCAGTCAAGTTCCTCCACACCAAACTCACTCATCCATGTCTTTATGGACCTTGCTTTGTGCACTGGTGCACAGTCATGTTGGAACAGGAAAGGGCCATCCCCAAACTGTTCCCACAAAGTTGGGAGCATGAAATTGTCCAAAGTGTCTTAGTGTGCTGATGCTTTAAGAGTTTCCTTCACTGGAACAAAGGGACCAAGCCCAACCCCTGAAAAAAAAAAAACCCTCACCATAATCCCCCCTCCACCAAATGATGTGGACCAGTACACAAAGCAAGGTCCATAAAGACATGGATGAGCGATTTTGGTGTGGTGGAACTTGATTGGCCTGCACAGAGTCCTGACCTCAACCCAACAGGACAGCTTTGGGATGAATTAGGATCAGCAATACATTGGAGGTTTAACGCCCAGGCTGTCAGAAGTATGCAAAACCTGTTGATAGGTTCACTTGGAAAATACAGTCACAAGGGTTTTAAATGCCATGCAAACAAAGCATTTTCCAAAAATACTTTCTGTTAATTAAGATGTTGATTTGCAGAACTGCCCCCAGGAAGCACTGCTTGAGGTCTCTCTTTAGGCACTTAGTATTCAAACACAAGAGCACAGATCAGAGATCGACCTATAAATATGTTAGGACTGATTTAGGTCCATGCACAGCACTAGACAGAAAACTGAAGGTTTTGCACAGGAGCAGCGCCGATCCTCCTCTTTTGGGGTTCTCTGCGGGTGCTCCTGGCTTCTCCTACCCCTCTAGCAAGTTGCTTTCTGAGGGGTACTCGTATAGTCTCGATCCTGAACTTTACTGCGCACGCCTATTACCACAGACACAGTGTGGCTTGGCACAGCCCCCTGCTATCTGGTCACTGGGTTTGATTGACAGCAGCAGGAGCCAATAGCTCCCGCTGCTCTCACAGAGTCCAGTGAGGAGGGAGAGCGAGAGCAGCACCGCTCCTTTTGGGCACAGCGCTGGATCGAGATCAGGCTCAGGTAAGTATTTGGGGGAGGGGGGGAGCTACACCTAAAAGGTTTATTACCGTATAGAAGAGAATGCATTAAGGTAAAAAAAAAAAAGCTTTAGCCTTTACAAACAAAAGCCGACAAACCTTTCACTGTGCATGCACCAAGCGCAACTTTGCATAAGTAGATTAACGTAAACCAAGAGCTGCTCACCAAATTGTCTTTTTTCGGGCCATCTCTGTCCATTTTTATTCAAAGGAAGTTCCGTTTCGGTACATAAGAGATTACCTTTGAATGGGGTTTTCAGCATTTGTCTTCCAATGCTACAAAACAACTAAGGCCCTGTACACACGGTCGGATTTTCCGACGGAAAATGTGTGATAGGACCTTGTTGTCGGAAATTCCGACCGTGTGTAGGCTCCATCGGACATTTTCCATCGGATTTTCCGACACACAAAGTTTGAGAGCAGGCTATAAAATTTTCCGACAACAAAATCCGTACACAAATCCGACGGACAAAGTGCCACGCATGCTCAGAATAAATAAAGAGATAAAAGCTATTGGCCACTGCCCCATTTATAGTCCCGACGTACGTGTTTTACGTCACTGCGCTCAGAATGATCGGATTTTCCGACAACTTTGTGTGACCGTGTGTATGCAAGACAAGTTTGAGCCAACATCCGTCGGAAAAAATCCTACGATTTTGTTGTCGGAATGTCCGAACAAAGTCCGACCGTGTGTATGGGGCATAAGAAATGTTTTGTTTAGCCTTCTGGTTTACTTTAGCGGGGTTGTTGCTCTGTTTTCGGAGTTAGGACCTCTGTCTGTTTCTTCATAAACTTCTCAAGCACTGTGCACAGATGCACACCCCTGGCTGCTCCCATGGAGGTTGAGTTGAATCCTAATATAGCGCGGTCTTACCCCGAAGGGTCCCGACGCGCCATAGCAAAGATCCTGGAAAGAGAGGGCCCAGGGACCAGAAGCAGCACAGAGCGGCAGAAGGGTAGAAGAGAGAGAGACTACGCAGGAAACGCCTGCGTGAAAAGCCAAGTCTTCAATAACCCACGGAAGACCGGAATAGAGGGGGCCTCCTGGAGCACGACAGGGAGGCTATTCCATAGTACGGCACCCTGGTGGGAGAAGGCCCGACCACCACGCCGGATCTTCTTGGGCGCAGAGATGTAGAGGAGATCTCTGCCGGTAGATCTGAGTGATCTGACAAGAGCTCGCTTATGAAAACAAGAGCTGAGATAGCTTGGGGCCAGGCTTCTCATAATCTTAAACATAATACATCCTACCTTAAATGAGATGCGATAGCGGACCGGCAGCCAATGCAAGGCGCGGAGGACAGGGGTGATATGATCCCTCAACGGGACATCCATGAGCAGCCTAGCCGTAGCATTTTGAATAAGTTGTAGCTTCTGGAATATCAATATTATGGTGCATAAAAAATCCGCCCTAGTTTCCTGGAGCCGCTTCCCCACTTGCTCGTATGGCGCTCTCCGTCACAGCGTCCTACGTCATGCAGGACGCTGTGACGGAGAGCGCCATACGAGGAATTCGGGAAGCGGCTCCAGGAAACTCTAGGGAATGGGTGAGACTGTCACCAGAGAGTGTGCTACCTGGGTCCGCCATGACCACCATACGCTGATTTTACTGGTTGGAGTGTTTGTGGTGACTACCACGTTTGCTGTGCTTCTTTGCCTGATGTGATTTTGAGAAATGTGAGTTCAATGGTGGAGGAGAGTGTTGTTTTAATAAATTTGATTGCGTTACTGCACTATTGGATCGCTTTCTTTTTTACATGTGGAGAGAGCACTGCTTTTTTACTCTGGATATATAACGGGGAATCATTAGAGGTCATCATTTTTGCCCCCTTCTGTGTGGGATAAAGCCTTAAAGCCGAGCACGAGAGTGTAAGGCAAGAGGAGCTGGTGAGTTTATTCGCCTAAGGGGAGTGGAATCATAAGTCACAGAGGTGTGGTGGAAGATTGCATAATTGAAGATCTGCACTGTATCACGTTATGGATTATCACTAATGTTACTACGTTTTACCCATCACTTAGTATAAGACTTTTTATATTTGTGGAAAAGTATTTTTTGATTCAAAGGTCCTTTTCAACACATCCTTTCTGTATACATAGAAATCCTTTATTCACGTAAAGTGAGACCCGTAGGAGAGAATAGACGGAGGGTAATCATGACTATGGGAGGAACAGGGGTCAGGGAACGGTCAGTCAGGTCAGTTGTGGGGCATAGGTTTAGCTCTTACCTGATTGGAGGTAGAAGTCAGGGGGGCTGGATCCAGAGGTTGGGGTCCGGTGTAGGGGGTGGTTTCTGCATCATTCGGAGAAGTTTGGAGAGGTGACATCTTCTTGGGACATCCGTGCTGGTCACCTGCAGGTAGACAGACAGGGAGATGAGTGAATTAGAGGCCTTGTTAGCTCAGGTCAGGGCCGCAGCAGTAGAACGGGGTCCTCAGTGGCTGCAGCAGCAGCTGGCTGACGTACTTGGGGGGTCAGGATCTGCTACTTCACCTGTCCCTTCTTCCCCGGGGAGGAAACGAGCCAGAAAGGTGCGCCCGCCGGAGCGCCTGAGCCCATCTCCTGTCCCTAAGGCTCAACGGGCGAGAAGGAGCCCCTGTCCCAGGGACCCTCCAGGGCTTACTGTGGGGCTGCCTGCTCATGCCTCCGGTGCTGGCCCTGGGAGGAATCCTACCCCACGGCGCTCTTCTAATGCTCGCAGCACAGGCCGGAGCATGCGGCAGCCCTCCCCCTCCCCCCCCCGTGTAGATGTCCTGTGTGGGAGAGCTGCTCAGCAGGGGAGACGCAGCGGGATGCGCAGTGGGGGGCGTCCCTGCCCCTCAGCTGTCCGGAGAGAGAAGGATGCCCAGGCTTCAGGGATACTCACTGGGGGGGTGCTGTCATCGTCCCCCGCCAGCCGCCGACACAGGGCTCCGGAGCGTTCGGCTCCCTCTGCCACTGCTACGCAGAGCGGAGCTCAGCTTGATGTGATTGCAGTCACGAACAGCGGTGGGGTGGGAGCGCCCTCTGCTGGTTCACCATCCACATCACAGGCGGGACATCACAGCAGGATGAGTGAGAAGGCCCAGGCTGGGGGACACGCCCCCTTAAAGAGACAGCGCGTCCCTGCTGCAGCTGGGGGTACTACTGTGCCCAGCAGCTCTTCCATGGAGAGAACAGAGCCCGGGGCTGAAGAGGAGGCTTCCAAGAGCCCTGAGGTGGAACTGCTTGAGCAAAGAAGGCAGGGGACGTCACCGCGGCAAGATTCTTCGGCTGAGTCCGGTGAGCTCACCAGCGCGGATGAAGACGATCGATCGGTCGGGAGGCGTCCTGCTTTGCGGAGCCAGCTGGGATCCGGACGAACGGCTAGTCGTGTGGCGGTTCGGCTGCAGCCTGGTAAGTCGCCAATTTTACCTTTACATACTAGCCAGATGGGGGGGGTTAATTTGGGGGTTTCCTCGGAGGTTAGTTCAGTGCCAGGAGTGGTGGGTGGAGATGCGGGTGCTGCGCCGGTTTTGTCCGCATTTTTTGCAGGTTTCCGGGAGTTATTGGCCCGTTTTGATCCGGCGGGGTCTTCTTTAGCATTGCAGGGGCCCGTTGGGGCATGGGCTCCCGCTGCCGCCGGCGTGGACTCTGTTGTTCCTCTCACACCCCCCCCAGTAGGGCCGCTTGCGGTAGCGGTATCCGGGTCGGGGGGGTCCTCCGGGGTTAGTGTGACATCGGCGTCGCAGACGGAGGTGACTGGGGCGGACGCGAATAAAGGGAAGGAGTCCTCTGAGGATAAGGTGCGGTTGGCGGATGCGGCGAAGTGCGAGATTTATGTGTGTTTTGAGGGCCCACTGGGGGTGCATCTGAAGCAAGAGGTGCGCGAGAAGATCTGGAAGGGGGAATATGTTGAAATATTCTCTCTTTTGCCGTTAGAAAAATTTAATATCGACAAGGGCAAGGCGGACGAAAGCAAGAAGGAGGAGGAGGAGAAGCGACGCTGGAGGCTTATTCCTCGCACCTTTGGGAATTGGCTTCAGGCGTTTGCCATTTTGGCTAGCGTAATTGGCGAAAAAGCACCGGAGAATTGTTCTCCGCTTTTTTGTTATCTGGATGCCATTGGGGAGGCTTATCGAACTTATGGGGGAATTGCTTGGCTGCGATATGACGAGCAGTTCCGCCAGCGCAAGGCTTTACGTCCGGGCTTGCGCTGGGACCATAAGGACATTGGGCTTTGGATGAAGCTTATGTCACAGGCGAGGGTTTCAGGACAGCCCTTTCTCGGAGGGGCCGGCGGTTCGGGTGCCGCTGGACAGTCGGCCACACAGCGAAAGGGAATTTGCTGGCAGTTTAACGAGGGGTTGTGCCGTTTTGGCGCAAACTGTCGCTTCCGACACGAGTGCTCTGGTTGCGGGGGCTCCCACAGTTATGCCAAGTGTTTCAAAAAAGGAAAGTCCCAACCCGTTGAGTCGGCCTCAAAAAGGGAGGACACCGGTAAACCTTCCCGAGATGGTACCGTATCTAGATAGATATCCACGAAGGGAGGCGGCAAGTTTCTTGGCTGATGGTTTTGCCCATGGTTTTCAGATCCCGTGTTCGGGGCCTGTGGCCCCGTCCCCGATGGCTCAAAACTTGAAATCAACGCGCCAATTTCCCCAGGTTGTTTCGGATAAACTGGCAAAAGAGGTGGAACTCGGGAGAATGGCCGGACCATTCGCTCAACCCCCCGTGTCGTCTTTACACGTTTCTCCCCTTGGGGTGGTACCCAAAAGGGAACCCAACAAATTCCGGTTGATTCATCATTTGTCGTATCCGAAGGGGACTTCGGTAAATGATGCCATTTCTCCGGAGCTGTCTTCGGTGTCTTACACCTCCTTTGATGCCGCGGTCAGTTGGGTTCAGCGGTTTGGACAGGGTTCATTGATGGCGAAGACGGATATAGAATCCGCCTTTCGTCTGCTGCCAGTACATCCGGACAGTCAGCATTTGCTGGGTTGCTGTTGGGAAGGGCAGTTTTACATGGATCGTTGTTTGCCGATGGGCTGTTCCATCTCTTGCGCATATTTTGAGGTGTTTAGCACCTTCGTGGAATGGGTAGTTAAGGAAGAGACTCAGTTGAGGTCGGTGCTGCACTATCTCGACGATTTTCTTTGCATCGGCCCCCCGGATTCTTCAGTTTGTTCAGTGCTGTTGCACACTTTGGAATCTATTGCGTCACGTTTTGGAATTCCTTTGGCGCCGGGGAAGACGGAAGGTCCTTCCACAGTTATGCAGTTTTTGGGCATTGTAATTGACACGCGTCTGATGGAATGTCGTCTCCCGAACGACAAACTGGAGGACTTGCGTCAAGGGGTGGCGGAGGCGGAGGCGGCGAGGAAAGTTAGGCTTAGGCAATTGCAGTCGTTGTTGGGTAAGCTTAATTTCGCCTGCCGCATTATGCCTATGGGACGCATCTTTAGTCGTCGCTTATGTGCTGCCACTGCGGGAGTACTGAAGCCGCATCACTTCATCAGGCTTTCGCGTGAGCTGAAGGCCGATTTGAGGGTTTGGGGTGAGTTTTTGTCCACATACAACGGCAGGTCTTTATGGATGGCGCCGGTTGTGGCAGCATCTGACCTTGATATTTTCACTGACGCAGCGGGGAGTTCGGGTTTTGGGGCTTTCTGCCAAGGGGCTTGGTGCGCGGCGGTGTGGCCGGAAGAATGGAGTTCGGCGGGGTTCTTACGTAATTTAGTGTTACTGGAACTGTTTCCAATTGTGGTGGCGGTTGAAATCTGGGGTTGCAAATTTCGGGATAGGCGGATCTGTTTTCACTGTGACAACTTGGGGGTGGTGGAGGTTATAAAGAACTTGTCCGCATCTTCTCCGCCGGTGGTGCGCTTGTTGCAGCACTTGGTTTTAAAGTGTTTAAGTTTGAACTGTTTAGTACAAGCTGTTCATGTCCCGGGGGTTTTAAATTCCATTGCCGATTCTTTGTCTCGTTTCCAGTGGGAGAGGTTCCGGAGGTTGGCGCCGGAGTCGGAGCAACTGGGGGTTCCTTGTCCCGACAAGCTGTGGAGACTGGCATTGGAGTAGCTGAGGAGCTGTTACGTCGTTCGGTGACTGGGGGTACGTGGGCGGCGTACTCGTCGGTATGGGGTGAGTGGTCTACCCTGGTAAGTTCGGTTGGGGGCGGTGTGTCATCGCATGATCACGTGGCTTTGTTGCTGTATTTTATTGGGACGGGATTTACACAAGGAAAATCAGTGTCCAAAATGAACAAGAGTTTAGCTGCTTTAGCTTTTCTCTTTCGGCTGCAGGGCCTGGTGGATATGACAAAGGATTTTAGGGTGCGTCAGGCCATGAAGGGGTTTCGGCGCGGGAGAGTACTGCCAGATACGAGGCGCCCGGTCTCGTTTGAGTTGCTTCAAGAGTTGGTGGAGCTGTTGCCCAGGGTTTGTACGTCTGTTTATGAGGTGAGTTTGTTCAATGTGGCTTTTGCGTTAGCATTTTTTGGAGCGTTGCGCATTGGGGAATTAGTTAGCAAGAACAGGTGTGGAGCAGGGGGGTTAAGTTTGAAGGACGTGACTCTGTCTGGGGATTGTGTTCGGATTCATATTGGCAAGTCTAAAACTGATCAATTGGGAAAAGGGGTTTCTGTGTCGTTGTTTCGGGTGCTTCCGGAATCGGTTTGCCCGGTTTCTTCGGTGCAACGATATCTTGGGGTGAGGGGGTGGAGGTCGGGGACCTTCTTGATGCACAAGGATGGCTCATCCTTGTCGCGTTTTCAATTTTTGTCAGTTTTTCGACGTTGTTTGGAAAAGGCGGGCAGGGAGGTTTCCCAGTTTAATACTCACTCCTTTCGTGTTGGGGCAGCAACAGAAGCGGCTAGGTGGGGTTTGGGTTCGCAGGTAGTGAGACGTATAGGGAGGTGGGAGTCTGATCGTTTTAAGATTTATGTTCGCCCTCATTTGCTTTGAAGTTGCATTGAGTATGTGGGTGTGGTTCTACGTTCCTTTTTTTTTTTTTGTGTTTCTTTCAGATCTTCCTCCTGGCCTGGTCTGGATACTGGGGGATTCATACGTGTTCTGGGGGGCTGTTAGGGCTGATGTACGTCCGGAAGGGAGGCAACTGGGCATTTCTCGGAGTGAGGCTGTATTAAAATGGTTGGGTATCCGTGGAATGATGTGGGGCCAAGTCCTTCCTGAATTTCACTATTTTTCCAGAATTGACAGGCCCCCAGATGTTCTAGTTTTACAGGCAGGGGGCAATGATTTAGGGGTGCGGGCTGCCAGGGACCTGGCGAGGGATATTAAATTTGATATTCTGCGCCTGCTACGTGATTTTCCTGGCTGCATCATTGTGTGGTCAGATATTGTGGCAAGGAAAGTGTGGCGTTTCGCCCGCTCTGTGGGCAGAGTGAACAAAGCCAGAATTAAGTTGAATAGGGAGGTTGGGAGGTTTGTGGCCCGTCTCGGGGGCATAGTGGTTCGACACAGGGAGTTGGAGGATCAGTCTGTTCGCTATTGGCGAGATGACGGTGTTCACTTAAATGCAGTGGGCATAGACATATGGTCCTTGGATCTTCAGGAGGGTGTGGCAAGGGCGTTGCAGGTGTGGAGGGATTCGCTTGAATGAGGTTTCAATCAAGCTCACGTGGCGGTTCAAGGGGTCTTTGGGGGTCAGTAAAAATTTTTATTTGGTCACAGGAGTAGTGGGGCCCATCTAAGGATGGCGCTTACATTTGTTAGTGGTGGTTCTCCCAGGAGATAAATCCCCTGGGGGAGGGTTTGTGATGTCCGAGTGTCCTCGAGCCTGTTGGGGCACAGCTGAGGATATTGACCGTTTACAGTTATAAAGTGTGCATTTTGAGACACCCAAAGACCTCTTGCTGTTTGGACATTATTTTGTTATCAAGGATATGTGTTACATGTTTTTTCATGTTTTTTGTTATTTATTATTTGGTTAATAAATTGGCTGCTGTGGCCTTATAAAACCCATGTCACGCAGTCTGTGTTTTTAATTTAATGGTAAGACCCAAGGTTGACGAATCCTTTAGTCAAGTGAGACCCGTAGGAGAGAATAGACGGAGGGTAATCATGACTATGGGAGGAACAGGGGTCAGGGAACGGTCAGTCAGGTCAGTTGTGGGGCATAGGTTTAGCTCTTACCTGATTGGAGGTAGAAGTCAGGGGGGCTGGATCCAGAGGTTGGGGTCCGGTGTAGGGGGTGGTTTCTGCATCATTCGGAGAAGTTTGGAGAGGTGACATCTTCCCACCCTCCCGCCCTGATGTCAGGAGTCAGCAGGCTGGATAGGTATGAGTTGTATTGGTATTTTATGAATACGGGTAAGGTGTGTGTGTCATGCAATCTTATTTTCAAAAAAAAAAAAAAAAAATTATAAAGAAAACGAAAAAAAAAAAAAAAAAAGATTAATAATAAAAAAAAAAAAAAAAAAAAAAAAAAAAGGAATAAATAAATTAAAAAAAAAAAAAAAAACTTATGTTGTATACGGTTAAAATGTAAGGTTGTGGTAGATTTTAAAACTTGTCACAGCAGTTGGCGGTTCAAGGGGTCTTTGGGGGTCAGTAAAAATTTTTATTTGGTCACAGGAGTAGTGGGGCCCATCTAAGGATGGCGCTTACATTTGTTAGTGGTGGTTCTCCCAGGAGATAAATCCCCTGGGGGAGGGTTTGTGATGTCCGAGTGTCCTCGAGCCTGTTGGGGCACAGCTGAGGATATTGACCGTTTACAGTTATAAAGTGTGCATTTTGAGACACCCAAAGACCTCTTGCTGTTTGGACATTATTTTGTTATCAAGGATATGTGTTACATGTTTTTTCATGTTTTTTGTTATTTATTATTTGGTTAATAAATTGGCTGCTGTGGCCTTATAAAACCCATGTCACGCAGTCTGTGTTTTTAATTTAATGGTAAGACCCAAGGTTGACGAATCCTTTAGTCATGGACATTGATTTTGGACACAGGTCACATTGTGTTGATGTAGTTTAGTGTAAATTAATATTCACATATTTTTTTCACTGTTTTTTTAGGTTAATTGATTTAGCGCCGCTATTCGATTTCACTATTGGTTGGGGTTAGTTTATGGTGAATCATTTATTGCTTTTTATAAGTTGTAGCTTCTGCACTAGCATCTTTGACAATGGACTTCAAAAAGGTGGAGACCTCAACACTAGTCAGCACCCCAACCAAGACTGCTGAGGCGCAATGGGCATAGGTACAAATGAATGTAACACAATGGGATCAAATCCCCCACCACCCCTACCCTTTTACCCCATTAAATAAAACACTTACAACCATTAGGTCACAGCTTTATTCAATTCCAACACATAACATGAACACATTTAACCAGTGCCAGTCACAGCCGTACTGTGAGCACTCAATTCCAAAAGGGGGGGGAAGTAGGGGCCTGTCCTTACCATAAGTGCTGGACAGACAGCCTAGTTCCAATTTTTTCATCAAGGGCATAGCTCATTACAGCAACGTTAAATGCTGGCAAAGTCAAGAAACCGCAGCAAGTTGAGACATACCATAACAGAGGCAAAAAAGGGCAGGAGGGTGGGAGCGCTTCCATCCACTTTTTCCGAAAGACGCAGAATTCCCTGGGGCACACGTTCCCTGAGCTCAGGCCCAACCATTCCCATCCCCATGTTTCCACCAAGCGTCTCCTTTGTCCGGCACCTGGCCATGCCCCCATCAGTCAAGGCTCTCTTTCCCGGGGGGGGGGGCAAGAGGCCTTCATAAGAGCTGTGCACAATCAGTGGGTGCTGGTCACCACCAAAATGTGGACCCAGGGTTGGAAGTTTCAACCTGCCCAATACTGAAAGATGTATACTGCTCCAGGTACAAATACCAAGACCTCACCTCCTCTGCACAGCCCGGGTGCTGGCTCTGTGTATAGAGCACATGCAATAGAGGAAATCCGGACAGCCGCACTCCAGTGAAAAATGTCTTTATTGAATAAAATCAGTCCATACAGCAATCTAGGACAGTGGATGAATCAGCTGGCGCATTTCACACCCCTTACTGGTGCTTAGTCATAGCTTCTGCCCAATACTCCGCAAAGCTTCGAGCTCCAGGACCCTGACAAGGGTTTACTTTAAACCTGGAGATAACTGCAAGATTTTCTATACTGAAAACAAAACACCCCTGAGCTCCTCATCTCCACACCTTTAGTACTAAATACTACACCATTTTACCTCTTGATCTGGCACAACCCTGTCACATTAGCAAATGGGGGGGGGGGGGGTTGGTCCAAAAATCTACACAGAAAACAAGTGGCAATGTCAACTCTTCCTGAAAACCCATATGTGGTGGCCATATTAAAAGGTAACAACATGATAAAATAACAAGGAATTGGTTTAGTTAAAGAGGAACTGCAGTCTGCTCACATAATTTGTAATGAAAACATCTTTGCCATTTGAAGCTTCCCTCCAACCACTTTGCATACTATTTTATATATACTGCGATTCTGTACTTGCCAAATATGCTGCAGAAATCTCCCTCCACTAAGCCTGGCTGCTGCCATTTTAACTGTGGGCAGCTGAAGCTGCTTCCTGTTCACTTCCTGGATTTACACAGACACACAGGAGGCACACCTCCAGCTCTACAGCTCTCATTTGCCCGAGAGAGAGAGAGAGAGAGAGAGAGAGAGAGAGAGAGAGAGAGAGAGAGAGAGAGAGAGAGAGAGAGAGAGAGAGAGAGAGAGAGAGAGAGAGAGAGAGAGAGAGAGAGAGAGAGAGAGAGAGAGAGAGAGAGAGAGAGAGAGAGAGAGAGAGAGAGAGAGAGAGAGAGAGAGAGAGAGAGAGAGAGAGAGAGAGAGAGAGAGAGAGAGAGAGAGAGAGAGGGGGGGGGCTGTATAAAGTATTTACTGGCAGAAAAAAAAATGTTTTACTATCCACAGTTAAAACAACAAGGGCAGAAGATTTAATAGATGTGAAGTTGAAAAAATGACCGACAGTCTGCTTTAAAAAAAAAAAAACGAGAACTCAGCAATACAAAACAATACAAATTCATAAAGCTTAAGTGGCATCTTCAAAATTTCTCTGAAAATGAAGACATACATGAGTGGCTTGAAATGACTTTGTAAGTTGGTGATAATAACGCTCCTATTGCAATAAAATTTTAAGTTCTGAGGGTTTCAATTATGATTTCTTCTAAAACCACATGCTCAGCTTTGATTTAGTCGGTGGTCATTCGAGCGGCAAATTTCAAGGCAATTTTAAGACTATTGTGGCTTGTATAGATCTGCAGTGTTGTGCGAGGACATTGTGCCGCTACTTTGCTGTCCATTTTGCTTTTCACAAAAGTTAATGGAGGTTATACACAGCGATAGATTATAACTACAAAACGTGCAGGGAACTTTAAGGGCCATTAAGACTTTTGTGTTCAGTACAAAGCGTTGTTCCCGCGATTCTATTCACGACACCTCCAAGTCAGTGCACCGCCACATCAATGTATTTTAGCATAACCCAACATACATGTGAACCATCTATGTGTTGTGAAAAATGCTGCATGCTATATTGTATGTACAGTACACCCAAACAAATAAATTGTGTGCTCACTTTTTGTCTATTAAATATAACAAAACAATGTTCTAACTGTTCAATTATTGAAAAAAATACCTGTTGACCCTGCCAGAAAGTTTGTAAGCTGATAACCTAATGTATTTTCATTCATTCATTTCATTTTTCATTTATAAGGCTTCATGCACACGAGACGCCAATGCAAACTCGGCTGAACACGTGTTTTTAAAAGCTGAAACCGGCATTTAGAAACGCCCGTTTTGCCGCATTTGCATGCCGCGTTTAACCGCGTTTGCGTCTACAGAGCAGAGAATGACATTTTGTGACCCAAATTTGGGGCCCTGTATCTCAGCGCCACTTGGTGCTAGGAACCCCAAATTTGGTGTGCTAACACTACAACATATCCAAAATTGGGGTTCCTAGCACCAAGTGGCCCCGAGATACAGGGCCCCAAAATCGGGTCACAAAATGTCATTCTCTGCTACAGGAAACTGCTTGACATTTTGTGACCCGACTTTGGGGCCCCGTATCTCGGGGTCACTTGGTGCTAGGAACCCCAAATTTGGATATGTTGTAGTTCCAGTTCCACTGTGTTTGCACACCAAATTTGGGGTACCGGCGTTTGGAACGTGGAAAACTTTTGCGTCTGAACCCATTTTTTTGCTTCTGGAAAAACAAGGTTAAACACAACTGCCTAAAAACGCCAAAAAAACGAGACTGTGTACATGGACACATAGGATAACATTGAATGGGTTCAGGGGCAGTTGAAAAAAGTGTCCAACTGCCTCTGAACGCGCGTTTAACAGCGTCTCGTGTACATGAGGCCTTAAAGTGGTAATCAAATCTGCGCTATCAGAAGTATGAACCTGAATACTAAAATATAATGCTATAAAATATTTTAAAGTGAAAAGTAAAAATCATGCGATTCGGAAAATGCTGTGCAAAGTTCAATTCCGAATCGCATGATTTTTATGGAGCACTTATAGATTCCCATCATTTTGATCTTTGCACAGCAAATTGAAGCACTTTCACTTTACCTTATCTTGAGTTTGGATCAATTGCTTTCTTTGATCCTATGGACTTTTGTGTTGTAAACATACAGTCATTCATGGTTATTTATTATTATATTATAACATTATTATTTACATATATTGCACTATTATCACTTTAAAATATTTTATAGCATTATATTTTAGTATTCAGGTTCATACTTCTGATAGCGCAGCGTATATATATACTAGATTTGATTACCCCTGCATGCTGTATGAGACATGTGTAAGGCTTGCAGATGATTCATAAGTGAAAAGAGATATTACTGGATTTAGAGTTAGTGGAGGCTCATAGGATTTTTTTTATTTTTACAGTATTAAAGTGGTTAGCATTTTTGCCTAGCAGGGTCATTGGTTCAAATCCCACCACCTTCCTGGAGTTTGCATGTTCTCACTGTGCCTGCGTGGGTTTCCTCCGAGTACTCCGGTTTCCTCCCCCACGCCAAAGCAATGCTGGTAGGTCAATTGGCTCCTTTCTAAATTGGCCCCAATATGTATGAATGTGAGTTTGGGCCCTTAGATTGTAAGCTCCTTGATGGCCAGGAAATGATGTGAATGTAAAATATACTTGTAAAGCGCTGCATAAATTGACGGTGCTATATAAGTAGAAATAATATAATATTATTAATAATACAGAACTAACCCCCCCATGTAATGAAGAAAAGAGATACTTCCTGTCTTAGGGTGACAAGGTTGCCCCGCTAAAGATACAGTAAGGAAAGTGTTGTCCCCCAGGACAGGAATTGTGTTATTTGCAGGATCACAAGCTGAAAATAAGGAGGAGACTGTGAAAAGAAAAAAGGAATGCAGCCACCACATTTAAGAATCAGCAAGCTACAATATAATACATTTTTGTTCTTGGGTTTAACATACAAAAATCGCAAATTACCACATATCAGAACAGTCTGAGTGGATCCTAAGGCCCCTTTCATACGGTTGCGCGTTTGCCAGTCTTTTCAGGGTGAGAAAAGTGCATGAAAACTATTCCATTAAATCCTATGTAATGGTTTAAACGGCCCTGCACGTAGGCAGGTGCAGTCTGTACACCCCCACTGTAGGTGGCGCTCAACTTAAGCAGCAGGAAGTCATGAGGAACTTGGCTCCTCCGACTTCCTGTGGTCACCAGGGGAACTGCTGTCCAATTGGAGGCTGGCACCCCAAGGGATCATGGTGGCCATCTTGGGCTAAGGGCTGTGTCTATTTAAGACAATTTTGGCACACTTTGTGGGAGTGTAGGGACAGGTTCCCCGTCTGGCAGGGACAGCGCATAGCGGCAGGGAGAGGTTCCAGTGGAGTAGGGAAAGTGCAGGGGCTACTGCAGAAGCTTTCGGCATCGTCTCAGGATATATTCCTCTGCTACAGTTTCATAACTGGCTCCAGTTGGCTGTGCCTACCCACCGGGCCAAGTTGTACATTG
This sequence comes from Lithobates clamitans, assembly GCA_037952925.1. NCBI lineage: Eukaryota > Metazoa > Chordata > Amphibia > Anura > Ranidae > Lithobates > Lithobates clamitans. The sequence goes on along the minus strand of JBBGZY010000680.1, from coordinate 5,887,552 downwards.
TTGGGACTTTCTAAATACATTGTTGTCTTTCATCTCGGCCTTGGAGTGATCTCTGCTCCCTGACACCACATGCCGCACCCTGCTCACATGCATGCTGCATCTTTGGTGCAGTTTTTCAAAAGAGCACCAAAAGACACCACTTTGTACGTCAATGGGAACGCATCCGTGTGAAAGGGCCCTTCAGGAAACCTATCGTAGCAGAAAAATGAAGGCTGCCCTGCTGACTTTTCCTTCCACAAATGCCAATTATCTGGATGTTTTGCCAGCCGTCTTGCTTTAATAATTTAATTCACCCATATGTGGTATTCAGACTTCTGACTTTCAAATTGTTGAACCAGTGAATCAGCACAACAGCCATGCATCTATTATTTTCAGGCATCTCAGCTGGTTAAAATTTCTTAGTCATAGACCAATAGACAATAGTGTAGAGATACAAGGTGTCTTGGCACTGAAGATTGCTGGGTAGGTGACTCTGAAACAAATAGGCTGCAATGTACATTCAGTGCAGGACCAAATTTTGCGAGCACATGCGATCACTGAATTCCAGATATATTCATTACAGTATATGGCTCAGCAGTATATGTACAGCCCTCTCTGTGATTCAATACAAAACCAGCGCCATAAAGACATCTTGCTGTAGAAGAACTGGAGTGTCCTGCACAGATCCCTGACCTCAACCCTACTGAACACCTTTGGGATGAATTAAAATGGTAATTATAAACCAGGCCTTCACCCCCAACATCAGTACTTGGCCCTTACAAATGATGTTTCGGCTGAATGGACTCAAATTACCGCAGACATCCTCCAAAATCTTGTGAATAATATTCCAAGAGGCGTGGAGACTGTCTTAACAGTAAAAGGAGAGCCAACTTCATGATGATGCCCATGGTTTTGGAATGGGATCTCCAACAAGCTCAAAAAAAAAAAGTGAGTGAGGGTCAGGTGTCCATAAATGTTGGCCATACAAATCCCATAGTCCATCTCGGGAGTGAGCAAAAAAAAGGGTGGGTATGTTACTATATACAATGGGACAATAGAGAACAAGCGTAGCCATCTTCTAACAGGGATTGGATTACAGGAAGTCGGATCACTAGACTTTTTTTTTTCCAAAAGGAAGCTGAAAGCAATAGAAGGTATTTTTAGGTAAAGAATACATACTTGAAGATAAAAATTAAACCAGAGTTTAGTGTTACTTTAAAATCAGTGATTCTCAAACGGTGTGCCCCGAGAGATTTGCAGGTGTGCCGTAGGAGTTTTGAAAAATATTTAAAATTGCTAGCGTTTTGAAACATATCGAGCAAAACAAAGCAGGAGTGAAAAGAAAGCAAGAAAGGCTATGTCAAAGCTGGGGCTTCGCCAGGTTACTGGAGTCACTATCCGAAAATCCAAAAACATCGTATTTTATATTGAAGATCTCTCCCAACAAGCCCAGCTTGCTGCTGCCGAAAAATTCAATGTATAGGGAGAAGCAGTATCAAACATACAGAAAAACCACACAGACTCCCACAGTACAAGAGGAGAGCGAAGAGGAAGAGGTCGATGAGAGTGGAGTAGAAGTTAAGGACATTGAGCTAGTAATGTCACAGGCGAATGTGTCTTGGGCGAAGGCTGTGCGCGATCTGAAGAACAACAGCAATGATATAGCAAATGCTATCAAGGAGTTGACGATGTGAGGATGCCTCAGACTGATCTCCTTTCGTCTTGCTCTTGGGTCGGTGCAGCTAGAATTGAGATTTATACTATTTCTATTGATTTAATAAACTTGTGGCTTATTGGAGACATATCAAAAATTAAATGGTAAATCGATGTTGCTGGACGTCTCAAGCGCTGAACTCCTCTCACTCCAGTGCTCTTGCCTGTGGGTTGTCACGTACAATGAAAGGGTATCACATTGTACATTGAGGAGGCATTAGTGTGGCCACAATTGGGAGCACCTTAGAAAGGAGGTTTCGTTGGACTGGTTGCACTGCTGGAGAAAAGAAGGTGGTAGGTGATACCTCTTATTCCTGCACCCCTGGATTGAACAAGCAGTAAATCCTTTGTAGTGGGGTGGAACACCCCACTGCAAGGGTAGATTTTGGGGTAACTGGAGGGGGTGCCATGGGTGTAAAAAAGGTGTCCCCCTTTTTTATTTCAGAAAGATATAGAGGATGGAACTCTTCTCCAGTCAAGTCAGGTCAAGGAGGTTTTGCTACCCAGCACATCCTAGTTATTATAAACCAGAGAATGGTTGTTGAATGGTGAAGAATGATTTTTGCGTTTCACTTTTCTTAGGCCCCATTCACACCTGAGTGACGCTGCCACATCGCTTCTTTTGAGCGTTTTTGTTGTGCAATTTTGGAGCAGCACCATTCATTTTGAATTGGCTTTCCTCCGCTCCAAAAATGCATCAAAGAAGCTCATGTATCAAATTCTGGCATTGAGCCAAGCGCGCTTGATGTTGTATATTTTATCGCGATTTTTGAGCATTTTGTTGCCAGACAATCACGGCAAAAAATGAATAAAAATTTGGTTTGGAATCTTGAATCGCAGCCAGATTCCCGCGATTCCAATACGCTCAGGTGTGAACGGGGCCTTAGACGTGAGCACTGCCCAGGTTGCTGTGACAGGGAAAGGGGTCACAGTAGTTGCCTGACCTACATTTCATGTACATTGGGCCCCCTAAATCTGTGAGGGCCCTTGAGCAGCTGCACAGTCTGCACACATAGCACCTCTTCCACTGACAACACCAACTGAATGAACTGCTCATTACAGCACCACTGACCTAATCCGAGAGGTTTATTTATTCCTAAGTACTACCACATACCTAATAAAACACTGCCATACACATACTCGTGTAGACATAAAACACATTTCCTACAGGAACAGCACAGTTTTTACAACCAGCACAATAGGTTTATGACTGTCCTAAAATAAACCCTCAAGACTATTTTACTATAAGCCAAGAAACTAATCTACAGTAATAAATAAGATAGACCCTGTCCCCAACTTAAAGTATTGCAGGTCAAAGCACAGAAAAATCAAGTACTTTATGATTGTTGCAAGGTTCTCTTTCAAGAACTTTTTATTTACCTGTAACATGCTATTGGACTTTTAGAAAACTGCACTGCGTCTCCAGAGTGCGTTTCGAAGCGAACAGAGCACATATGAAAAAAATGTGGTGACTGATGTTCAACCATTGTGGAAAAAACACCAGTCATCGCACCAGTCATGTGTGAACGAGCCCTAAAACTAACCGACCAAGTGTCAAGGAATAGATGCTTCCATTAGACTAGTGCTTTCCCACGCCTTTAGGCACCCACAAAAAGTCTGGTCCTCAGGGCTTCCTTCCACTCACGCACACGATTTAACAACATGACCGCCCTAGTAATTGTCACAGCTAGTTCATCTGTGAAAACTTCTCAATCTGACCTGTTGGTAGTATTTTAGGACTGTTAAACTGTATTACAGGATTCCCATGGAGCTTTGAAGCTTTTGACAGATTCTCTTTAATGTGACATTAAAAAAAAACAAAAACAAAAACACAGCATTAAATGCATTATGAAAGAGCTTCTGGGACTAGCAGGCTAGAAACAGAAAAAAAGTGGTAGCATTGATAAATGCCAACTTACGAAACTGAAAAAAAAAAGAAACAGAGGAACTGAATTCTGGAAGCTTAGTTTAAAAAAATGCGGGTAGATGGCCAAGGGTCCATGTGGTCCACCTGTAGCTGATCTTCCCCCACTACTGACTTGCCATACCCTGTTCTGCATTGTGTCTCTGTATGGGAGGTGGCCATCTTTGTAGAGGCAGGCCTTTGCTTCCTCATGTCAGAGCCTCCAGCAAGGAGAACAACGTGCAGAACAGTAGTGACATCACTAAATCACACTCCAAATTTCCTGAGACTAGCAGTCAGAGATCTCACACTGCAGATATACAGCTCACACAGCTACATGAATGAATTCACAGGAGCGGCAAGGCACAGGATGTGCACTACTATCTTTCAACATGAATGAAAGACAAAGGGGAATTTTTTTCAAGGTATAGCTTAAAAACTTTTATAGATGTTGGGTGAAGGCTCTTTTTCTTAGACGTGACTGGGGGAAGACATCTACAGAGTGGAATTGGCTGTGTGCAATACTCATAGCTCCCAACTGTCCCTGATTTCGAGGGACTGTCCCTGATTTGGAGCAATGTCCCTCTTTCCTCCTCATTGTCCCCCCATTTTGGTCTGATCCATATAGTTGTATATTAAAATGCACTTTTTATCTTTCAAAAAGTGTTTCCCCCGCGCTAAACCTTTCATCCAATTTCTAAGTTGCTGCATTTGTAAACTTTAAAAGCCAATATAAGGAAATAGTAGTGGTAAAAAAAAAGCCCTTGTGGATTTAATTAACCTTATTTTTGTTAATTCTCCTTTAAGGGGGTGTGGCAGGGGGCGTGTCCTATGCCTACATACGTTTTCAAGTAGGTGTCCCTCATTCCCATCTCAAAATGTTGGGAGGTATGCTTTAGTGGGAATTTCAGTGGGGAATGAGCGGATTGTAGGACTCCTTGTCAGAATGAGATAAGCCCCTCTACCTTTCTGTTCCCTGTAACAAGAAATGTAAATGACAGGATAGTGCAGGTGTCTTGTCGAATACTGTCCCCCATCAGATAGTGTCCGCCCTGTACTGCGCAGCCGCAGTACAGAGGACAAACGAGACGCCGAAAGTCTCCAAAGATGAACAGCTGATCGTCAGCTCTACACGCCGCCTGCGCACTTATTCTGCCCTGAGTCCAGGTTCATGCCCCACTATCCAAGTGGACATAGAGTCAGAATAAAAATATGCAGAGCGCAGCGAGTCAAAGCGTTAACTATTAAGTGCCCAGGCGCCGTGTACAGCTGATGGTCAGCTGATCAACTTTGGAGACTTTCGGCGTCTCCTTGTCCTCCGTACTGTGCAAGCGCTGTGCCTGCTCAGTACGGGGTGGACACTATCCGATGGGGGGACACTTCTCGTCAGAACACCAGCATAAAAAAGGTGTGAAAGTGGATGAAATGACAGACTCTAGTCTAGATCCAAGCCATTCGTTTAACTTTCCTCCCTCCGGTCCCTTGTACACGACACATATGCACACTATTTTTTATTTAGTTTTCTGGTTCTTAAGAAGCCAGTCGCAAAATGCATCAAACTTCTGCCACCTTTACCACACTCCATTACATACGTCTGTGCCCATATAGCAGAGCTCTTCAAATCTAGCCTCCTGCAGGACTTTTTTATGTATGGTACCACTGATGTAAGAGGGGAATATGATGAACTCAATGGAGACTCTCATGGGAACCAAGATGTAAGGAGGGGGGCGACGACAACACATTGATGTGGACTCTGATGGGTTCATGATTATTTGGAAGTGTTTGCTTTGTTTTACGGAAGTTTTTCAATGTTGCTATAACTCATATCATGCAGGTTAAAAAGAAAAGAAAAAGAAAAGGTGATTTGTTCATTTATAAAGCTGATTTTTTTGGGGTGATAAATATTTGTAAAATATACGATGTGACCCATGTATTAAAAAAATTGGAGACCCCTGCCATATAGGATTAAGCATATTTTCAGACCCAAAGAGTCTATTTCAGGGCTCAACAAACCCCAGGCGCCAAGTCACCATTACAACACCAGATGTTTGGACCTGGGGCCTGGGCTGCCGACAGAATACTACCCCCCTCCCCTGCTATGTATCCTGGTCTCCTTGTGCCCATCTGCAGGCCCAGGACTGGCATAGCTGGTGCCACCAGGTAGAGGGGGAGGGAGGAGAGTGTGTGACGCCATTTCCAAGTACGCGTTAACAGTTTCCCCGGCCATCAAGGGCGAAAAAGAATGTAATGCACTGCGATGTGGAGCACAGGGGAGACATGCAAGGCCTTTTAGACTCTGAATGTCTCATTAAAAGGGAACCTGTCACCAAAAAAATATCCCACATCACCATGTAATGGGAAAAAAATAAATACAATATATATATATATATATATATATATATATATATATATATATATATATATATATATATATATATATATATATATATATATATATATAGTAATTGTAATAAATTAAAGTTACACCCAAGCACATAAAACCTTCCCCAGTCCAACATATACGCACTTAACAAAAGTAAACGCACGCGTTAGGGTGCCTACGCCTGAAAACGACAATTGCGATACACAGGTTACATATCGCCATGCATGCTGGAATGAGAGCAATAATTCTAGCACCAGACCTCCGTCGTAACGCTAAAACTGATGACTAATAGGGGGCTTTTAAATTGTCGGCTAGGGATAATATAGGACACTGACATGTTGAGAATCTATCTACTCAGAGCAGCCTCAGCTTTTATATTTTACCAAAAATATTGGGTCACTTATTGCATTTTTGTGCCCCCTAAAATTAACTTTTAATGTGTTTTTTTTTTTACTGAAATTTGCTTTTTAGACTTTTGTGGTAAGATCTACCACTATTTTATTCTCTAGGGTGTCTTCTTTCAGAAAAGATATAATGTTTGGGGATTGTATGTAATCTTCAGGTCTAAAATTATTTTTTAAACATGTGCAAAAAACGCCTCTGGCAGCGAAAGAGTTAAAGGATAAGTTCACCTTCAGTAACATGTTACATGTTCTACCTGTAAGCTACGTTAGTTTAAAAAAAAAAAAAAAATGCCTCCTAACTTTTTTAGCTGGCTCCTAGATTCAAAGCAAATTTGTCAAGCCCTGGTCTATTTGATGACAGCGATTATCATAAATGTACATTAGGAGTATGGAATACTAAAACAACTTAGAGGTTGGCTCCCAGAGATAAATGTGGAGGATGCAAAATATAGGCCTATATTTTATAAGGTGCGTTTTTTTAATGGCTAGCTTTTTATGCGGTAACAAAAAAAAAAAAAATAAATTATACTCCCATTCAGGGGCGTTGCTAGGTCTACAAAAGATCTGGGGCTAGAGCCCATAGTAGCGTAGTAAAGAAAGTCATACGCTTGGGCAGGCATACACATGTATATACAGTAATATACGTTTGTGTGTGTATATATATATATTCCCAGAGAGCCCCCCATTTACATCAGGGTCCCCAGAGAGTCCCCCCTTACATCAGGGTCCCCAGAGAGTCCCCCCTTACATCAGGGTCCCCAGAGAGCCTCCTCCTTACATCAGAGTCCTCAGAGAGCCTCCCCCTTTCATCAGGGTACCCAGAGGGCCCCCCATTTACATCAGGGTTCCCAGAGAGCCCCCCTTACATTAGGGTCCCCAGGGAGCCTCCCCCTTAAATCTGGGTCCTTAGAGAGCCTCTGCCTTAAAATCAGGGTCCCCAGAGAGCCCCCACTTACATAAGGGTCCTCAGAGAGCCTCCCCTCCCCTTTGGGGACCCCTGCAGAGACTCGGGGCTATTGGTCCCAGATTCGGGGCTACAGCCCCAAAAGCCACCCCCTAGTGACGCCCCTGCTCCCATTGATTAAAATTACCGGCAAGTTGTGTCTATAGCAAGTCTTTACTATTCAATTTCAGGTCCACTTTAAATGCATCTCTGCTGCATAAACCAATATCATGTAAGCTGACGCATTTAATAAAGGAGACTTCAAAATGAACAGCAGGTAGCTTTCATTTGTGCAATCACTTGAAAGTCGGTTTTGTGATGGAAAATATTCTTATAGAAAATGCACATGTACAGGCGACCCTAGATCTTGGAAAGAAGTAAACCTTTGTATTATTGAATAAAAAAAAAAAAAAAAAAAAAAAAAAAAAAAAAAAATCGCTCATCACTACATTCTTCATTTTAAATATCTTCTCATTTTAAGTTAAACAAGCAGTACATAAATATATAATATAGGTATGTACAAGGACAAGAAAGAAAAAAAAAACAAAAAAACAAAGTTTGTAGATTTTTAGCAAGCAGTTTATGCTGGGACTTTTAGTATCAGCAGGGAGGTCACAGGTCATCTATGCATGATTCAGAAGAATTACGATAGCAAGCTCATCATTAATTTCTGCTTAGTACAGCGCAGAGTGAGACCATCTTATCAAAAGTGCTGCAATAATCATATCTGGAGATAAAGAGGAACAACCAGGATGTGACCTACTGGAAAAGTACATGTTGCCGTCAGCTAAAAAGGTCTTCCTGATCTTTAAACAGACCAAAGCATTAATTTCAACATAATGTTCTCAAAAGATTGGACACTTATTTTATACATGTTATTTACCTCTAAAAGCCCCCCCTTGTTTGAACATCTGAAAGCCCTGAGATTGCTGCTAGGTTCTGCCAACTTGTATTTATTTTATTATTACAGATCGGTAAGCAACTGAAGCAAAAAAGAGAGCTGTCATTCAACGGACATTCTAGTATCACTCTTTCCCTGGCAGCTACATAAGAGGTTATGAGGGGAGGAGAGGGGTAGAGGAGCTGGGTCAGTACAGGCAGTAATTAGACAATCCCAGAAATGGAGAGAGCTATGACATGCAAGGAGGGGGAAGGGCTGTGCTAGGGAACTGACGAGTCAATTTTCTGAGCAAGTTTGAAGGTAAATTGCTAGTGACTAAGAAAACATTCCAAAACAATGCAAGTGAGTGTAGGGAAGTGTTCTTTTGTACACTGTCTGTGACATAGCTCCCAACTGTCTCCGATTTGGAGCAATGTCCCTCTGTCTCTCTTTATACCTCCCAACTTTTTGAGATGGGAATGAGGGACACCTATCAGCAAAAGTATGCAGGCATAGGACACACCCCTGGCCACGCCCCCTTAAAAGGAGAATTGTACAAAAAAAAAAAAAAAAAAAACAAGATTGATTAAACCCACAAGTACTTTTTTTACCACTACTATTCCTTTATATTGGCTTTTGGAATTTACAAATGCAGCAATTTAGAAATCAGATGAAAGGTTTAGTGCATGATAGATAAATAGTGCATTATATATACACAACTATATAGATCAGACCAAAATGAGGGACAAATGAGGAGGAATGAGGGACATTGCTCCACATCAGGGACAGTCCCTCCAAATCGGGGACAGTTGGGAGCTAGGCCTCTTTCCTCCTCATTTGGCCCTCATTTTGGTCTGATCTATATAGTTGTATATAAAATGCACTTTTTATCTTTCAAAAAGTGTTTCCCAGTGCTAAACTTTTCATCTGATTTCTAAACGGCAGCATTTGTAAATGTCAAAGCCAATATAAACGAATAGTAGTGGTTAAAAAAAAAAAAAGCCTTGTGGGTTTAACTAATCTATTTTTGGGATTAATTCTCCTTTAAGGGGGCGTGGAAGGGGGCGTATCCTATGCCTACATACTTCTGCTAGTAGGTGCCCCTCATTCCCATCTCAAAAAGTTGGGAGGTATGTCTGTGAGGTTGTTCACATTCATGTCTGGTACCTACCATAGAGTTTGTATTACAAATAAATTCTTCCTGTTAAGAGGTTGTTTCCTGCCCCTGCTTAAGGGTCAGGAGACCCCTCAAGGCTATATATGTGGATGTCTTACAGGAAGTGAAGGGAGAGAGAGGCCAGCCACATGTTCTGCAAGTCAAGAGGTTCTGCAGGCTAATTTTGTGCTGTATCCAAGCCATCCATCCTCCCAGGCTGAAAAGGGACAATAGGCAAGTGTTACTGCACTTTGTAGCTCACTGTTTGTTATATTACTGTCACTCCTGTGTGGGAATCAGAGATAGCTGCCAGATGCTTCTCTGATTCACTGAAACTTTCTATTTGCATACTGCAATATACTTGGGGTATTCTCAAGTGTACCAGAGCAAAGCTCATTTAATTATAACCTATCAAGTGACTGGTTTGTGCTGAAGTGTATATCTGCCACTTCATTATTTAAAGCAACAGTGTCCCTTTTTGGTCTGGGGGGTACCTAGCTAGTATTAGCCTACGGAATGGTAAACAGCTCAGGGTAGCAACAGGCTGGACAGGTAGAGGTTCAGTAGCATTGATAGCCTATAGTCAGGTTAGGGACCAAGAGATAGGCTAGATAGGCCTGATTTGCCTTGCAGGTGGCACATTCCAGACTTCTTCGCCATCGCTGTGTTCGTCTGTACAAGCGCCCCCAGGAAGCCACCGCTCCACAGATGCATCAGCATTTGTCCTCTCAAGCAGGATTGTGTTACACCAAGTCAACTCATCAGTGGCCCCGGCAACTGAACTGTGCCACAGTGCCTAATTGTAGGTATTGGCATTAAAGGCCTTTAGATTTTCTTTAAAATACACGCTTTTACCTGTATTTTGTAAGTATGGGATAAGGTCACGTGCAAAGGATGATTTATATAGATCAGACTAATAAATAAAGATTTCAACAATACCAGTGATATGGATAGATAGGTAGATATCAAAGGAGTCAAATGCCTTGGGCAGCAGAACTGGAGGGGACAATATCAAGAAAAATTATAAAAATGAAAAATCCCTTTATAGATAACCTTAAAGCCAAAATTAAAAACTCTAATGGAGTCAGGCAGCATATGCAGAGGCTCCCAATTGTCCCTGATTTTGAGGTACTGTCGCTGATTTGGAACAATGTCCCTCCGTCCCTCTTTTCTCCTCATTAGTCCCTCATTTTGGTCTGATCTATATAGTTGTATATAAAATACACTTTTTATCTTTCAAAAAGTGTTTCCAGTGCTAAACCTTTCATCCAAATTCTAAATTGCTGCATTTGTAAATTTTAAAAGCCAATATAAAGGAATAGTAGTAAAAAAAAAAGCCCTTGTGGATTTAATTAACCTTTATTTTTTGGTTAGTTCTCCTTTAAGGGGGTGTGGCAGGAGGCGTGTCCTACGTCTACTTACGTTTGCTAGTAGGTGTGCCTCATTCCCATCTCAAAATGTTGGGAGGTATGCATATGCAGTAATCAAAATGGTGCTTACCTTTATTTTTAGCCTCTTGTTTCACTCTGCAGAACGTTCCAATCAAGATCAGTAGCACAAAAGCCTGGTCAGATGACACCACAAGGTCCATCTTATGTATTTCGGTAGTACAAGTAGGTGGCCTTCACTCCTGGCCAGTTTAGTGCTTAAATAATGATTTGTGAGCTCCCTTCTGAGCAGTAGTACCCTGAGCCCACCTCCTGTGAACCCAGCGCACCATGATGATGGACACTTAGGGGGTATGCCCAGCACTGGAAATGGGTTGGAGGATGCTGGGCATCATTCAGCACTGGGATGCAGGTTGGTGTGTCAAATGAGAATGAGGAAAAGCTAGAGAATAGCAGAGCATTTTTTTTTTTAAACATCACGGGCTACTTATTTTCTCTCTTATTACAAAGGCAGAGTTGGGTTTTAACTCGGCAGAGAATTGTAGAGGAGGCATCAAAGGACTCTTTATAGTTCAAAGAACATGTGACCACATTTATTTTCTCTTATCTGAAGGTCTGTAGAACTGCTTCTGCATATGAAAGAGGAACTTCAGTCCCCCCTCACAGTTGGTCCCACTCATCCCCAGCAGCATGTGCACAGATAAGTTGAAGGCTCTGCCTGGCCTTCGGGAACCAGCAGAGGCACACGTGCAGGGGGTTTTCTGCATATGCACAGAGGCGCAAAGATTCAGGCCTGCACTTTTTTCGGCATCTTCATGCATGCACAAAAAAACCCACGTATGCACAGATCACTGGCGAAAGCACTGCTTCTGATCTGCAGATGTGTGAAATTCCCTCTGCACGCTGTATTCCTGCTGCACGCCAAGTACCACACTACGCTAAAGGGAGCACAACATCATTTTCGCCTAGGCGGAAAAAAAAACATTTATTCAATTTTCTCCAATGTTGGACAGGGAGGATTGAACTAGATGCAAACAAGTTGTTTTCCTGAGTAAAGGTCCGCTTTAACCACTTGAAGACCAGGCTGTTTCTGGCACTTTTTGTTTACAAGTTTAAGTCGGTATTTTTTGCTAGAAAAAATACTAAAAAAAAAAAAAAAAAAAAAAATTATACTAAAAAACACAATTTGTTTGTTTTGTTTTTAAGCAAAGATCCTAGGGAATAAAATGGCGATCCTTTTTTATGTCACATGGTATTTGCACAGTGATTTTGCAAACGCAATTTGCAAAATTTGCAAAACGACGGCCGCCGGGCACCCGCGATTGCCCGGTAACCGAGCAGGACCATGGATCTGTGTGTGTAAACACACAGATCCACGTCCTGTCAGATGGGAGGAGACGGATGGTGTGTTCCTTGTACAGAGGAACACTGATCGGTCTCCTCCCCTTGTGAATCACCTCCCCCCACAGTTAAAATCACTCCTTAGGAACACATTTAACCCTGCAGCGCCCCCTCCTGGTTAACCCCTTCATTGCCAGTCACATTTATACAGTAATCAATGCATTTTTATAGCACGGATCGCTGTATAAATGTGAATGGTCCCAAAAATGTGTCAAAATTGTCTGATGCGTCCGCCGCAATATCACAGTCATGATAAAAATCGCAGATCGCCGCCATTACTAGTAAAAAAAAAAAAATAATAAAAAATGCTATAAATCTATCCCCTTATTTTGTACACGCTATAAACTTTGCGCAAACCAATAAATATACGCTTATTGCGATATTTTTTACCAAAAATATGTAGAAGAATATGTATCGGCCTAAACTGAGGAAAAAATTTGTTTAAAAAAAAAATTGGGATATTATAGCAAAAAGTAAAAAATATTGTGTTTTTTTCAAACTTGTCACTCTTGTTTTGTTTATAGCGCAAGAGATAAAAAACGCAGGGGTGATCAAATACCACCAAAGGAAAGCTCTTTTAGTGGGGAAAAAATTATAAAAATTTCATTAAGGTACAGTGTTGTATGACCGCGCAATTGTTATTCAAAGTGTGACAGCGCTGAAAGCTGAAAATTGGCTTGGGGGCAAAAATGCCCTGTATGGAAGTGGTTAATGAATTAAAAAAAAGTAATAATTTTTTTTAAATGTGAAAGATGATGTTACACCGAGTAAATAAATGCCTAACATGTCACGCTTTAAAATTGCGCGTGCTCGTGGAATGGTGACAAACTACAATACCTTAAAATCTCCATAGGCAATGCTTTAAATTTTTCTTTTTTTTTTTTTTTTGATTTTAAATACTGTTTATTGGAAAATAAATAACAGTACAAAAGGTATCAAATTGGCAGAGACCAAACGAGATAACACAACGTCAATAACATTAGAATCAAGGTGTGCATGTACTTTAAATTTTTCTTACAGGTTTCCCATTTAGAGATACAGAGGAGGCCTAGAGCTAGAGGTATTGCTTTAGCTCTAATGTTTGCACCCCACATGTGTGGTGTGAATACCGTTTACATATATGTGCGCGACTTACATATGCGTTCGCTTCTGCCCGTGAGCACAGAGGGAAGTAAGCGTTTTCATTTTTTTTTCCCGATTTATTTTACTTTATATCTGTACACTGTACCTTTGATTTTTTTTCTATTACTTTCATTCCTATTACAGGAAATGTAAACATCCCTTGTAATAGAAACAAGGATGACAGCTCTTTATAGAGAGATCAGGGGTCAAAAAGACCCCAAATCTCTCCTTTACCTTTAAAAGCAAAAGACTGGAAAAAAAAAAATAAGTTTTTTTTTTTTTTTTTTTTTTTTAAAAAGCAAAAGAATAAATATTATATAGTTTACCTCCACCCTGGACCATCGCTCCAGTCCTCCAAGGCCATAGAGGCATTCAAAGACGATCTACTCTTGGATTGCCTTTGGGACAAGCCAGCAGCACCGTTATGGGACGGACGTATACCGCCCTTTCTGAAAGCGTTCCAGTGGCTCAATGAGCCGCTTGGAGCGCTTTCATGAGTAAGGTAGCCACCCGCTGAAAGAAAACAATATCTTTAGCCATAATCCTGGTAAACAACTTCAAAGCTGCAACATATATCTACGTATTGCTGTCTTGAAGTGGTTAAGCAAAAGCCATGCTGTCTCCTATATATATCTCATCCTAGCAGCAGGTTTACGAAAATAATCACAACACAAGGGGCAGAGTGACATCAAAGAGTGACATCACCCAGGAGTGCCTAGAGCAGCAGGATGTCTAGATTGGACACCCAATACATAAGTGCTTACCCTAGAGCAATGGTATGAGATTGGAACCTGCTGTAATACATGCCGGATGGTAACTGGTATGCATGTATGGTCAGTTGAATAAGTTAAAAAAATGTCCCCTCTAATAATAATAATAATCATATTAAGCACCTTCAGCTACAGTCATTGTTGCCTCAATCAATAGATAATGAATATACAGTGCAACATTGGTATTTGACCATCAAAAATTGTATTATATGACCAAAAGTACACCTGTCCATCACACATATATGAGCTTGTTGGATATCCTATAACAAAACCATTGGCATTAATATGGAGGTAACCCTCTTTTGCAGCTATAACAGCCACCACTCTTCTTGAAAGGCTTTCCACAGGATTTTGGAGTGTGTCTACAGGAATTTTTGCCCATTCAGCCAGGAGAACCTTTGAGAGGTCAGGTAATGATCTTGTATGAGAAGACCTGGCTCACAGTTGATAACATGAATGATCCATGGTCCACCCACTGCTGCAAAAATTAAAAGCCAGCAGCTGTACATACTGCAACTGCTGACACTTACCTGTCCTGGAGTCCAGTGATGTCGGCACCGCAGCTAATGGAGTCGGGTGCATGTCGCCTCCATTGCGAGTAAGGGAACCCGGCAGTGAAAGCTTATGGCTTCACACTGGAAACCCTAATGCGCATGTGCGAGGCTCCTCTCTTCTACTGAATTCAATACTGACTTCAATACCCACAGCTGAGGCTCCTGGAAGTGGGAACAGGATACCTGTGAAAGCCAGGTATCTTGTCCCCCCTCCCCCGAAAGGTGCCAGATATGGCACCAGAGGGGAGTTGAGTACAACGAGCAGAAGTACCACTTCTGGGTGGAACTCCCATTTAATCCATGTCTCCATGTCTTGGAGCTGACTTTGTGCAGAGGGGAGCGGTCATATTGGAAAAGGGCCTTCAAACTGTTACCATAAGGTTTAAAGTGCACAGTTGCCTTTGTATGTATGTAACACTTGAGCTTAATAATTTGGACAGGTGCCCACATACTATTGCCTATATTGTGTAGCTACTGGTGTCCAAAGATAGGCCTAGCATTCCCAGAATCCTTTGTGGGTCTGTTATGAAACACAAACCTTCATAAAACATTTCCATGCAATAAATGATTACCTTATTGAGGTGGGGGTTTCTGGTGATGTCATATCCCCTCTTTTTAATATGCTGTGTCTTGTTGGGAAGCGCGTTGCCGGATCCAGCGTGACACACTCTGACCAGATTCCAGTTCACTCTCTGAGGGTTCCTGACCAGAGAGAGCCATGACCCCACCCTTAGTGCGCAAGGGGCAGCTTTATTTCCCGTTGACAGGATACGATTGACTATCAAGCTATTCATTTTTTTATCTGGAAAAAAAAATATATACCGTATATATATTGAAAACAAAATATTCAGTCATTGCATATAGTTAAAAAAAAAAAAAAAGGCAGCAAGGGCAAACTATTCTTTTTTTTTTTTATCATGGCACTCAACCCCAATTTCTACCCATTGTTCTACCACCGAGCATACCATAGAGCCTATTGCTTGCATGCTATAGGCAAAAGTAGAGTTTTACCTTACTATGTATTTTTTATACACATTGGATATTAATGTATTAGAAATGGGAGGAAAGGGTTGTCTGGTCCCCCACCCCTACTTGGTTTAAGGAGCACCCTGTTTTATGCATGAAAACTGCTATTGCCAGAACCTCATATGAATTTGTATGACCTCCTCAAACCTTATTCCACAGACGAGTTGAATCCAGCTCCTCAGTAACACATTTTCCATTAAAAAACAAGCACACAAATGTAGAACAGCACCACAATAAATACCACCCCCCCCTCCCCATTTCCCAGAAACAACCATTCAAGTACACCAAACAATCAAGCTAGTACCCTCATAGCAAGAAGGTGAGGAGTGTGCTGGCCTTCTTCTTTAGAAACACCAGCCTGTGTCGTCTTCAGTACCAGGCAAGAGCACCAAACATTCAACTGCCCACCCCTAAACACAGGGACCTAGACAAAAAGTGTGTGTGTGCCGTTCAGGCTCGATAGGGAGGGGGTATGTAGACAGTTCATCCGCAGCTGCTACTAGAGTGCTGACAGGGGATGGAGCCCGTCCCGGCTCCTGCAAGAGTTCAAGGAAGGAAGGGTGACCCCTGGAAGTTGCCCATCTATGATGTCCTTCTGCGATGAATGGAGTGGCAACCTTAGCCTGGACTCCGACCAAGCCACCCCCACAATGCGTTTCACTTCACCCCCTGGAGCTTAGTCATGGTGATCATGACTAAGCTCTGGGGGGGGGGGCGGAGTGAAACGCGTTGAATGCATGGCCTGGTCAGAGTCCAGGCTGAAGGGGTTTGTTTTTTTGGTGGACTTTGAATGAGACATATGTGTCCATACATCTCTATCCCTGAATCTAGTACTTAGAAGAGAGGTTGGGACTTTAACCACTTCAGCCCCGGAAGGATTTACCCCCTTAACTGCTTGCCAACTGGCTCACGCCGATATACGCCGGCAGAAGGGCACATACAGGCAGATTAATGTACCTGTATCTTGCCCTTTAAGAAGCGGTTTGCGCACACGCCGCGACCTCCGTGAGTGTGATCGCGGGTCCCGCAGACTTGATGTCCTGTGATCGTCTCACGGAGAGGGAGAACGGGGAAATGCTCATTCTGCCTATTGACACTGACACTGATCACAGCTCCCTGTGACACTGAGCGGTGATCAGTGTCGTGTCACACATAGGCCCTCCCCCCACAGTTAGAATCACTCCCTAGGACACACTTAACCCCTACAGCGCCACCTAGTGGTTAACCCCTACATTGCCAGTCACATTTACACAGTAATCAGTGCATTAATCACACTGATCGCTGTATAAATGTGAATGGTCCCAAAATCGCACCAAAAGTGTCCGATATGTCCGCCATAATGTCGCAGTCACAATAAAAATCACTGATCGCCGCCATTACTAGTAAAAGAAAAAATTATGAATAAAAATGCCATAAAAAACTATCCCCTATTTTGTAGACGCTATAACTTTTGCGCAAACCAAATCAATAAACGCTTATTGCGATTTTTTTTTTTACTAAAAATATGTAGAAGAATACATATCAGCCTAAACTGAGGAAAACATTTTTTTATACATTTTTTGGGGATATTTATTATAGCAAAAAGTAAAAAATAATGCGTTTTTTTTTTCAAAATTGACGCTATTTTTTTTGTTTATAGCGCAAAAAATAAAAACTGCAGAGGTGATGATCAAATACCACTAAAAGAAAGCTCTACTTTTGGGGGGAAAAAAAGGACGTCAATTTTGTTTGGGAGACAGGTCGCACGACCGCGCAATTGTCAGTTAAAGCGACGCAGTGCCGAATCGTAAAAAAGGCTCTGGTCTTTGGGCAGCCAAATAGTCCGGGGCTTAAGTGATTAATGACCAGGCCATTTTTTGCGAATACGCGTCGCTTTAACTGACAATTGCGTGGTCATGCTACATTGTACAAAAATGGGCTTTCTTTTGGTGGTATCTGATCACCTCTGTGGTTTTTATTTTTTGCGCTATATACAAAAAAAGAGTGACAATTTTGAAAAAACACAATATTTTTACATTTTTGCTATAATTATCCCAAATTAAAAAAAAAAAAACAAACAAAAAAAAAAAAAACAAACAAACAAACAAAAAACACAACATCTCTCTGCTGCCTGACTCTGGGTTGGACAAAGCAAGAGACAAGCAAAACCACCACCTTAGCAGGCAGGTGACAATCCACATCTGGTGGCAGGCGACGGTGGCAAGTGACACTATCAGGCTCCCACTGATTCTGCATTATGGCAAGTTGAACCATTTCATTTTATATTACAATGTAATAATATAAATAATGCGCTTCAATCATCCTGACACCATGACGCCAGGATGATTGATGCGCCAACACCAGCCATTTCCCTGATAAATTGCCCGCAAAAAAAAAATTATTTTCTGGCTTTGCCCCTCCCGAGACTAGACTCTGGATCCGCCCCTGAATAGGATGATATAACAAAGCGATTACCTTGAAAGGCTGAGCAGAATCACGGTAGAGAAGTTAGTGCACGATACAGAGTGTGCTGGTGGCAAAGATAGCCAACAGCAGTTGAGCAGAGCGAGTGTTCCCAGTTTTATCCAACGAGCCCAACCAGCATCACGCTGGCATGACACGAGGAAGAGGTGTCTGGGTCAAGGCGGCCGCCGGCGTTCATTAGATACCAGATGTGACTCCCAATTGGTCAGCCGAGATGATGTGTCTCGGGGCAGGTGCGGGTGCATGGCGCTGATGCGCAGAGGGATTACCGTAATATTTAAAGTGATGTTTTTGTAAGATATGCAATCCACAGTCACTCCATATGTGGATATATCTGCCATATAGATACTGATTATCATATTGACCATCTTTGCTGAAATTTAGGAGAAAATTGTGACATTTCATTAAAATCTTGCGATTTTGAAAAGGTTTTTTTTCCATTAGTAAATGTTAACCCTTTGTATCATGAGCTATAGACAAGTTTCCTTTTTTTTCCCTTTGTAAGGGCCCAAATAAGTAAAAACCTTGTGAGAACGCAGGTGTTTCCACAATGCAGGTTAAAGCGGAGTTACACCCAAAAGTGGAACTGCTGCTCTTTTTGTCTCCCTCTCCGGAGCCACATTTGGCACCTTTCGGGGGGGAGCAGATACCTGTCTTGGTATCCTGTCCCTACTTCCGGGAGCCATGATCGTTGACATCACCTACCGGCCGCTGGGCCAGTAGAAGAGAGGAGCAGATCCTTGCACATGCTCAGTAGGGTTCCCGGTGTGAAGCAGTAAGGCTACACTGCCGGATTCCCTTACCGGCAATGGCAGCGGCAGCACCCGACAGCTGATGGAAACATCAGCTGCAGTGCCGACATCGCTGGACTCCAGAACAGGTAATTGTCCTATTATTAAAAGTCAGCAGCTGCAGTATGTGTCATTTAATTTTTGCAGCGGTGGGCAGACCTCCTCTTTAACTGTTTTGTGGTGCAATTTTGCTGTCATTGGCACCTCAATGCAAAAACCCAATGCACAGAAAGGCACTTTAAAAAATCATATATGTGCTGCCATAGCACAAACACGTTAAAGCGGAGTTCTGGCAAAAACATTTTTTTTTTCTGATCCTAGCATTATTGCTAATGAAATTCAAAAATACTATACAATGATCATGATCGATTGTTCAAAAATATAAATATCTTACTGTAATATTGTATGACTCCGTTTGTGGGCGTTTCCATCATGAATGCGGGCATGTGAAGCCCAATCGAGATCGCTTCCTGGAATAGTTTTGAAGAGGTCCATGCTGGGTAACCAGCATGCACCTCTCGATCTCGCGCATCCGCGATTCAACGCTGGCTGTAGCGTACTTCCCATAGATTCCTGGAAAATGATATGTCATCATTCCCCAGGAGCATAGGCGAGTGAGGAAGTCTCCAGGAGCTCCGCAGACCAGGAAGTGGCAGATTACGAGGACTACATAGCAACAGGGCTTTTAGGGCAAGTATAAAAAAAAAAAAAAAAAAAGTTTCCTTCAAATGTTTGTTTATAGGTTAAAAGGAGTCTTTTAAAAGGAAGAAAAAAAAAGAGAAGGAGAGAGTTAAAGCAGAACCACACTGCATCTGAGCACCACCAAACAAAAATGCTATTTAATACATTTTTAATATTCCGCAAACTCCCCATCTATACATCTATATCTCCATGGTTTAGTTTGCCGAGAAATCACTTTGAAAAAGCATTTCTGGCTGTGGTTATCTTCACTACGGGCAGACGATTCATGTAGTTTTGACTTCCTGGAATCCATCTGCCTTTAGTTCAGACATACAAGCAGGAGGGCGTGCTTAGCTGAGAAAACCACTCCTCTCCTCCAAAAGACTCCTAGGATGTAGGACGTCATTTGCCTTGGCAAAAAAACAGGAGGTAATTGAAGAAACGTATAATATAGTTTAAAACAAGTAAATATGATATACTTTCCTATTTACTAATGCTTGAAGCATAAGGATTAAAAATAGTCAATGTTGATTTAGAGAGCGACGTTCCACTTGTGCAAACATTAAACACAACACACAGAGAGGTCTGAATGGACTCTACATAAAATACTTTATGCTGCATTAACCTTATTTGAGTTACTGAGCATTTGCAGAAAAAAGAAAAAAAAAAATGGCACTGTCGTGGGTGGAAGTGGGGGGGGGGCGGTTGTATTGGAGGTAAGACCCCCTGGAAGGTGAGTATGATCTGGGTAGGAGTTAGAGCTGCACGATTCTGGCTAAAATGAGAATCACAATTTTTTTACTTAGAAAATGGATCACGATTCTCTCATGATTCTCGTGGCGTAACATCATCTTTCACATTAAAACAAACCAAAAAAGAAATCGGGCTAACTTTACCATTTCGTTTTTATTGAAGTGTATTTTTTCCCTAAAAAAATTGCATTTGAAAGACCGCTGGGCAAATACAGCGTGACATAAAATATTGCAGCAATTGCCATTTTATTCCCTAGGGTCTCTGCTGAAATATATATAACGTTTGGGGGTTCCAAGTAATTTTCTAGCAAAAAATATTGATTTTATCTTAAGAAAGAAGTGTCAGAAAATTTAGATTTAGACTTTAAGTGGTTAAACTTCCTGCATTTACAGTTGTTGAAAACTTGGCAGACTGCCGATTATTCATTTACACAGAAGTTCTATCCCTTTGATCTAAGAAGGAAGCTTAGTCACAATGTTTCAAGTTATAAACTTGGATGCTTTCTTTTGACAGCTGAGTGAGTAGATAATCTCTGCGCTTGTTTATATGAAAGAATCGGCAAAACTCAGCAGAAGATATCGTCAGAGGGGGTGAATCGAGATCACGATTTTTTAAAGATTAATTATGCAGCTCTAGTAGGAGTGCTCAGAAAAGTGCTAAGAAACAGCGAGCGTGCAGGCTTTGTGCAGCCTGCAATAAAATGCCCCTAACCTGACTGCAAGCTGTCTTCTCCGGTGCTGTAAACTGAGCTGCGCATGCACAACTCAGTTTACAGTGCTGGACCGGTCCGGGTGCCAGGACAGCTAGCTTCTGCACATGCGATAGAGTCATGTCATCCCTCACTGGCCAATGAAGAGGCCTGAAAAGCAGCACTCAGAAAAGGATGCCGGTGTTCTGACATATACTGTCCTCCTATCGGATAGTGTCCGCTCCGTACTGCGCAGGCGCAGCGCTTGCGCAGTACGGAGCAGAAGGAGATGCCGAAAATGTCCGAAGTTGATCAGCTGACCATCAGCTGTACACGGCGCTTCGGCACTTCTTAGCGATGGCAGTGTAAGAGGGCCCCTCGCGGGCTCGCTTCACTCGCCACGCTTCGGGCACGGCCTCGCTGCGCTCGGCAACTATTTATTCTCACTCTATGTCCACTTGGATAGTAGGGAATGAACCTGGACATAGGGTGAGAATAAAAGCGCAGGTGCCGTGTACAGCTGATGATCAGCTGTTAAACTTCGGAGACTTTTGGCGTCTCGTTTGTCCTCCGTACTGCGCCTGCGCAGTACAAGGAGGACACTATATGATAGGGGACTGTATTTGACAAGACACCGGCACCAGCGAGGGACTGTTGGACAGGCAAGTATTCACCCCTTAAAGCAATTTAAACCTAAAAGAAAAAACATACAGTAGTACCTTTATTTTACGAGCAAAATCTATTCCAGAAACATGCTTGGAATCCAAAGCACTCGTATATCAAAGCGAGTTTCCCCATAGGAATCAATGGAAACTCAGATAATGCGTTCCAGTGTCACTGCTAGTGTATGCAGTACCACATGTGGCCAGAGGTGGGGGGGTGCTGGAGACACTCGGAGACGCTCAGAGACAGTTGGGAACAGAGTGTGTCCGAGTGTCTACGCACTTCTGGCCACATGCAGTACTGCACACACCAGGAGGCTTGAATCCTGCTTGTCTTGGGAGACAACGCTTGCAATTTGAGTCAGATTTAAAGAAAAAAAAAAAAACAGCTGGTATTGCGAAACGCTCGTAAACCGCGTTACTCGCCAATCCAAGGTTTTACTGTATTGCAGATATGCATACGGCTGGCAGGAAGGGGTTAGGTTCCATTTTGTGAGGGATCAGGTGCTATTTCCATGTAAATAATAAAACAATACAGACTTGAACATACCAGAACGCTCAGGATAAGAAAACAGCGATATACAAAAGGTATTTTGTTATTACTAGCCTTGTAGCAGAACAATGACCTTGTGCATAGCTTTCAATTACAATGTAGATAGGGACATTTTACTGCTCTAACTGAATTAGTGAAGAAAAATGAACAGCTGCTACATAAGAATGTGACAAAAATTCAATGCAAAAGATCAGTGAAAAATGTAGCGCTAAAAATGTAAAACAATATATCAAGCATTGTGTGTAAATAATAAAAACTTTGTGATAAAAATCAATCTCAAATATAATGAATATAAAACAAAACATGTATATAATGAGTAGAAAACACAGGTGAGAAAGTCCCAAAGCGGAAACAATCCTATAGTAAACATATGAAGTCCACCACGAAAAAGTTGTTGCTCAGAAGTGGGGTACAAAGGCCTCAGCAGGCATGTAGAACATCGGGGATAGTGTGTCCTCAACCCGAGATAATAGGTATACACTCTTATGCCGCGTGCAGACGATCGGACATTCCGACAACAAAATCCTGCATTTATTTCCGACGGATGTTGGCTTGTCTTGCATACACACGGGTCTCACAAATGTTGTTGGAAATTCCGATCGCCGAGAACGCGGTGACGTACAACACGTACGAGGAGCCGAGAAAAATGAAGTTTAATAACCAGTGCGGCTCTTCTGCTTGATTCCGAGCATGTGTGGAGTTTTGTGTGTCGGAATTGTGTACACACGATCGGAATTTACAACAACGGATTTTGTTGTTGGAAAATTTGAGATCCAGTTTTCAAATTTTGGTTGTCGGAAATTCCGACAACAAAATGTCCGATGGAGCCTACACACGGTCAGAATTTCCGACAACAAGCTCACAACGAACATTTGTTGTCGGAAATTCTGACCGTGTGTATGCAGCATTACCGGAAATAGTGGACTCGAATGTCAGCGACAACGAGTCAATCCAGCGAGGATAGCCCAATCAGCATCTACTCATTATATACATGTTCTATTTTTATATCTGGTTCCCTACCGGCGCACGCCGATGTACATCAGCAGAATGGCACGGCTAGGCAAAAGGGCGTACCTGCAAGTCCCTTTGAAATTGCCGCCGTGCCATTGCATAAACAAGCATCTCCCCGTTCTGCCTAGTGACAGTGTCACCGATTTCTGCTCCCTGTGATGGGGAGCAGAGATCAGTGACGTGTCACAGCTAGCCCATCCCCCCTACAGTTAGAACACATTTAACCCCTACAACGCCACCTAGTATTAACCCCTTCACTGCCAGTCACATTTTCACAGTAATCAATGCGATTTTAATAGCTGTATAAATGTGAATGGTCCCAAAATCACACCAAAATTGTCCGACGTGTTCGCCATAATGTCGCAGTCACGATAAAAAAAAAAAAAAACAAAAAAAAAAAAAAAAATCGCTGATCGCCGCCACTACTAGTAAACAAAAAAAAATATAATAATAATGTCATAAAACTATCCCCTATTTTGTAAACGCTATAACTTTTGCGCAAACCAATCAATAAACGCTTATTGCGATTTTTTTTTTTTACCAAAAATATAAAGAATACGTATCGACCTAAACTGAAAAAAAATGTTTTTTTATATATATTTTTGGGGGATATTTATTATAGCAAAAAATAATGTGTTTCCCCCCCCCCCCCCCCCCACACACACACACACACCCCTCTCAGTTGGGTCACCCGCCCCGCACTACCCATCCCCCCTCCCCCCGCGGGTGGTGTCGGTCGGTCATCCAGCCCCACACTTACCCAATCTAGGTTGCGGACGGGCGACAATCGGCGGATTGCGGCTTCCATCGGGTCTTCTCCGCCTCTGCATCACGGCGTGTTACGCTGCACGTCTGCTCCCTCCTCCTCCTCCTCCTCCTCCTCCTCCTAGGCATCCAATCTGATCGCCTGTCCTTTCAGCCAATCAGGTGATGGGTCTCAGGACCCGCTTCCCGATTGGCCAATAGGAGGATCAGTGTGACAATAGCAAATATTAATTCACTATTGTAACACACCTGGATGGGCTCGGTTCGCAGTGCTTTGCGCCCTGAGCCCACCCTATTTTAAAGCCTACTAGAGCCTCTGGCACTAATGAAGTGCTACAAAAAAACACCCCCCCTATTGGAATCTATGCATCCAGCGTCCTGCATGGGGGCTGGACGCATGGATAGGGGGGGCAGCGCCCGTGCGCCCTTAATGGATGGGCCACCCCTGGTCAAGAGAAAGATGAGACACACCAGACCCAAACAATGCAGACGAGCTGAAGGCCCCTATCACAGCAACCTGGGCTTCCATAACACCTCAGCAGTGCCACAGGCTGATTACCTTCATGCCACGCTGCATTGATGCCGTAATTCATGCGAAAGGAGCCCGACCAAATATTGAGTGCATACTATACTGTACATCCCTGTAAAAATCCTTTTTTTCAATTGGTCTTATGTAATATTCTAGTTTTCATAGATAATGCATTTTCATCATAATCATCAAAATTAAAAGAAAGAAATGCTCGAAATATATCAAGGTGTGTATAACGCATCTATATAAAATATAGGAGTTTCACCTTTTTAAAATTAAATTACTGAAATAAATTAACTTTTTGATGATATTCTAATTATATGTAAAGCACTGTGTAAAGGCACTATAGAAGTACCTATAATAAATACATAAATAAGAATTGGTAAGCTACAGTAGAATACATTTATTCTTTTGATTGGTTGTACAGGGGAACATGGTACATGTCCTGAAGGCCAGGCAGAGCCCTTAGGCACATCTGGGCATGCACTAGACTTTAGAAGATGATTGCAAAGGAGGGAGGGATGGAGACGGGAGAGGAGGCAAAAGGAGGGAGGGATGGAGACGGGAGAGGAGGCAAAAGGAGGGAGGGATGGAGACGGGAGAGGAGGCAAAAGGAGGGAGGGATGGAGACGGGAGAGGAGGCAAAAGGAGGGAGGGATGGAGACGGGAGAGGAGGCAAAAGGAGGGAGGGATGGAGACGGGAGAGGAGGCAAAAGGAGGGAGGGATGGAGACGGGAGAGGAGGCAAAAGGAGGGAGGGATGGAGA
Source organism: Lithobates clamitans (assembly GCA_037952925.1). Lineage (NCBI taxonomy): Eukaryota > Metazoa > Chordata > Amphibia > Anura > Ranidae > Lithobates > Lithobates clamitans. Next base: position 5,862,268 of record JBBGZY010000680.1, on the reverse strand, counting down.
CGGGAGAGGAGGCAAAAGGAGGGAGGGATGGAGACGGGAGAGGAGGCAAAAGGAGGGAGGGATGGAGACGGGAGAGGAGGCAAAAGGAGGGAGGGATGGAGACGGGAGAGGAGGCAAAAGGAGGGAGGGATGGAGACGGGAGAGGAGGCAAAAGGAGGGAGGGATGGAGACGGGAGAGGAGGCAAAAGGAGGGAGGGATGGAGACGGGAGAGGAGGCAAAAGGAGGGAGGGATGGAGACGGGAGAGGAGGCAAAAGGAGGGAGGGATGGAGACGGGAGAGGAGGCAAAAGGAGGGAGGGATGGAGACGGGAGAGGAGGCAAAAGGAGGGAGGGATGGAGACGGGAGAGGAGGCAAAAGGAGGGAGGGATGGAGACGGGAGAGGAGGCAAAAGGAGGGAGGGATGGAGACGGGAGAGGAGGCAAAAGGAGGGAGGGATGGAGACGGGAGAGGAGGCAAAAGGAGGGAGGGATGGAGACGGGAGAGGAGGCAAAAGGAGGGAGGGATGGAGACGGGAGAGGAGGCAAAAGGAGGGATGGAGACGGGAGAGGAGGCAAAGGAGGGAGGGATGGAGACGGGAGAGGAGGCAAAGGAGGGAGGGATGGAGACGGGAGAGGAGGCAAAGGAGGGAGGGATGGAGACGGGAGAGGAGGCAAAGGAGGGAGGGATGGAGACAGGAGGTGATGGATGGAGACAGGAGGTGATGGATGGAGACAGGAGGTGATGGATGGAGACAGGAGGTGATGGATGGAGACAGGAGGTGATGGATGGAGACAGGAGGTGATGGATGGAGGGATGGAGACAGGAGGTGAAGGAGGGATGGAGCGATGGAGACAGGAGGTCTTTAGAATTTTTACCGTAATCTCTATCCTAAACCACATTGCTAACTGCATATTGTACTTGTTTGTAGCATAAGTACTGAAAATTGCACTGAAACCCGTACTTTTGTAACTTTTAAAAGATGCCAGTAAAAACTTGGCTGTGCCAGTAAATTTCGAGTTTCGGGTCAGTGAATTTTAGTCTGGTAGGTTGGCATCACAGGTCCAGGCTGTAAAGCCAGCTATTGGCTGGGAGAAAGCCGATACTACATCCGAGTAGTCAAAATATGTACTTCCCATTTCTAAAGAAGCAGGTTTCCTTCTTTTGGCTCGATTTCCATTAGTGCGACTAGTCATGCAACTTGGGACTGCAGAGTCGCATGACAAGTCGTACCCCACGATTTCCAATGAGTACCGTTTATATGTGCGATTTCAAATCGCAGCGACTTCAGGAGTAGTCCCTACACTGCTTTGGTCCCACTTTGATGTGACTTGAGGTCCATAGACCTCAAGAATACACAGGCATTGTTTCAAGTCGCACCAAAATTGTGGCAAAGTCAGGTCGCAAGAGTGGAAACATAGGCTTACTCTGATGGAGGATACCAGAGAGACATTGTTGAAGGAGGAAAGGAAAAAAGTAAAAAAATAATGTTTTTTTTCCCTCTCACTTGCCTCGGAAAACTTTATCCATGGTCGGAACAAGATTCTGCAATGCCAGGCGATCCGCCGGAGGTAGACGCGGCAGTGGTTCGTATAACAAAGAATTTAATCTCACCAATCGATAATTCAGCCTCAATTGAGGATAATTTAGACAGATGAATAGACCCCAACCTAAAGGAGCTTACCAAATGGCGGGTAAACACCGGGAAGTCAGCAATTGCCTTTTCTGTATCCAAAGCCCTGCAGGCATGGACCGAAAACATGGAAACAGTGATTCATCAAAATGTTCCTAAGGAAAATATAGTCAATGCTTTGGACAAATTATGGCTCACAGCAGACGTCACTGGTGAGACAGCAATGCATACACTTCGTTAAAACTTCACTACTTGTGATAGCCATATGGGTATTCTGGTCAGAACTACGGGCAGCTGACACTGTGTCAAAACAAAATTAGTATAAATACTCTTTTTTTGATGGTAAATCACTCTTTGCAGAAAGGTTACAGAAAGTCATTTCCCGCGTAACAAGAGGAAAGTCAGACTTGATTCCCCAGAACTGCAGAATTAGATGTACACGGGAATTCAAGGATGCTTACTTGCACGCACCCATACTACAACTCTTACAGAAGTATCTGAGATTTTCAGTCGACCGGGCCCATCTACAATTCCAGACTTTCCTCTCCAGCCCTGCACTTCCCTCAGAGACCTCACGAGGGCTCGGATCACTATTCAAGCTTCTTTATGAGAGCTGGGTCTCTGTTCTTATCACTAACCAGACAATATCCTCCTTTTATCAAAAGATCCAGCCCAGCTAGTGGAACACAGGTGGATGCTGTGGCCTACACTATCAAGATACGGTTGGATGGTAAATCCTCTCTCAGATCAAGGACAAATCAGTTCTGATTCAGATAGACAATAGAGCTGCAATATCATGCATACATCACCAAGGCCGAACCAACAACAGTTCCTTACTAAGGGAAGTGGAATCATCTTCATTTGGGCAGAGGGGAATCTGAAGGACCCAAGAGTAGTTTATCTTACAGCCCACTTGAACACAGATGCCGATCACCTATACCAAGGATTCCTGGATCCCAACAAATGGTCCCTACAACCGAAGTTATTCAGTTGGATTGTGGGCCAGTGGATCTTTGCTGAACTGCATCCTTTTGCTACAGCAAGCAATACCAAGCTGCAGAGGTTTATTTCACATCTACCTCATCCTTGGGCAGAAGCAATAGATGCCCTGTCAAGTCCTTGGGCATGTAATCTAAGTTAGGCCTCCTCCGGCCTCCTTCCTCAAATTCTCGAGACTTGCAATATCAACAATAAACGGTGATAACAGTCCTGCCATATTTGCAGGGAGACCCATGATTCCCTAGGGCAATATTTCTTAGTGTCCAGCCTCCGGTAAATATTCCTCCGATACCCTTTCTGGCTCGAGGCATCGCACCCATCAGAATCCTCAAGGATTGAACCTTCACATTAGAATGTTAAAACAGGCTTTAATCATTAGGATGTTCCTCCAGAGTTGTTTCAACTCTGTTCAAAGCACAGGAGTCTTCAATTAACAATTAACGTGTGACAAGGTTTGGAATAAGTTTAGATCTTTCGCGAACGGCAAAACTTTAGTCCTGATGTACCCTCTTCCTCCCGACTCCCTGACTTCCTGCAAGCAGACCTTGATTTAGGATTGGGATTAAGCAATTTAAAAAAGGTACAGCTGGTGGCAATCTCTGCTGTGACAACAAGAGATAGGCTGAAGATCCTTTAATAATCAAATTCTTCAAGACAGTCAAGAAGATAAGCCCACCCATTAAAACAAATGTTTACCACTTGGGATCTCTCTATCACTCTGAAGCCCTTATCCAAACAGCCTTTTGCCCCATCTGATTCAGCATCCTTATGGAATCTCACTTGGAAACAATTTTTCTTTGTGGCGATGGCATCGGGCTGGGGTGTATCAGAACTTCAGGCTCTGAGATCAGAAGACAATAATATTATTTTTTGTACTCGAATAAAGTGGAACTTAGAACGGTACATGGATTCATCCCCAAGTTCTCTTCTTCCTCTACTATCTCCGAGCCTTGGACCCTGCCATTCTTTTCAGATCCAGTTTTGACCTTCTTCACAAAGACAATATTACTTCGGTACTAAGATACCATCTTCAAGCCACAACTCTCTTCAGACTTCCATCTAACCTATTTGTAATACTCAAAAAAAACCCAAAAACACAGGGGCAAAGAAGCATCATCTGGGGCCCTCCGGCCATTCCGAAACTGCAGTATCCATTATGTCTAGTCATTTCTGTGTATATCAGAGCTTTACAATACCTCATGGGACATGTGGTTCTGCGGCAGCTGGGGAGCCATAGTTTGCAGATCCCTGCTGTAGTACAATAGTTTCATGGATAATCAAGTTGGTTAAGAAGGTGTACAGGGATAGGGGACCGGAACCCCCTCTTCTGTTGGGCTATATGCCACCCGGTTGCTTTCTGCTTCTTGGACGGCCAGATCAGACGTATCCATCAAAACGATCTAAAGGGTAGCAACATGGTCATCCCACCACGCGTTTGCGAGACGTTACAGAGTAGACCCGGCAGCATTCTCATCTGTAAAAACTGGCAGACAGGCTATCAGGCCGGCATTTGCCTATTTTAATTTTTTTTTCAAATAAATCTTTTACTATGCATCATCCCATTCATTTCAGCTAGTTATTTGTCACAGGTATGCTGCCATGGAGGCACCAGGAAAACAGAAAATTGTTTCATACTTATCGTAATTTTCTTTTCCTGGTGCCCATCCATGGCAGCATACAATCCCACCCTTGGCATGCCATATTACGTAGAATGCTGGGAGTGCATTAATCCTTTTCTTTTATAATATTCACTGGTCCTGAGGGAGGAGCCAAGGCGGAGCTTGTCACAGGTATGCTGCCATGGATAGGCACCATGAAAAGAAAATACGGTAAGTATGAAACAATTTTCTGCCCCCCCCTCATTTTGGATAAAGGGAGGGTTATAACCTCTATCAGTTTTTTCATCATCTGTTTGACATTGGGGAGATTTCCCTTTACTTCCTGTTCTATAGCCAAATCAGGAAGTGAAAGGAAATCCCTCCAAAGTGAGGGAGCCCCCAGTCGTCACCAGAACTAGTGTCCCCATTGAGATAGAATAGATTACCCTCTATTCTTGTTCTGGGGACAACACAATATTTGGGATTTTCTTTTACTTTTGGTGACAATGGTCAGCAAGACTAATGGAGAGGGAGAATCTCCCTAATGGGAGCACAGACAGCAATAAAAACCTGACAGAGCCGGCATCAAGAGGTTAAGTACCCCGCAGTGCAGTGGTGTGCGCTGAAAAAAAAAAAAAGTACTAGATGATGTACTTTATTTCACTGTAGCATGGTGTGTAGCAGTACACCTCATCCTAACACCATTGGGATGAACAGAACTAAATGACTAAATGAGCCAAGTGAATAATATGGACACAGTTTCCCCCATCTGTGTTTGCAGTCCCCTGAAGTTCTTAGTGCTGCAACAAAATGCAGCAAGACGCTCCTGTTCCCATAACGCACATTAGCACACAGCAATGTATGCGTTGCGGCGTCATGCAATTAGAAAGCCACCCCAACACACAACTACAGTAGCAGGCAACGGGTCTGCATTGCAGCTCATCAAAAGGCAAATTCTAGATGTTGCTTATTTTGTGCCATTGCCGACCCTGGCAAATCTAATAGGCCGTCTTAACACAAAGCACAACAGTACAAAAACTTCAGCGAACTATCACACTGTAATGGCTCACAAAGAGGCCTACAGGAAAATTACCCCATAAAGATTACTTTCCAGGACCACCTATCCTCTAACATTTTGTGTGATCTTTTTTGAAATTCCTCCAACCTTTTCTTCTAGCAAATCACAGTCCAACTTTACTCAAACCAGGAGACCACCAAAGTCCCCAATGCATAACTTCTCACCTTGACTCCTTCTTGACAGATCTTCTACATTCTATCATGAGAACCACTGCAAGACTTATCTGTCCGTCTCACCACTCCTCCCCCTCCCGTCCTTGACTTCAGACCAGACAGGGAATAAAATTCTCTAAATTACTGTAATAAACTGCGTGCTAATAAAAAAAAAAAAAAAATAGGATCACGTAGAGCACTCAACTGTTTTTTTTTAATTTATAAATCTCATGCATAAATACATCCAAAGCCACCCTCATCACTGGCCTGCTAACCTTTTTAAGACACCACCTGTGCCTCAGCAACCAAGGACACTAGGTGGCAGAAGCTGCCAGCGCCCTGGCTAACAAAGTGTGTTAGGCAGCTGAAACCACCTGTAACCTAGCAACCAAGGGCAGTAGGCAGCAGAAGCTACCTGTGCTCCAGCAACCAAAGGGTGCTAGGCAATTGAAGCTGCCTGCACCCTAGCAACCAAGGACACCAGGCAGCATAAATCTCATACACAATCATACCCCAAGCCACCCTCTCCATGACCTACCAACTTATTTCAGAACCCACCTGCATCGTAGAAACTAAGGACACTAGGCGTTAGAATCTGCCTGTGCCCCTGCAACCAAGGACGCTAGCAGGCAGGAGCCACCTGTATCCCAGCAACCAAGGACGCTAGACAGCTGGAACCACCTAAGCCCCAGTAACAAAGAACACGAGGCTGCAGAAGCCGCCTGCGCCCCAGCAAGCAAGGATACTACCTGACAGAAGCCGTCTGTGCCCCATCAACCAAGAATGCTAGGAGGCAGAAGTCACCTGTACCCTAGCAACCAAGGACGCTAGGCAGCTGAGACCACCTGAGCCCCACTAACCAAGGACTCTAGGTGGCAGAGGTCGCTTGCAACCCAGCAAGCAAGGATACTACGCAACAGAAGTCACCTACACCTCAGCAACCAAGGATGCTAGGAGGCAGAAGCCACCTGTACCACAGCAAGCAAAGACACTGTGCATCCGAAACCACCCGAGCCCCAGTAACTAGGGAATACAGACAGCTGAAGCCGTCTGCTCCCCAGCAACCAAGGACACTAGGCAACAGAAGCAGTCAGCATCCTAGCAACCTAGGACACTAGGCAAAGGCAAAAGCTGCCTGTGTCCTAGCAACCAAGGCTGGTTGCTAGTATCACAGCAGCCAATAGAGTACATTAGCTGTGTGTAAATTTAAACATTACAGTATGGACAATACAATCCATGCACAGGAACGTGGATTTAGATTTTTAAATTTTTTTAGTTTGTAGACATTGCATATCCTGCAATTATATTCCACCACCAACTATGACAGGGGAAGCACCACTGAAAAGTACAGAATGTCAAAGCAACCAGATTCAACAAGCAATATTCATTTCATTCATGTCCATTACAGTTTAACACTTCCCAACCCCTCAAAAATGTATTATATTGCAGCTTAGTAGCCCTTGGATGTGGTGGCTGCATTAATTTTCTTTTTTTTTCAAACTTTTATTCCTCTATTTACACCTGAAAAACCTGCCAGAAGCACTCTTCCTGTCCTAGGGTGACAACACTCACTGTACTGTATCTATAGATGGGAAGTGTTGTCACCTTAGGACAGGAAACGTATTAGCACTTTAAAGCTCCCCCTCCCCCTTCTCATCTTTCAGATTTTTTTGTTTAACACCTCCACTTCCTTTAGCCTTGCCAAGGTGAGGATTGTCTATGGTACACATTCCAGAAGGCACTTTGTGAGATCGCGGCAGAGATCCGTGGTGTGTATGCACGTCTGTGGGGCGATCTGATGCATTTGCAAACACGCTATGGGTCTCTACCAGGTCTTTGGGACCCAGCAGAGAGTTACGGTGTGTCTGCGCATGCGCAGGATCTGGTCTCAAGGTAGCTGAGCAGGAGCACTGTGGCAGAGGGAGAACTTCACCTGCAAGGAAGACAATGCTGAACTGCATCAACTAGCAAGTATGTGTTAGTCAGGTGTTAGGGATATTAAAGTGGAACTTCATTTCTCACAACCAACATTGTCCATTTTAAATCCTTACGCTGCTAGCATTAGATAGGAAAGTATATTGTATATCGTATTTACTTGTTTAAACTGTTTTTTTTTTTTACATTTCTTCAGTAACTTCCTGGTTTCCAGGCCTAGGCAAATGATGCCATACATAACCAAGAGTCTTCAGGAGGGGAGGAGGGATTTTCTCAGCTAAGCACACTCTCTTGCATGCATACCTGAGCTAGGGGCAGATGGATTCCAGGAAGTAAATGCTACATGAATCATTTGCCCTTACTCAACATGGCCAAAGACAGGAATGCTAGGGAGTGTTTTTCTAAGCGATTTCTCAGCCAAATAAAACATGGAGACATGTATGGAGGAGTTTGCTTTGGATACTAAAAATGAATTATACAGTGCTTTTGGTTTGTGGTGCTCAGATACAGTTTAATTCTGCTTTAAAACGTTAGGGATATTATATGGGGGGGGGGGGGGTCATCTTTGAGACCCCCTGCTCTCCTAAACAGCTCCCCTCACACTTTCTGCGTCCCAGGCAAAGTGAATCTGCGCCGTTGATGATGTAACTGCCCTCGAGCTGTAAGGAAATCTTGTGATGGTAAAAAATAAATAAAAAGAAGAAAAAAAAAAAAAAAAAAGGGAGGAGGATACAGGACCCAAGTGTCTGCAGGCAATACAGGCTACTAGGCTAGAAATATAAAAGTGCGTCCACAAGTACATGGTAAAAATGGTATTTATAAAAAAATTAATATATTTTTTTAACGATAAAAGAAATGCCATTGTGTTAAAGCAGGGGGTAAGGCTCCGTTTGTATGGGTTTTTTTTTGCCCCACTGCAAATCCCAGCAGTGTGGATAGCAGCACTGAGCCTATACAAGGCAACGACAGGCTGTCGGCGGCTGCAGCTATTTGTGCCTGTTCACGCAGCCAGTGGTTACCTACGGTGATCGTGGCTGGATGCACTTTGTGCCTAAAAGCGAAGATATACCTGTTTATATCAGTACGTCATATGGACCTCAACGCCCAAGGGTGGTAGAAGGAGCTCCTGATCCTGCAGCACTGATTGGCTGCACAGAGCTGAGGTCATCGGCTCTTGCATGTTAGTAGCTGACCATGAATTGTCGGTGACAGCTCGGTCACAGCCGCCGCATATATGTGCTTTACTATTGTAAAGCGATTGAAGAAAGTGCAACATATGAGTGAAGGTCCACTTTCAATTATCTGACCTAATATGATCTTTTGACTTTACAAGTCACGAAGTTCAGCTAACATTAGGAATATATTATGGATGCCTCATTGTAATACTTGTGTGTAAGGTTGCCCATTCACTATAACAGGGTCCCCAAAGCTTCTAAACATAGGGCCAGTTTATTGTCCTTCAGGCTTTAGGGGGGCCGGACTGACAGTTGGTGCCAGCGGGAGGAATAGTGCCCCATCAATGGTGCCAGCGGGAGGAATAGTGCCCCATCAATGGTGCCAGCGGGAGGAATAGTGCCCCATCAATGGTGCCAGCGGGAGGAATAGTGCCCAATCAATGGTGCCAGCGGGAGGAATAGTGCCCAATCAATGGTGCCAGCGGGAGGAATAGTGCCCAATCAATGGTGCCAGCGGGAGGAATAGTGCCCCATCAATGGTGCCCAAACAAGAGGAAGAGTGCCCCATCATTAGTGTTAGCAGGAGGAATAGTGCCCCATCGTTGGTGCCAGCAGGAGGAATAGTGCCCCATCATTGGTGCCCAAGCAGGAGGAATAGTGCCCCATCATTGGTGTCAGGGGAGGAATATTGACCCTTTTTTTGGTATCATTGGGAGGAATAGTGCCCCAGTATTGGTGCCAGTGGGAGAAATGGTGCCCCATTGTTGGTGTCAGTGAAAGGAATAGTGCCTCATTATTGGTGTCAGTGAGAGAAATAGTGCCCTATTGTTGGTATCATTGGGAGGAATAGTGTCCCATTGTTGGGGTCATTGGGAGGAATAGTGTCCCATTGTGGGGGTCATTGGGAGGAATAGTGTCCCATTGTGGGGGTCATTGGGAGGAATAGTGTCCCATTGTGGGGGTCATTGGGAGGAATAGTGTCCCATTGTTGTGGGTCATTGGGAGGAATAGTGTCCCATTGTTGTGGGTCATTGGGAGGAATAGTGTCCCATTGTTGTGGGTCATTGGGAGGAATAGTGTCCCATTGTTGGGGTCATTGGGAGGAATAGTGTCCCATTGTTGGGGTCATTGGGAGGAATAGTGTCCCATTGTTGGGGTCATTGGGAGGAATAGTGTCCCATTGTTGGGGTCATTGGGAGGAATAGTGTCCCATTGTTGGGGTCATTGGGAGGAATAGTGTCCCATTGTTGGGGTCATTGGGAGGAATAGTGTCCCATTGTTGGGGTCATTGGGAGGAATAGTGTCCCATTGTTGGGGTCATTGGGAGGAATAGTGTCCCATTGTTGGGGTCATTGGGAGGAATAGTGTCCCATTGTTGGGGTCAGTGGGGAGAATAGTATCTTGTATCAGTGGGAGGATTAGTGCCCCAAAAGCCGGGTTTAAAGGCAAACATCCATCAGGCTGCATTTTGGAGACCACTGCACTATACAATCAGATCATACAACCTTATACCAAAACTAAAATATCAGAACAAACCTAAAACATTCCATCCAACTAGGATCCAATCATGCACTACATAGTAGATCTAAAGGAGGTTGTACAGTGTATGGGCAGCTTTAGGTGCTTCAAAAAAGGTAATTGGAAGGGGCCTACACATTTATAGCAACTAAATTAAATTGATTATGCTAAAAAAATAGCGTATATATAAAAAAAAACATTTAAAAAAAATGAAATATAAAAAAATATTTGAACAAGAGAGCTTCTGCACTAGTGAGAATTAACCTTTTGCTCCAATGTCCTGTACTAATGTTTAGTTTACTGAGCCCTAAAGGGGCTTACACATTTAGACCCCTTTCACACTTTAGGCACTTTTCAGGCATTTTCACAGCTTTCATACTGGGGCGGTGCGCTTGCAGGACCGAAAAAAAAAGTCCTACAAGCAGCCCCTTTGGCGCAGTGCGGGAGCGGTGTAAACCGCCCTAGCCATTGAAATCAATGGGCAGCTCCTGCAAAGCGCTTCGGCAGCTGCGCTTTGCGGGAGGTTTTAATCCTTTCCTCAGCCGCTAGCGGGGATAAAAGCGCCCCACTAGCGGCTGAAAAGCACCGCTATAACAGCGATAAACCACCGTTAAAACTAGTGTCGCTTTACCGCTAACGCGGCCCATGCCCCAGTGTGAAAGAGGTCTTATAGCTACTAAATTAAATTGCTCATGCAAAGAATATAGTGTATACATGTTTTTTATGCTATAATATAAAAATTATATTGAATAAATGGTGTATATATAATGGTATAAAATATATATATATATATATTTGAACAATACAGCTTCTGAACTAATGAGAATTAACCAATAATAGTGTAATTATATTTTGTAAATAATAATAATAATAATAATAATAATAATAATAATATTATAAAAAAAAGAAAGAAAAAATGAATTAAAAAAAACAAACAAACAATGCACTATTGATAATTAACCTTTCAGGCCAATATTCAGTAAAATACACTGTACATTGTCTATATAGAGCTGCATTTCTATACTACACATTTAAAGGCTGGAAAAAAAAAAAAAGGAGGGGGGATACACTAAAATTGGATACATTTACGGAAGTTGCCATATAACCCGTCTAATATTATGTCCAATATGGTAAACATTGGCGCACCACTTGCCATATCACGTTTGTATAGATATATTTCATAATCCACAACACACAGTTTTATTTCACTGAGCTTTGATTACTACGGATCTGTTATTTGTGCCACAATAAAACTTAAAAAAAAAAAAAAAGTAATATTGTAGCAGTAAAAAAACAAAAAAAACAAACAGCATCTGCGTCAGGATTTTGGCGACTGTGCGGAGAAACAATAAATACGGTCTTTTTGACTCTGATGACAGATCCGCCTGTATATGATCCATGCCAAAAAAAAAAAAAAAAAAGGGGGGGGATGCCAGCTATTACTTAAAAGAAACAATTTTCCCGAAACGTAAGGGTTAAGAACATGGAGCGCTCACTTCCGCAATCAGCCATCATCTGATGGAAGCAAGCCTTTGTATGTCCCCCACCACCAGCAATAATAACACAAACATCTCATACTGCTACATACTGTCCCCCTGGATGATCTATGACTGTATACAATGTACACACCTCCCCTCCACACCATGCACACATGAAATCATACAATGTATCATCAGTCCATAGACACAGGACAGACACACAACACCACCAAGCTGCAATCATGTCTGCTGTCTTTGTCTCATTTACCTCTCTAGCCTTTCTGTAGGGAGCAGCAGCTACACTCAGCACCGCAGGAGTTAAAGTCAACTAAGATCTGCTCTTTCTGCTCACTGCTGCTGAGGCTGCCTTTTTTTTTTTTTTTTTTTTCCTCAACAACTTTATTCAGCTTGACAATGTCTTCCTGGTTGCAGTCATATACTGTACTTCAAGACGTCTCCCATCCCCCATATTCTCAGTTCTTTAATACGTAAGGGTTCATGCAATCTTTTTGCATCGTAAGCAATTTATTAACACCGGTATGCCAAAAAGTTGTGCAATTTTATACAGCAACAAAAGAAAACAAAAGGGAAAAAAAAAGTTTTCCAAAAAATCTTGAGTATATAAAAATACAAACAGTACACCCTGGTCCACAAAGACACATAGGTAGGGTTGCCACCTCATCCCTTTAAAACCGAACACATATTAATTACACAGGTTCTGTGGCTGATTAAAATGTTAATTAAACACACTTGGTGCCTTGTCTGCATTAAATTAGAATCCTGTGTAATTCATATGTGTTCGGGTTTAACCACTTGCCGACCAGCCGCCGCCGTTTTACTGGCACGGCTGGGCAAAACGACGTTATGTTACGTCGCTTCGCCCTGTGGCCACTAGGGGCGTGCGCGCCCACTGCTTGCCCCCCCAGAGCCAACGAGAGTGCCCAACAGGCGCGATGACTGCCGGGCTCCCGCAATCGCTCCTGACACAGCGAGAACCGGAAACTGAGTGTGTAAACACAAAGATCCCGGATCTCTGCGGGGAGAAGAGACTGGTCGTGTGTTCATACAAAGTATGAACAGCGATCTGTCATCTCCCCTACACAGTTCCCTCAACCCCTTCAGTTAGAACACACACTAGGGAACACAATTAACCCCTTGATCGCCCCCTAGTGTTAACCCCTTCCCTGCCAGTGACATTTTTACAGTAATCAGTGCATTTTTATAGCACTGATCGCTGTATAAATGCCAATGGTCCCAAAAATGTGTCAAAAAGTGTCCGATGTGTCCGCCATAATGTCGCAGTCTCGATAAAAACCGTAGATTGCCGCCCTATTTTGTAGACGCTATAACTTTTGCGTAAACCGATCAATATACGCTTATTGCGATTTTTTTTTTTTACCAAAAATATGTAGAAGAATACATATCGGCCTAAACTGAGAAAAAAATTTGTTTTAAAAAAAAGGGGATATTTATTATAGCAAAAAGTATAAAATATTGTGGTTTTTTTTCAAAATTGTCGCTCTTTTTATGTTTATAGTGTAAAAAATAAAAAACGCAGAGATGATAAAATACCACCAAAAGAAAGCTCTATTTGAAGGAAAAAAAGGACGTAAATTTTGTTTAGGTACAACATCGCACGACGGCGCAATTTTCAGTTAAAGCGGCACAGTGGCGAATCGCAAAAAATGGCCTGGTCATTCAGCAGCCAAATTTTCCGGGGCTGAAGCGGTGGGATGAGGTGGCAACCTTAGGCATACCTCCCAACATTTTGAGATATGGGAATGAGGGACACCTACTAGTAAATGTATGTAGGCATAGGACACGCCCCTTGCCACACCCCCTTAAATGAGAATTAAGCAAAAAAAAAGGTTAATTGAATACACAAGGGCTTTTTTTTTTTACCACTACTATTCCTTTATATTGGCTTTTGCAATTTACAAATGCAGCAATTTAGAAATTGGATGAAAGGTTTAGCACTGGGAAACACTTTTTGAAAGATAAAAAGCGCATTTTATACACAATTATATAGATCAGACCAAAATGAGGGACAAATGAGGAGGAAAGAGGGACTTTGTTTAAAATGAGGGACAGTCCCCCGAAATCAGGGACAGTTGGGAGCTATGCTTATGTAACATGTACCTGGACATGATTGTACAATGTGTGCAGCTGTGTGTAAGCTGCCCCCCCCCCCCCCCAATTCTCTACCTCCATTATCACATCCTACCTCCAACAGTGCTCCATTCATACACCTCCCTCCAAGTCCTTCTAAACAAATAAAGAACGGTCTTCCTCCATCACTGTCTTCCTTCCTCTCTATTATTTCCTTCAAACAAAGAAGTGATAAGTAGTGACTGCCTGACCAGTGATGAATTAGAATTATCAGCATGCCTTGCAGCAGCATGGGAGGTATTGCACAGCAGGGCTTGTAACTGAACACAACCACAGTTATGCCGCGTGCAAACGGTCAAATGTTAGATGGGAGCTTGTTGTCGGAAATTCAGACCGTGTGTAGGCTCCATTGGAAATTTTCCGTCGGAATCTCCGACAAACAAAATTTGAGATCTAAATCTCAAATTTTCCAACAACAAAATCCGTTCCGTCGGAAGTTCCGATCGTGTGTACACAATTCCGACACACAAAATTTCACGCATGCTCGGAATCAAGCAGAAGAGCTGCACTGGCTATTGAACCTCATTATTCTCAAGTTGTCGTATGTGTTGTACGTCACCGCGTTCTTGACGTTCGGAATTTCCGGCAAGATTTGTGTGACCGTGTGTATGCAAGACAAGTTTAAGCCAACATTCGTCAGAAAAAAAAAAACACGCTTTTGTTGTCGGAAAATCCTATGGTACAGGGCATTGCATTGTTCAGACATGGGGTTGTTGTTGATGAGCTTTTGAAGGAGAACGAAGATTCGCAGTCCAAGGACCACGGTTATGGGACGCTCTACCTACTCACATGGAAGAAAACCATCAGGCCTTCAGGAAGAAACTCAAGACCTACCTCTTCTAAGAAGCTGGACAACACAGGACAGATCTAGCGCCTTGAGGCGATTCAGTTCGCATTTGCAGCGCTATACAAATCATTCATTCATTCATTCATTCATTCATTCATTCATTTATTCATTCATGTTTTCACAAGCACAAGGTTCATTCACACCAGACGCATTGAGTTCCATTAATCCGCATTGAACAGTCGCAAGCTCATCACAACTCATTGTTTTCTGTGTGCCCTGTTCACACCATACATGTGCGGTGGTGGGGCTCAGTGCAAGTCACTGCATGTCAGTGCAAAACGGCGCCCTGCAGAGCATAGAGTTGAATAAGGTGAATAAGGTTTTGTAACATTTGAATAAAGTTAAAAAAGGAAAAAATTTAAACAGTGTGATGGAAAATTACAACACAATACACCACCCCTACACAACGTGTGCCCGTGCAATATACAGTGACAATACATAAATACAGCGCTCTGTAAAGCTGGGTGTCGTGGCGATCTGGTGAGTGGGGACACATGTGGGAGTGTCTTGGTACGCCTGAAAATTCTTCTGCAATAGTTTCTTTGTACACCAGATGTGAATCATTTTCTGCATTTTTTGCACACCAGATTGGAAGCACTTTATCATTTATATGGACTTTACCTTTTGTTTTTTACCTATTATGGGTCTATGTTTGTGAGCGCTGTATTTATGTATTGTCACTGTGGTCTAGTGTCTAGCACTTTGTGTATAGCAGCTTCATTCATCTTTTTTTTACCCCATTTTGCACACCATCAGCGCGAATTTATATATTTAGATTATATATTTTCACATGCAATATACAGGCTGGTAGGGTTTTTTTCATGTCAAACACTTTAGCGGAGCACAGCAATTTTTTTTTTATTGTATAAACTATACATATATTTTTTTTTATAAATAACATTTTCAAATTATATATATATATATATATATATATATATATATATATATATATATATATATATATACATATATATGTTAATAACAAGCGTCCCCCTTTATATCAGAGTCCACAGAGTTCCCCTTTTACCTTTGATCTCGCAGAGTTCCCTTTCACTGTAAGGGGGGACTCTGCAGACTCTGATGTAAGGGAGAACTCTGGGGACTCTAACATAAGGGGTGCTCTGGGAACCCTGATTTACGGGGGGACACTGAGAACTCTGATGCAGGAAGACTCTGATGTAAGGGGAAACACTGTGGCCTCTGGTGTAAAGGGGAGCTCTGATGTAAGGGGTGCTCTGAGAACCTCGATTTAGCTTAGTGTACTTCAGAGGCAGGAGAGAGAAGGGGCGAGACTTCAGTCACAGACAGGGATGGATGGTGAGCTCATTCACCTCTTGGCAGTCAGCACCTCTCATCCAAATGTATCTGAGGCTGCTGGACTTCAAATTTCCGGCCCCAACTTTCCTTTTCTAAAGGCACAGCGCCGGGGATTGGGTAGGGATAAGAGGAAGAGGTGCAGATCGAGCCCTCTCTCCCGTCTGTGTTTGTGGAGGGTGGGGGTGGGGGGGAGGGGCGACTGTTAGTGTTGGCTTTGGGCAGTGTGAAGAAGGGTAACAGCCACTCTCAGCTTAGACAACTGCAGCCAGCAACCCTGCTGGGAAGCCATACATTCTGAATAATGTGTCCGGATTTCAGGCAGTCCGAAACCCGGATGCATGATTCCAAACCTGAACTGGTGAATCCTGGACAGGTGGCAACCCTACAGGCTGGTGTGAATGTGCCCTAAGTCTGGATTCACATATTTGCATTTTTTTGCTTGATATGTTTTCCGCTGAATCAATGTAAATACATGAGCACACATCTCAGTGCATGCTTTAAATAGGAAGTAAACCCTGATAGGTTTTACTTCCTCTTTTTTTCCCTGCAAAGTAAAAGCATAATGGGATAGTATGCACCGCATACTAGCCCATTATGTTGCACTTACCTGCAAATGAAGCCCGCTGGAGGCCGTGTCCATCTTCACCCCTCCTCCCTCCGGGGCCGTGGACTCAGGCTCTGTGACTGTCCAGAGCCGTGTGACGTCACTCCCACGCGGGTTCTTTAGAAATGGCACGCTTTCTTCAGTGCACATAGGTATAGTTGCCAAAAAGGTAAAAAAAAAATGTGGGACACTTTTGTGGCTGTAGGCGGAGCCGTACAATAATTAGGGGGCGGGGCATTCATTTGTAGGCCTGGTCTAGGAAAATACACAAGTGTGGCGGAAAATGGGCGTGGTTTACGCGGCATAGTGGGCGTGGCTTAAATGGGCGTGGCTCAACCAGACGGATGGTGGTCCTATTTTCCATTTGTCCGGCGGATCTACTTGGATAGCATCGGATGGAAATGAACAGGCGTTCTTTTTCCATCAGATTTCCCCATAGAGGAGATCAGGATTGTGTCAGAGCGGACACGGACTTGTGATTTGCTTGCTTAGCTGGGATCAATGAAGCGATCTCTCACTGAGCAAACGTAATCCGCTACACAGAAGCAGCCCTGTGTGAAAGGGGCTTAATGCCCCGTACACACAAGCGGAAATTCCGCAAAAGTCCGATGAGAGCTCTTGGTCGGAAAATGCGACCATGTGTATACTCCATCAGACTTTTGTTGGCAGAATTCCAGCCAGCAAAAGATTGGGGGCATGTTCTCAATTTTTCGGTCGGAAAAAGTTCCGATCTGAATTTCCGATCATCTGTACCAATTCCGACGTACAAAATTCCTACGCATGCTCGGAAACAATTTGACGCATGCTCGGAAGCATTGAACTTCATTTTCTTGGCTCGTCGTAGCGAACTTTTGTGTGACCATGTGTATGCAAGCCAAGCTTGAGCGGAATTTAGTCGGAAAAACCATCCAAGATTTTTCCCAATGGAAATTCCGCTCGTGTGTACGCGGCATGAGAATTTTTTCAAACTATTGACACTTCCCGAGTTCCCCATCCTTACTGCTCTGACAGTAAAGTACCCCCTACTCAGTTTAAAGCAGAGCTCTAGGCGCCTTCAGAAAAACAAACAAAAGTCAGCAGCTACAAATACTGCAGCTGCTGACTTTTAATATTAGGGCACTTACCTGTCCAGGGATTCAGCGCTGTCCTCACCCGAGCTAATTTTTCAACCCATCTCAGCTGCTGCTGCTGCCATCTCGGCTAAGGGAAACCGGCAGCGAAGCCTTGTGGTTGTTCCCTACTGTGCATGCGCGAAGCGCGCTGTGCTTTGAGATTGGCCCAGCTGTGGGGAAAGGAGGGGGGGGAACCAAACTTCTGGCTGAGTTTGCCGCAGCAAACTCAGTCGGAAGTGGGAGTGGGTACCTGTCAAAACCAGGTACCCGCTCCCCCCCAAAAGGTGCCAAATGTGGTAGAGGAGGAGGAGGCAGACAAGCGGAGCTTCCCCTTTTGGGTGGAGCGCCGATTTAAGGTTAAACCGTTCCTCCTCCAATTTCAGTGAGGCCAGGTTCACATACGCGCGGCCGCGGTTTGCAGCCGGTGCAATTCTGTTCACCGGTTCAGGTGCAAATTTTTTCCTGAATTTGCACCTGAACCATTGCCTCTGCAGCTAAAGAAGGTAGCAGTAGGTGGGGGGGGGTTGGGATCACAGCTCAACTGCGAGGTGTTACCGCCCCTCATCCACACGTGTGAATGAGCCCTAACAGTGTTTAGAAAAGTCCATTCATTCCAAAATTCAAATGTTGAAACAAGTAAAAGTACTTTTGAATGGCATTTAAGTCTCCGAATGTAGTGAGTATATTCTTTTAAATGTTAGTATGAATTTTACATACAAATGTTTGTTCGAAAAGCTACTAGTCTAGTGTATATGGGCAGCTTAAAGTGGAGTTCCACCCACTTTTACAACTCTTCAGCATCCCTCACTAAACTGTGCACTGCAAACGAATTGGATATTTTAAAAAAAATTTTCTCAGCACCTACTGTATATCTGCTGTATTCATTTTTCACTTCGTCCTCCCTGGCCGTGGCTCATCGCATCATTTCCTGTTTGAAATGCCTTCTGGGAAGGGGCGGCAACTTCCTCTGACACTGCCGTTGCTATGAAAACCTGACCTGAAACCTATTACACTGCTTGTGCTGCACTGAGCATGTGCGAGATCTGCAAGGATGAGATCCAGGAAGAAATACAGTCTGGCTTCAGATGCCCACACTTAAGATGGCCACGGCCTGCTGTAAGTTTATAAAATAACAAACTACTGCTATAAACTAACAAAACAGACCTTAGTTTACAGACTAACTTTACTAGAATACATTAAGCTTGTGTATTATAGGGGTATTTTTATTTAAAAAGTATAATTTTGGCCGGAACACCACTTTAAGGAATAACTTTATCTTTAGTGGAGTTGACCTTTAATTAATTTGCTCACCCCCCTTAGTACAGCCTACCTAGTATCATACTTACCTTCAGCCCCAATTCAGAGAGGTTCATTGTTCAGCCCTGCCCCGTGTTGGCACAATAAAAGAGACCCTCCTGGCAGCTTTTCTTCTATTCATGCAGCCACATCCCCACCCACCACAGGACTCCTGGAGGATTCCATAAGAATGGATTATCCATAGAAATTAATGGAGCCATGATGCACATGCGCAATTAGAAGAGGAGCTGGATGGAGGTTTTCTTTGCAAAGGCTGTGCAACACCAATCAGGCCTGACCAACAGAGATCAATGGATTCAGGAGCAAGGAAAAAAAGATCACACTGTGAGCTGTGGTGCATTGCGTTAAAAACTTGTTTAAGGTCCTAATTTTGCTGTGTTCTGGTGCATTGACAACCCATGGAAGATTAAGGCGTGCCACCACGCACATTAATATGTGTGCTCTAATGCAATTTTAAGGTGTTAATGAGCCATAAGTGATTACAATTCTGCAATGTTAGCTGAATATATGCTATTAACAGTCAATTATAATTTACACAGTTTTGCCATCGAACATAGAAATAAAACTGTGAGAAATATCTAGACTCCCATAGTTCACTTAAATAATATGAGTAATATGCCTGGATGCATATTGGCTAGAAGATTAGTATGACCTTTAGGCATCATTTTTGTGGGAGCTGTGGCCCATAAGACATGAATGACAGGGGTCTCCATGACAGGGGTCTCCAAATCTTTCAGTTTTATAAATGAATGAATACAATTTAAATGAATGAATAGGTTTTACATAGAGCTTTTCTGAATGATGACAAGAGAAAGACTTTCAGTAAAACAAAGCAAAAAAAAAAACCCAAATAAACTTGAGCCCAGCAGAGTCCCCCCTTACATCAGAGTTGCCTTTAACCACTTCAGCCCCGGAAGATTTTACCCCCTTCCTGACCAGAGCACTTTTTGCGATTTGGCACTGCGTCGCTTTAACTGACAAGTGCGCGGTCGTGTGACGTTGTACCTAAACAAAATTGACGTCCTTTTTTTCCCACAAACAGAGCTTTCTTTTGGTGGTATTTGATCACCTCTGCGGTTTTTATTTTTTGCGCTATAAACAAAAAAATAGCGACAATTTTGAAAAAAATGCATTATTTTTTACTTTTTGCTATAATGAATATCCCTATATATAAATGGGTAATTTGAATAATAAACCGCCCTTAATTCAAAATTACCCTCACTGCGCCAATGGATAGAGCGTAAAACGATAAGGAATGAGGTCCAGTGAATGGCCCACTCAATAGTGAAAAAATCAAAAATTGAATAACAAGTATAAATATATAAAGAGAGCTGCCCCTTTAAATGACTGCAAAACCTAAATGTTATCTGATCTCATATATCTATTCACCCAAACGACCCTTCTCTTAGATACATAAGAGCAAATAAGAGGCGCTCATATCCCCAGTGTTAGAAATCACATGTGCTGCAATTCCACCAAATAATAACTATATTGGGTGCACAAATTAATGCATAAATTAGATGGTGTGCATACACCCTAATTAATAAATAATGATATTTGAAGCGCTTCACAATGTGCATAAAAATGAATATATATGAATAAATATAAATACTCAAATAAATCCAGCGGTGAGTAAAAATTCCTAAAAAATCCAGCAATCAAAATAGTGTAAAATTATAAAAAATTAGTGACATCGAATGTGAAAAAAAATCCACATAAGAAATCCACATAAAAATAAATATTAAATATATAGGGATGTATTCAGAAGGTTCAATTATACAAGTGTGGAATCCGATTGGTATAGAGCTTTGATCCGGTCCCACTAGCAAAGCTGTTTAAAAACACTTGCTTAATTAAGGTGCTCATTGACCTTTATAGTAACAATGTTTCTTTTGCTTCTGTTCACAACCAATGTGAGAATCATAAACAGATCTCATTTGACAGGCAGATAAGAGAAAAAACCAATCATTGTGCAATAGTTAGGATACCAAGGTACACAGGCAAACTTCAATCCACTCACGTGTGCCTTATAATGATAAGGCATATGCAGGTTTTACTATAGCAGTCAGCCGCCTTAGACAGGAGCAGATTCCTGAATAAGTCTAATCTATGACGAAACATGTCGGGGGCGTGGCTGTGAGATGTGACGAGCAACGCTGAGAGCCGCACTAGAGGAAGGAGAGTTTTGATTGAACGGCGCGCGACAGAGGGGGGTGAGAGAGACCGTGAGTCCTAGCATCAGTACACCTCGGGTCCGCCGTGACCGCTTGTTGCTTTGAGTGTATCCACTGAATTTGAAGTTACTGTGAGCTACACTGGTTTTACTGCTGGCTTATATCTTTTAAAATGTGAGTGTTTTCATTGAAGATTGTAGTGGTTTTAAATAAACGTGCCGTGCTGGTTTACGCTATGTGGGTTCTTCAAATTCTTTTACTTGTGGATTGATCCAAAACACTGTGGAATAATTACTTATCGGATCACCCTGGAGTGTGGTTAAAAAGCGTTTTTTGCCGTGCATGAGAGTGCTGGCAAAATTAATCGTGAGTGAGGTTCTGTTGGGAGTGGATTCACGTTTCACGCTGGTGAGGTGAAAGACACGTGGAGTTTAACACCATCAAGATCACTGCACTATAGAAGATTTGTGTGGATTTTTTTGTCACAAACCAAATCACGTATTTTTTGTCACAAGATTTTTGAGGACTGATTTTTCATGTTTTTTATCTTTTTGCACTTTTACTCATGAACTTTTTTTTACGTCACATTAATTGGTGATTTCATGCTATATGATTAATCTAATATTCATTCTGTTGCACAGTTTAATTTCACTGTCACATAGGGTAATTAATCTATGCACGGTTTTAATTAGGGTGTATGCACACCATCTAATTTATGCATTAATTTGTGCACCCAATATAGTTATTATTTGGTGGAATTGCAGCACATGTGATTTCTAACACTGGGGATATGAGCGCCTCTTATTTGCTCTTATGTATCTAAGAGAAGGGTCGTTTGGGTGAATACCGTGTTTCCCCGAAAGTAAGACAGTGTCTTACTTTCTTTTTATCCCTAAAAGCCCCACTATGTCTTACTTTCGGGGTATGTCTTATATTGGGAAAAAATTGTCGAATTTTTTGTTTTAACCATAAAATTAACATTTATTAACAACCTGAACAGTATTGTATTCACCACAAAACAGGTTAATAAAAGGAAGTGCCAAGAATGTCTTGTTACAACATTGCATAACATGTAAAACAATGAAAAATGGTAAGAACGAACAGTGGAATACTGGAAGATAAAACAGATTTATTCCATGACAACCATGTCATCATTCTCAGGGATATCATCATAAACATCCGCACTCTTAGGTTCCTGTGGATTTTCTTGGGACTCTCGGGACGACATTTCTTGCCGAATCATTGGCCCATATTTCTCATGGGTAGCAACGGCACTGTCCTGAAATGAGCAGGCTTTGTCCAGGTAGCCAGCTCGCAGTGCATTTGCAACGCAGGTGTTAGTGATCTTATTCCAAGAATTCTTTACCCAGTTAACAATCTCTGGCAGTCTGGGCTTCACAAAGTTCCCACGTACATTTCTCTCCATTCGGTTTTCAATGTAGTCATTGATTTCCACACGCAGATAGTCCTTGAACGGCTTGTTAATGGCGATATCGAGAGTCTGAAGATAAGCCGTCATCCCTGCAGGAATCATGATTTGGTCAATTCTCCGCTCATGAAGGAAGTTTTTCATGGTTTTGGCGCGGTGTGTGCTGGCTGCATCCCAGATCAGCATCCCTCTTTTGTTCCCGCGCATTACAAGCGGCAGCATTAAATCAAGCCACTTTCTTATAACATCTTGTGTGGCCCAGGCTTTTTCAGTTTCCAGCACATAAATGCCAGAAACCCGCTCAATCTTCTCCTTCTTGCCCTTTGCAATGAGTAGCGGTGTTGCTTTAGTGCCATCCAGACGAATCGTCAAAATGCAGGTGACACGTGCACTTTCATAAGCGGTGGAGGGAACGTACACTGAGGAGGTACCTCATTGATCAATGGTGGTTTGAGCCGCTTGGCCCATGAACACGGCAGTTTCATCCATGGCGATCATGTTGCAAAGACTGTATTTAGAGAAGTCAATGTCATCCACAAACTTCTTGTAGGCTAATGCACGTTTAACAATCTCAGCATCTTCCAATCTAAAGAGGGTTGTGGATCTTCTCAAAGACAGGTCATTGCGTTCAAGAAAGTTATCCACCCAGTGCTGTGATGCCTTGAATTGTTCAGGAGAAATGTCAAACTGTGGCAACACTGCAAGGGCATATTCCTGAATCTGAGCCCTGGTCACCACCAATGTTTTTGCTCTCCTGTCTGCAACCCACTCAGAGACCAGGCTTTCCAGCTCTGTATACATTGGTTGCCGACCACATCCAATCTTGCGCTTTTTAGCCATTCCGCTCTCCACTTTTTCACTCAGGTTAGTGTGTTCTGCACGCCATTTTTGGACCAGTCGGTGATCCAACATTTTCTCCTTGCAGAACTGCACTACATTTTTGCCCCAAGATTCTTCAACAATCGCTTTTTTATACTCCACGGTGTAACTCTTCCTTTTACCACTGGAACCGGAAGCGCTCATGTCTAGGGGCTAAAATATAAAACATATGGTATAAGCACTGCTTGTGGTTCCGTATCACAGTCTCCCATAAGGTTACAGCCCCATACAGTATCCCACACAGCGTGTTTTGTATGTTGTCCATGGTCCTGATGGACCACGGAAAACATTATTGCTGCTCCAGCAGAGGAGAACTGTAAGCCCACACAGCCCGGTATGTTGGGACTTGTAGTCCTCCTCAGCTGCATCTTGCGGTTACAATAAGAGCTGCAGAGAATCTCTTCACACCCCCCTCCCCCTCCTTGGTCTCTCTCTGTATGACCAGCACTGACCTTTTTCCGGGAGGACACAGAGCCAGTGACACCTGTCGGCAGACTGATCAAAACGGCGCTGTCTCTTCAGTCGGAGGGGGAGGGCACTGGCCTGGCACCCCCTCCCCCCCCCGGGGTGCGACCCGCACCCCCAGCCCCACTCTTTGTACCGCACGTCACTGGAGGCAAATCCCCCCGTGTTTCCCCGAAAGTAAGACATATGTCTTACTTTCGGGGTACGGCTTATATTAGCTGACCCCTCTGAAACTCCCGATACGTCTTACAATCGGGGGTGTCTTACTATCGGGGAAACACGGTAGATATATGAGATCAGATAACATTTGGGTAATGAATATCCCTAAAAAATATATATAAAAACATTTTTTTTTCTCAGTTTAGGCCGATACGTATTCTTCTACATATTTTTAGTAAAAAAAAAAATCACATTAAGCATTTATTTATTGGTTTGCGCAAAAGTTATAGCGTTTACAAAATAGGTGATAGTTTTATGGCATTTTTATTAATATATATATATATTTTTTTTTTAGTAATGGCGGCGATCAGCGATTTTTATCATGGCTGCGACATTATGGTGGACAGATCGGACACTTTTGGTGCGATTTTGGGACCATTCACATTTATACAGCGATCAGTGCAATTAAAAATGCAATGATTACTGTGTAAATGTGACTGTCAGTGAAGGGGTTAACCACTAGGTGGCGCTGTAGGGGTTAAGTGTGTCCTAGGGAGTGATTCTAACCGTGGGGGGAGGGGCTGTGTGTGACACGACGCTGATCACCGCGGCGATCTGCAATTTTTATCATGACTGCGACATTATGGTGGACACGTCGGACAATTTTGACACATTTTTGGGACCATTGGCATTTTTACAGCGATCAGTGCTATAAAATTGCATTAATTACTGTAAAAATGTAACTGGCAGTGAAGGGGTTAACCACTAGGGGCAGTGAAGGGGTTAAGTGTGTCCTAGTACGTGTTCTAACTGAAGGGGGGAGGGGACTGTGCAGGGGAGATGACAGATCGCTGTTCATACTCTGTATGAACAGACGATCTGTCTGTTCTCCCCTCAGAGAACCGGAAACTGCGTCCCCTGAGCAATCGCGGGGGCCCGTCAGTGATCGTGACCGCTGGGCACTCGCATCGGCTCCGTGGGTGGGCAGCCCCCTGGTGGCTGTCTATGGTACCGACGTACCATGACGGCAATTCGCACAGCTGAGCCATGTTGCCGCAGCTGGTCGGCATGCAGTTAAAGTCCACCCTGACATCAGGGTCCACATCAAAGTCAACCTGTCATGAATCTGCAGTAATGTTTGTCTGTGTCAGGGCTGGGCCTGAGCACTTCCTTCTCTTGGCTGGCCGCTCAGCTGTCGGCTAATTGCCAGCTCCTTTCTCTCCACAGTGACCCACCTGTTGATGATATCCTGCTTGTCAGACCTGCCTACTTAAGCCGTCCAGTCCAGATGATCTCTGCCTTCGCCTTGGTCACATATCTAGAGACGCTCTCCTGTGTTCCTGTTAAAGACTTGCTTGGCTGACATTCCTTCTGGCTCCAGATTCTGCTTGCTGTTCTACTACGCTCATCTCTGGCTCCGTGATGTTTTGGCTTGTCTGACTATCCGTTCCGGCTACTGAACTCTGGCTATGTTTCGACTAAGTTTTCTTGGTTTACCTTTTTATTATTATTATTAAACAGGTGTGATTTAACTGTACTTCTGTCTCAATCTGATTCATGGTTTCTGACAGTCTGTCAGCTTACCTCTCCATATGTTCAGCTTAGAGACCAGCAGCTCTCATCTGGCTGCTTAAGTAATCTTGCCTCAAAGCATGTCTCCACCCCAGCCCCTATCAGGGAACACTATATTAACCTGTGCACTGCAAGCCAGCCCTGCTGATCAATATGGTGTGTTTGGCTTCAGTGTGCTCCTTGCTGTGTGTTCTACGTCTGATTCTAGTTACTGATCTTGGCTTGTTCTTGACTGTCCTTGTTTGCTTCATATCCTGACCTTGGTGTGTTCCTTGACTATCCTTACCTGCTTGTTGCCCTGACCTTTGGCTATCTCTTGACTATCCTTTGTTGTTGCAGTCTGCTGCTTCTTCTCTATCTTCCTGTAGTCTACCGTGAGCATGAGCTGGGAGGCCCTGGGGGTCGCGAGCTGGAGCCAGACTGCAGCTAAATCTATCCCCACCACTTGGGGCCTCTGGTGAACACCTGCTGGCTCTTAGATTCCGCACCCTGGGAAATCTCATGCTCTAGCTCCCAGTGTGATCTGTGTTGGTGCTGCAGAGTACCTGCTCTTCTAAATCACCTAGAGCACCATTCGCAGCAGTCAGCCGTAGGATCCACTACCTTGCGGTGCACTCCCGACCCCAACGGGGTGCATCTGTCACTTGGACTCAGGTGACCTGACACCACCCTTTACATTAGAGTCCACATCAAAGTCCACCCTTACATCAGAGTCTCCATCAAAGTCCACCTTACATCAAAGTGGCCATAAAAGTCCACCCCTGCATCAGAGACGCCATCAAATTCCACCCTTACATCATGGTGCTTATCAAAGTCCACCCTTACACCAGAGCCCCTATGCAAGTCCACCCTTTACATCAGGGACCCCATCAAATTCCACTCTTACATCAGAGGCCATCATTACCTTAGATTCCCCCTTTACATCAAAGTCCCCATTGGAGTCCCATTTACACCAGAGTCCCCAGTGCAGGTCTAGATAAAGAAAGTTTCATCCTCCTGTGGATGTCGGGGGTGTCTGGCTGTCAGAACATCAACTGTTCTAGCAACCAACAACAATACTGTGACAGCTGCACTGGAGACTGGGAGAGGGGGGAAAATTGGGGAGAAACAGACACCATAGGCTGATCTAAAGACCTGTGTGAGAGGCCACTGGCCAGACAAAATCTTCCAGCGGGTCACATTTGGCCCACGGGCCATTGTTTGGAGACTCATGCTCTAAGCTAAACAGTGCAATAATGCTAAATACATGAATCTCACTGAGAACAAATTTTTCTTTGGAAACATTAATCAGAAAATACTAGACCACTATATTTAATATATTCTGTTCCAATAATCTTTTGAATACGCCTTCATGTATGCTATATAAAGCAGCCTGTAATGTATCTGTGGTGGCCCTCCATTAATTGAGTCATGGATATTTCGTGCTTATCAAATTAGGGAAACATTTTTCCTGGTGCACAATTGTGTTTACATTTTGTCTTCATGCTATAATAAGTTATTTTCTGTAAAGTTTACATACAAACGGTCCCTTTGTTAAAAAGCTACAAGACTGTTTGTCCAAGGCCCTATGCACACGGGTGCTGTGGCCTGTACAGGCTGAATAGGCAGTTTTTTTATGCGGCTGGAGCTGGGTGCAGGCAGTCTATGTTACTTTATGGGGAGGCAATGCTTGTATGGACAACTGGACAGGTGTGTAGGGGTAGTTGCATTTGGTTTCCTTGCGGAATTATTCCAACTATTCACACCAATGATGGGGCACTATTCCTTACACTGACACCAATGATGAGGCACTATTCCTTTCACTGATACCAACAATGGGGCCCTATTCCTCCCACTGACACCAACTATAGGGCACTACTCCTTACACTGACACCAATGAAGGGGCACTATTCCTACCACTGAAACCAATGATGAGCCACTATTCATACCACTGATACCAACAATGGGGCACTATTACTTTCACTGATACCAACAATGGGGCCCTATTCCTCCCACTGACACCAACAATGGGGCCTTATTCCTCCCACTGACACCAACTATAGGGCACTACTCCTTACACTGACACCAATGATGGGGTGCTATTCCTACCACTGACACCAATGATGAGCCACTATTCCTACCACTGATACCAACAATGGGGCACTATTCCTTTCACTGATACCAACAATGGGGCACTATTCCTCCCACTGACACCAACAATGGGGCACTATTTCTTCCACTGATAGGAACAATGGGCCACTATTCTTTCCACTGACACCAACAGAAGGGCACTATTCCTCCCACTGACATCAATGATGGGACAGGATTCCTCCCATTGATACCAGAAATAAGCAGCTGCGGCCTGTCCATAAGGGGCGCCACCCCCCTATTCTCCATGCGTCGGCTCCTAATCTCCATGTGGGGCACTGGGAGTAGAGTTTTTCTTTTAAGCACATGATTAGAGCCTGAGGCTTTAATTGGCTACAAAAAGGATGGGCTTGGGGTGCAGAACACAATTCCCCCCCCCCGAGTCCACCCACTTGTGACATTAGCAAAACAACATTCGCTCTTGTCTTGCTGCTTCTCCCCCCAGCCAATCAGGACAAGATGCGGATCCTAAGACCGGATTGGCCAGGAGGAGAAGCGACTGGATTGGCCCGGGAGGAGAAGCCAGGGAAGTTGGCCACAACCTGGATGGGGTAAGTGCGGGCAGACGGGCAGGGGGGGGGGATTTGTTTGCTGCCACCCCCCCCCCCAAAAAAAAGGAGCACCAGCCGCCACTGGAAATGAGGCATAGTTCCTCCTACTGATATAAATGATGGAGCACTATTGATGGTGAAAAACTTATCCTCTCTGGACTTGGATGCTCAAACAGGAATGATCTTATTTGCTAGGATGATGGCTAAAAAATACACTTGTAATTATGCAAGATAATATCCAGATGATGCATCCAAGAACAAAAAAATGTATTTGCGTAGAGTAAAATAAAAAAGTAGATTAGACAGTTTGTCCAATTGAAAACAGGTAAAAAATCCCATCAGATCACTTGTCCTGGAGATGTTTCTCTAATAAAAAGATATTTTGTAAATTGTCCTGGTGACATTTCTCTTTTAAAGAAGATTCTGTACGAATAATCTTTTACATTTGACTCTTTTTTTGTGCTACTTAAGGTCAAGCCATCACCCTAACAAAGATATAACAAAGAAAAGATGACTGAACGGAATGTTCCAAACTTTCATCAAAGAAACTCTGGGCATGATGCAAAGGGCTGTATGGAGGGTCACTTTATCAATGTATTAAGAAGAAAAAACTTTTTGTTGAATCATTTTACAATTTTCCGCATACTATAGAACAAGAGAGTCGACAGTCGACCTTAGATGAAACCAAAAGAAGCTTTAAGCTGGCCATAGATGTTTCAATCTGTAAAATCTCCTTAAATCAGTATTAAACCCAAAAACAAAAATACACTATATTGTCTAAAGTATTGGGACACCTGCCTTTACACACACATGAACTTTAATGGCATCCCAGTCTTATAGGGCGTACACACGGTTGGACTTTGTTCGGACATTCCGACAACAAAATCCTAGGATTTTTTCCGACGGATGTTGGCTCAAACTTGTCTTGCATACACACGGTCACACAAAGTTGTCAGAAAATCCGATCGTTCTGAACGCAGTGACGTAAAACACGTACGTCAGGACTATAAACGGGGCAGTGGCCAATAGCTTTCATCTCTTTATTTATTCTAAGCATGCGTGGCACTTTGTACGTCGGATTTGTGTACACACGATCAGAATTTCCGACAACGGATTTTGTTGTCGGAAAATTTTATCTTCTGCTCTCCAACTTTGTGTGTCGGAAAATCCGATGGAAAATGTCCGATGGAGCCCACACACGGTCAGAATTTCCGACAACACGCTCCGATCGGACATTTTCCATCGGAAAATCCAACCGTGTGTACGGGGCATTAGTCCGTAGGGTTCAATATTGAGTTGGTCCACCCTTTGCAGCTATGACAGCTTCAACTCTTCTGGGAAGGCTGTCCACAAGGTTTAGGAGTGTGTCTATGGGAATGTTTGACCATTCTTCCAGAAGTGTATTTGTGGCTCAGGCACTGATGTTGGATGGGAAGGCCTGGCTCAAATTCATCTCAAAGGTGTTCTATCGGGTTGAGGTCAGGACTCTGTGCTGGCCAGTCAAGTTCCTCCACCCCAAACACGCTCATCCATGTCTTTATGGACCTTGCTTTGTGCAGTGGTCCAAATCATTTGGTGCAGGGGGGATTATGGTGTTGGGTTGTTTTTCAGGGGTCGGCTTGGCACCTTAGTTCCAAGTTTTTTTTTTTTTTTTTTTAATTACTTTATTTTTATTATTCTTCAAGTATCAAAAAGAGAACATACAACTGCATAAAATATAGTATAACATCTCAAAATACAAAAAACAAAACTGTTATTATTTTATCTTCTCTATCCCTCCCAGCCTATTCCCACCCACCCTCCCACACACCACTCAATGATTAGTTATGCATGTATTTCTGTTAGTCACATGGCCAAAAGGGTAAGAGGGAAACCATCTTCCTGGACAGGAGATATGTAAAAGAGAAAAGCATTCAAGACCACGTAAGGGCAGGAAGCAAGAACGATGGCGTGGCAAGGAACGAGAGAGAGTCTCTCACCAATCCCTTATAGGGGGTACTTCATCTCGTCCAGCCAGGGCCTCCAAATTCTTTCAAACTTATTATAATTACCCTGCCTAATACATATCGCCCTCTCGCTCCAAGCCATTGAATTAACGGTCTTAACCCAGCTCTCCGCTGTCGGGGGAGTCTGTGCCTGCCATTTCTGTGCTATTAATTTCCTCGCCTGAAACAGGCATCTCAGCACTACTTCAATGGCGCCAGTCGGGACTCTACCTTCTTCCAAGCTTCCTAATAAGCAAGTCTTGACCTCCGGTTCTAGTGTGGTCCCAAAAGTTTTATTTATCCTAGCTACTATCTCCGCCTAGTATCTAAATAGCTTAGGACACTTCCATATCAAATGGTTTAGATCTCCTGACACCTTGCATCTGGGGCACTCATCATTTTGTCTCCTTCCAAATTTAAACATTTTTTTGGGGGTATAATAGACTCTATGAATTAGGAACAAATGGGATACTTTCTGCGAGGGAGAAATCAAAACCAAGTCTCCTCGTTCTAAGATCCTATCCCATTGCCCCAACGTCTCTCTGCCACCCCGCTTTACTCCTGGATGGACCTGCTCCACTTATTATTCTAGCCCCCAATCTAGCATTTAACGCAGAGATTAATCCTTTATTTGGTTAGCTGGTTTAATTTTTTTTAGAAGTGTGGGGATCTGGGTCCATTCAATGGTTTTTGACCTAAACTGTGCTTGGATGGCGTGCCTGATCTGCAAATATTTGTAAAATGCCTTATTTGATATATTAAATTCCCGTCTTAAGTCCTCGAATGTCTTCATGAGGTTGCCCTCAAGAAGCATACTAGGCCCTTCGGTCTGGTATGGATTTTAAGGGGAACCCCCACGTCGGCTTCCCCCCCCAAAATCTATAACAGACCCTTATCCGAGCACACAGCCTGGCAGGTCAGGAAAGGGGATGGGGACAACCGAACGCCCCCCCTCCTGAACCATACCAGCCCACATGCCCTCAACATGGGACAAAGCACCTTGCCAGTGGTTGTCGGGGTCTGCGGGAGGTGGGCTTATCAGATTTTAACAAGGGGGCCCCCAGATCCCTGGTCCCCCACCCTATGTGAATGAGTATACATGAGGTACATTGTCTTGTGCCCTTGCCCTTGCCGGGTCTCCTCTCTGCGTTGCCTTCCTCTGTTCTTCCTCCCGTGTTGACTCAATGCTCTCTACCGCTCTAATGCTGGGGCCGCCGTGTGCCAATACTTATATTGGCATGGGGCAGGCCACCCGCTGATGTCACCTGGAGCCCCCCTTATGACGTCACCCCCCCATCCCCGCCCCTTATGATGTCACCTCCCCACCATGCCTCAGGTGGTGACGTCATAAGGGGCGGGGGGCCTCCGTGAGACGTCACCCGGTGGCCCCGCCCTATGCCAATATAAGTAATGGCACACGATGGACCCAGTATTCAAGCGGGAGAGAGCGTCGGGTCAACATCGGAGGAAAAATGGTATAAGTATTGGCCGCCGTGTGCCAATGCTTATATTGGCATGGGACAGGGCCACCCGCTGATGTCATTTGGAGGCCCCAAGGGGGTGGGGCCTCTGGATGATGTCAGGGGGTGGCCCCGATCCATGCCAATATAAGTATTGGCACACGGCGGGGGTAGGGGGATTGGGGTGGGGGTGGGAATTGCAGCCGCATTCCCGTCCGTCTCCCGCGGGGGGGGGGGGAATCGCAGCATTCCCATCCGTCTCCCCCCCGAGGGGGGGGGGTGATTAGTTTAGATTGCAGTCTTTACCAATCATTAGATGTGGTGGCTGTATTAGCTTTTTTTGGCGCTTTTTTCTTTCTGTTTTCACCTGGAAATTCAGCCAGTGGCACACCTTCTGTATTAGAGTGCCCCCACTCTGGAGGAAGGAGCACAGGAGGCACCTTTAAGCCTAGTACACATCACTAGCTCTGGTTGGAGCCACTGTACTAACAATCTGATGTTAGTACAGCAATCTCCCCTGCTGTTCTATTGTGTTCTGACAGGTGGGTGGCCCCCCTGCCAGAACACTCCCGTCAGTGCTCTCTGCTATTGGCTGGGAGCGCTGATTGGGAGCCAATTGGCTGCTGGTTTTTCAACATGCTCGTCCGACAGAAGGCCTGGCTTCTTTCGGGCCAGCTGCCATACACAGAGGCCAAATGTCGGCTGGTTCAATAAAAACCCAACATTTGGCCTGTGTGTAATAGGCTTTAGACAGCAGCATTGTCAGTCTGGGGGGAGAGGAGTGTTAGATGTACTGGCAGATTTAAATATACTAACAAACTGAAGCCAAACTCCAGCTAATATTTTATAAGCAGGTATAGCAAACTTTTTTTTTTCTTTTGGGATGCATGTTTTACATAAATAAATAAAATATGATCATTGTAAGCACCCCTGTCAGTGGAAAATGGTTTGTCTCATTTCTATAACTGATAAATTCTGCTGGAGAGCTTGTTCTTTTGAAAAGCAACACACCTATTGGCTGGATCACCAGATGAAAATAAAAAAAAGAGAGCCTAAAAAAGAAAACAAATGCAACCATTGCATCTAAGAATTGGTAAGCTACAATAAAATAAATATTTGCTTTTGAATTTAATACTGCTTTAACCGCTTCAGACCTGAGCCTCTTTTTGAGACTTGTTTACAAGTTAAAATCATTTGTTTTCCCTAGAAAATTACTTAGAACCCCCAAATATTATATATATTTTTTTCAGACACCCTAGAGAATAAAATGGTGGTCATTGCAATACTTTATGCCACACCGTATTTGCACAGCGGTCTTACAAACGCAATTTTTTTGGACCAAATAATTTTTTTGAATGAAAAAATAAGACAACAGTAAAGTTAGTCCACTTTTTTTCTATATTGTGAAAGATAATGTTACGCCGAGTAAATTGATACCCAACATGTCACGCTTCAAAATTGCGCCCGCTTGTGGAATGGCGACAAACTTTGGCACTTAAAAATCTCTATTGGTGACATTTAAAAATTGCTACAGGTTACCAGTTTTGAGTTACAGAGGAGGTCTAGTGCTAGAATTATTGCTCTCGCTCGCGGCGATACCTCACATATGTAGTTTGAACACCGTTTTCATATGCGGGCGCAACTTATTTATTTTACTTTTTATTTTTTATTTTTACACTGTTCTTTTAAAAAAAAATGTGTCACTTTTATTCCTATTACAAGCAATGTAAACATCCCTTGTAATAGAAAGAAAGCATGACAGGTCCTCTTAAATATGAGATCTGGGGTCAAAAAGACCTCAGATCTCATATTTACACTAAAATGCAATAAAAAAAATAATTAAATGTCATTTAAAAAAAAAAAAATTCCCCTTTAAGACCATTGGGCGGAAGTGACATTTGATGTTGCTTCCGCCATTTAATGTTATGGAGCCAAATGGGGGCCATCTTTCCCTCACTTGGCATCCAGACTCAGAGGGGAAAGGACGCGATCGTCTCCGCCGCTACGATGGCTCCGGTAAGCGGTGGAGACGACCGGAGCGTGGCGAATCTGCCGCAGAGACCACTATTTTAAAGAGAACCTCACGCCATTGCTGAAAATACCGGGCTTATGGCAGCTAGCTGCTGAGATAACAACGGTATTTAGCGTCAAAGTACCGACGTACAGTTACGGCGTTTTGCGAGAAGTGGTTAAAAACTGCATACTAATGCTCCATTCACACATGCGTTTTGTCATGCTTTTTGCAGAAACACAGGACATTATTTTTAACATGGGAATGCATTTACATCGATGCATTTTTGTGCCTCTTCGTTTTTGGAAAGGGTCTTTTTAAATTTCAAAACGGTGCTTTTTTTGCTTTTTTGGTTCAATAGACTTCAATGGAGAAGCTGCAGAAAAGCATGTAGTGCGTTTTTACCGCAATTTTGCTGGGATTCGCGTTTTTAATAACTGCAGCTTCGAGCCTCTTTTTGACACTTGTTGTTTATAAGTTAAAATCATTTTTTTGCTAGAAAATTACTTAGAACCCCCAAACCTTATATATATATTTTTTCCTAACACCCTAGAGAATAAAATGGCGGTCGTTGCAATACTTTGTTACACTGTATTTGCGCAGCGGTCTTACAAGCGCATTTTTTTTGGAAAAAATACACTTTTTTGAATTAAAAAATAAGACACCAGTAAAGTTAGCCCAATTTTTTTTAATACTGTGAAAGATAATGTTACGCCGAGTAAACTGATACCCAACATGTCACGCTTCAAAATTGCGCCCGCTTGTGGAATGGCGACAAACTTTTACCCTTAAAAATCTTCATAGGTGATGTTTAAAAATGTCTGCAGGTTACCAGTTTTAAGTTTACGAGGAGGTTTAGGGCTAGAATTATTGCACTTGCTCTAAGGATCGCGGCGATACCTCACGTGTGTGGTTTGAACACCACTTTCATATGCGGGCGCTACTCACGTATACGTTCGCTTCTGCGCGCGCGCTCGTCGGGACGGAGCACTTTAAAAATTATTATTATTTTTATTTTTTGGGTCACTTTTATTCCTATTACAAGGAATGTAAACATCTCTTTAATAGAAAATAAACATGACCCGAATATCGCACGACAGATCGTACGACTTTTTTCGCTTAATAATCGCAAGTAGAAATTGAATAGGTAACTAAAGTCACGAAAATATTCGTACGACAGAAGAAAAAATTGGAAGTGATGTCATGTGTTATAATGTATTTGTATTGTATTTTCGGACGACAACTGTACTGACTAAACGAAAATCGTACGATCTGGTATCGTACGAAGAAAATTTTCACGCTTGTCCAATCGAATAATATCGGATGAACTGTCGTGATCGGCTCTCGAAAGTAGTGTACACACAATCCAAAAATCGTACGATTCTTCCTCGGACGACAGTTTTGTGTGTACACGACATTAGCATTTTAAATCTAGCCATAGATGGATCAAATCTCAGCCCGTTCAGCAAGGACTGGCCGAGGTTCGATCCATCTATGGGCAGGGTGATCGTACCCAAGTGGATCCATCGATTGACTTGGGAAGTACAACCAGCAAGTCGGCTTTTTAGCATGCGATTATTGCCAGTGGCTATAGCAGCTAGCAGTTATCACTGGGTCCCCCTAGTTCTGCGGGAGGGATTCCCCCTTCTACACTGACTGTCTTGATTGGGGAATCAAGCGATTTTCTTACCTGCAACTCAGGGGCAGGCCGTCCATTAAGGGCGCACAGGCGCCGCCCCCCTATCCATATGTCCGGCTCCTTGGAGGACACCAGATGCGTGAATTCCAATGGGGGGGGGGGTGTTTTTTTTTTAAGCACCTGATTAGAGCCAGAGGCTTTAATAGGCTTCAAAAGAGGGTGGGCTCGGGGGGCAGGGAATGTGAACCAAGCCCACCCAGGTGTATTACAATAGCGAATGAATATTCACTATTGAAACACTGATCCTCCTCCTGCCCAATCAGGAGGCGGGTCTTGAGACCTG
Source organism: Lithobates clamitans (assembly GCA_037952925.1). Taxonomy (NCBI): domain Eukaryota; kingdom Metazoa; phylum Chordata; class Amphibia; order Anura; family Ranidae; genus Lithobates; species Lithobates clamitans. The sequence continues at coordinate 5,826,565 of JBBGZY010000680.1, read as the reverse complement.
TCACCCGATTGGCTGAAAGGACAGGTGATCCTATTGGACGCCTAGGAGGGGAGGAGATTCATGGCAGAAGCAAGGAGGAGGAGAGGACACAGGAGCCGCTGCCCGCCACCTAGATGGGGTAAGAGCCTGACTGACCAGCAGACAGCGAGCAGGGGTTTGAGGTGTCGTTGGGGGGGATGCGGGGGCATCGGCGTCACTAACGTAGGGCCAGAGGGGGCCATGACCCCCCCAACATTATGCTGTGCCCCCTCATGTGCCCCCCCAATTAAAATGCCCGCATCTTGCTCGGGCCGCCAACCATCATAATAACATAGGCTCTCCTGAGGAAAGTGTCCTGACCCTGTCACTCCTGCAGGAGATCCCCCCCCCTCCTTTCACTCCCTCCCTCTCCATGCTGCCACTACGAAAGAGAGCCACCCAGGTGTTTGGAGCGCAGCGCGGGGAACACATTTCATTTCAATTGCCGTGTTCCCCGCAGCTCGCTGTCAGATACAGCCCCGCCTCCTGGTCCCGGGACTTTGATAGACAGATCACCCGTCCAATCCCAGTGACGGGTGATCTGTCAATCAAAGTGGGGATGTATATGACGTTGCGCGGCGGGAACATGGCAATTGAAATGAAAGCTTTTATCGCTGTGTTCCCCGTGCTGCGCTTTGAACACCTGGGCGCCTCTCCTGTTCCTCTCCTCTCTTGCACACTGCACAGGTAGGCTGCATAGTGGACACAAGGCTGCATAGCGGGCACAAGGCTGTATTGGTGGGCACAAGGCTGCATTGGTGGGCACTGGGCACAAGGCTGTATTGGTGGGCACAAGGCTGCACGGTGGGCACTGGGCACAAGGCTGCATTGGTGGGCACAAGGCTGCATTGGTGGGCACTGGGCACAAGGCTGCATTGGTGGGCACAGGGCTGCATGGTGGGCACAAGGCTGCATTGGTGGGCACTGGGCACAAGGCTGCATTGGTGGGCACAAGGCTACATGGTGGGCACTCGGCACAAGGCTGCATTGGTGGGCACAAGGCTGAATGGTGGAAACAAGGCTGGATTGGTGGGCACTGGGCACAAGGCTGCATTGGTGGGCACAAGGCTGAATGGTGGAAACAAGGCTGGATTGGTGGGCACTGGGCACAAGGCTGCATTGGTGGGCACTGGGCACAAGGCTGCATTGGTGGGCACAAGGCTGCATTGGTGGGCACCTGGCACAAGGCTGCGTGGTGGACACAAATCCACAGAGGACGACGGTCAGGTGAGCTTACGCTTTAATGGCCACTGGAGCGATACTAAAAAAACATCCATTTATTTAAATAGGCAGAGGGATTTGGAATAGTGCACAGGTAACTTTCTCCTTTGTTTTTTTATTGTATGTATTGGGGCATTGTTGCAGGAGTACAGGGCTTAATATTGTATATTTTTATGCATTTTATACCCATTGTCAGGATATATAAAGTGATATATATATATATATATATAAATAATTGCGTTTTATAGTTGGACCCCCTACTTTTGCCCCTGTCCCCCCATGTGCCCCCCCTAAATATAAAAGCTGGAGACGCCACTGTGTGTGTGTGGGGGGGGTGGTTGTTTGCTCCCCCCCCCAGAAAAAAACATCAGCTGCCACCGCTGCAACCCGTGGCTGCAGGAAAGAAAATAGCATAATCTTTGGCCTGCTTAAGAGATTTTTGAACAAACTTAATTTGTACTAAAATTCTCACTACATTTGATGACTTCATTAATGTCAATCGCAAGTATTTAAAAATGTTGTTTGCTGTTAACCTTTGATTTTGGAATAAATTTCATTTTCCGAATAAAAGCCAAATTCAATTATTCACGAAAATACCTCCATGCCACTCCTTCCAATTTTCCCATCAATTGTCACAAAAAAGACCATCAGTTTGACCCCACTGATGATTAGACAATCAAAAGAACGTTCTTAAAACTACAAATTTCGATTGAAATTCTACTAGTTCTATAGTCAGCTTTAGATGAACCCCTTGTTGATAACTGCCCCATTTTTGAAACAACATTTTGCGAATGAATGAAAGTCTGGTGAGCATTTCAAAATCCCCCCGTGTAATCGATCCCCACTAACTTTCCCCCTAGGCAGACGTTCGGAAGCCCGGACTCATCACATATGATCCCAGGATCCTGTTACTGTTCTCTGACGCACGGCTGTGTTACCTCCAATGTAATGACTGAGCTGGAGCTGTGCTGGTGTCAGCGGCAGGCGGCAAGGTCCTGGGTGAGGGACGCTGCGTGTGACTGATATAGGACATTGGAATCTTTGTACACCCACCTGTCCCTCCAATCCCAGCACAGAGTCAGGGGGTGCTGCCTGCAGATCTGCTGCACAAATGTTCCTCGTTTACCATCTGCTTACCATACTGGTCCATACGTTGCGTAACAACAACATAAAAGCTTCACAGCGATGGGAAACATCTTCTATTATTAATGTCGATTTTATTATAGAATGTACTATAGAAAAGAGGGGGTCAACATGGTAAATATGGGGGGGGGGCTCCAGTGCGGCCCCTGACATGTTCAGAGGGCTCATCATAGCCCTCATAGTAAACTTCCTATTATTGTTTATTAGGATACATTAATTTATTAGGATTATGATATTTATTTAGTTATTTATGTGGATACATTTATTAGGATCATCGTATTTATTTATTTGGATACATGTTTATTAGGATTATCATATTTATTTTATTTATTTGGGTACATTTATTTATTAGGATCATCTTATTTATTTGGATACGTGTTTATTAGTATTATCATATTTATTTACTTTATTTATTTGGGTACATTTATTTATTAATTTGCCCCCCCCCCCAAAAAAAAAAAAAATTCCACCTGCCGCCACTGGCCTCTTGCCTACTGACTATGGGCCCTATCCCCTGATTGCTGATTGATAGGGGATCATATACTTATTTCACTCATTAAAATGCAAATCAATTTATAACTTTTTTAAAATGCGTTTTTCTGGATATTTGTTGGTATTCTGACTCTCACTGTTAAAATAAACCGACCATTAAAATTATAGACTGATCATTTCTTTGTCAGCGGGCAAACGTACAAAATCAAGTTCCTGGTTTCAGACTGGAGGGAGCTATATCTCGACGGAGGCACCCAAGCTGGGTGCTGGATGGTTCTGTCACAAGGATTATGACTGTTATTTATTTATTTCAATACATTTATTAAGACCCTCTTGCCACCTGTGTTAAGGATTTGTTCTTTATTGTTCACACGCCACACATATGCATCCATGGACAGCCAAGGTTTCTGTGATGAGCGCACGCTCAGAAACCTCAGCCATCCATGGACGTACAGGTATATGTGCAGGGCCGTTTTTAAAGCAGGGCAAAAGGGGCAGCTGCCCTGGGCCCTGTCATTGTTGTGGGGCCCAAAGCATCTGCCTCATGCTTGCCAACTACCCTGGTTTAAATTTCCTCATCCCTTGAGGTTTTAGTCCTGTGCTGTGTCCCAATATCTCAGTGTGAAGTGCTGCTACTAATGCTGCCCAGCTCTGCCCTATTGTTGTGTACAGATGACTCACCTGCAGACCCTGTGTTTACATGTAAATTACCGGCATTCATATGTAAATAGCGGTGGCATTGATATGTTTATCATGCCCCCCTGAGTAATCTCTAGCAACCAATCAATAAGCAGAAATCATGTGCTGTAACCTTTAGCAACTAATCAGTGAGCCATAATGTGTGCTGTAACCTCTAGCAACCAGTCAGTGAGCGGTAATGATACAATGTAACCTCTGGCAACCAATCGCAATAGCCGCCTGATCTGATTCAGTAAACTGATTTTGAGTCTAGCTGCTATTTATTGTATGTCTAAGAGCAGGTGGAGAGCAAAACTGCATGGGGGGGGGGCAGGAAAAGTTTTGCCCTGGGTCCAATCAATATTAAAGATGGCCCTGTATATGTGAGGCGTGTGGGCGATAAAGCACATATATGTTATGTGTGCAACAAGAGGTTAATATCATCCTAATAAATAAAAATAATAGCAAATTTACCAAAACAGTTATTGTGTGGCCTTCTGAACATGTCAGGCACTGCACAGGGGGCCCCCTATATTTACTGAGTTGACCACCACTGGTCTACACTGCTCCCAACACAGTGACCAATCAGGCCAGTGGGGTGACACTTGAGGAGTATCTGTGAGAGCCAAGCTAGGGACCCAGCAGGGACACGGGGGTGACGCTTGAGGAAGATTCTCAATAAGAAGGTTGGAAGAGCTCAGGAGATCCAGTGGCAGTGGATCAGCAAGTCTAGTGAGAGAGACTGGGAGCTCAGTGGAGCGAAGATCTACAAGAAGTGATTGTAGAGGAAGTACAGAAGTTTGTTACAACTTGTGTTAGAAACTGTTATAAGACTGTTGCCATAGGAGACAGCAATCCTACACATGCAGATGTGGTGTCCTGTTTGCCTTTTCCTGCATGGCTCTCGGAGTCTGCTAATTACCATTACAACTACTAAAAGGTGCCCTGGCTCTAATCCCTCTCTCCCACAGTTTTGTTCAATAGAAAATAAATCTCTATGGATTCAAGAAGTGTCTGGCGCCCATGAATCTACCTTGCATTACACCCACCATGCCTTGTAACCAACCCACTCTACACTGAAGGCTGTCAGTTGTTCCTAACTCTGGAGGTTCTCATTAGACCAAAGGGGGCCTGGGACCTTGCTACATGAATGACCCTCAATATTTGTAATATAACTGTAAGATCAAGTCAGGTTTTAGTGGATACAAGTAAGCAGGACAGGTTTGCCATCTGAATTCGTAAACAATATCGTACACGCTTGTGTGGCGCCGCGGCAGTAAACACACACGGTTCAGTTGCAGAGCACTGAACTTGTATTAACGCAGAATCCAGTAATTCACAACAAACCTGGCGGGAAGACACCCGACCGAGAACACTCACAGCATGTAACAGCAATGTATAGCAGAGAAGGTTTCAGATGTGCCAACAGCATCTGTCTTGAAGGGTGGAATGTGGCCTGGCCAGTCCAAGCCCAAATGGGGAGGTCTCCAGAAGGATGGGGTGTCTCTATCCTTTTCCTACTTGCCTGGAACCTCTTCCTGCCAGTAATCACTGTCCCTGTCAGACCAGTGACCTACCCTACAGTACCCACACGTGACATGTGTGCCAATCCTGGGAACCAGGGCCTTAAATAAGATCTGCCTGACCCAAGATGGCTGCTAGAGTGACATGGGGTGGCAGCATCCAATCTGATAGCTTCTCCAGTGACCCTGGAAACCATAGAGGAACCATGCAATGTTGCTGTGGTTGAGTACCACATGCAGTGGAGAAAGTAGACTGCACCTACCTATACGCTCATGAGAGTGTTTGCCCTTGCATGGTATGGGCAAATATAATTCAGGTCATTCAAAATATTTGTTGCTACCGGGGGATTTAGTCAGAGAGGGGGGTTTTATTAGTTCATTTAACGGTGGCCATGCATTCTACGATAATGCAATGAATCGCCTCCAAGAGGAATAATCGATCTATAGTCAACAACCCATTCGACTGACATGCCACACATGGGGAGTGGATTTAATTCCGTAGGTAAGATACAATTGTAACTTAGGATTCTAAGTTATTGATCACATCTCTGTTTTAATCATGTAAACTTACAGTATCTCACAAAAGTTAGTACACCCCTCACATTTGTGTAAATATTTTATTCTATCTTTTCATGTGACAACACTGAAGAAATGATACTTTGCTACAATGTAAAGTAGTGAGTGTACAGCTTGTATAACAGTGTAAATTTGCTGTCCCCTCAAAATAACTCAACACACAGCCATTAATGTCTAAACCGCTGGCAACAAAAGTGAGTACACCCCAAAGTGAAAATGCCCAAATTGGGCCCAATTAGCCATTTTCCTTCCCCGGTGTCATGTGACTGGTTAGTGTTACAAGGTCTCAGGTGTGAATGGGGAGCAGGTGTGTTAAATTTGGTGTTATCGCTCTCACTCTCTCATACTGGTCACTGGAAGTTCAACATGGCACCTCATGGCAAAGAACTCTTTGAGGATCTGAAAAAAAGAATTGTTGCTCTACATAAAGATGGCCTAGGCTATAAGAAAATTGCCAAGACCCTCAAATTGAGCTGCAGCATGGTGGCCAAGACCATACAGCAGTTTAACAGGACAAGTTCCACTCAGAACAGGAGTTTCCATGGTTGGCCAAAGAAGTTGAGTGCATATGCTCAGCGTCATATCCAGAGGTTGTCTTTGGGAAATAGACATATGAGTGCTGCCAGCATTGCTGCAGAGGTTGAAGGGGTGGGGGGGTCAGCCTGTCAGTGCTCAGACCATACGCCACACACTGCATCAAATTGGTCTGCATGGCTGTCATCCCAGAAGGAAGCCTCTTCTAAAGATGATGCATAAGAAAGTCCGCAGTTTCCTGAAGACAAGCAGACTAAGGACATGGATTACTGGAACCATGTCCTGTGGTCTGATGAGACCGAGATAAACTTATTTGGTTCAGATGGTATCAAGCGTGTGTGGCGGCAACCAGGTGAGGAGTACAAAGACAAGTGTGTCTTGTCTACAGTCAAGCATGGTGGTGGGAGTGTCATGGTCTGGGGCTGCATGAGTGCTGCCGGCACTGGGGAGCTACAGTTCATTGAGGGAACCATGAATGCCAACATGTACTGTGACATACTGAAGCAGAGAACTGACCACCCCCTTACATTGGTGGTCAGTGGATAAGTGGCACCTGGAAAAGGTTTACTGTATTATAAAACAGGATTTATATTTGGTACAACTGACTATTGTTACCAACATTCTGGATCCCTGTGGTATTTGAACAAACTGTGGTGTTGCCACAAATGAGACTTCTAGCTGAGAACTTAATCTGCTATTTAATAGGTTTATTCTCATCCATAATATCTATATGTCTTTTTAACTGGAAGCCAGGACTGATATGCTGTTTTAGCTTTGCTGCCCCCTAATGTTAGAAATTGCACATTGCTGGAAGATAATTGTTAATGGCTGTTGCTGTGCACTGGTTAGGTGTCCTGTAGTGTTCCGCTTAGTGTATGTTGTAAAACAGCTGCAGAAGTTCCTCTATAAAGTCCCTGATGCATCCTGGATACGTACCTCACAACTTTGTTTAGTAGGAAAGAGAGACAACATGTAGGGTCAAAATGTTAAGGCAAAACACCCCACAATTGTTCTGCTATGTCACACTAAAAGACATGGATATAAAAGTCACTGTGTAATAGAAGCATTGTCAAGATCCTAAATTTAAAGCTTAAAGTGGGGTTCCACCTAAAAAACAAAAATACCTGTAAAAATTCTAAAAAAAAAAACAAAAAAACATTTGGATATTTTTTTTTCACTTACCTCTAAATGCCTGTTGCTAGGTGGTCCCCCGTAGTCTGCCTGTTCCTTTGCCTGGGCTGGTGACATCACTTCCCCCCAGGCACAGGAAGGGCTCCGCTCTGCTCCCTCCCTCCTGTCAACCATCTGGGACCCATTACAGGTCCCAGGTGATTGAGCGGCCAATCGCGGCGCCGCTCGCGCATGCGCAGTGGGTGCCAGGCTGTGAAGCCACAGCCCGGCGCCCACAGTTGAAATGCCGGCGCCGACGAGCGGGGGGGGGGGGACGAGCGGGGCTTCGATCCCCCGCATCGCTGGACCCAGGGACAGGTAAGTGTCCAATTAAAAGTCAGCAGCTGCAGTATTTGTAGCTGCTGACTTTTAATTTTTTTTTTTTTTTGACGGCCCCCCTGGGTGGAACTCCTCTTTAAGCTTGGTACACAAAACCTTTCATTTTAATAAACGTGCCCCATACTCCTTTATATAAGGGGCACTGTCTGGGGGCCCCCTTTTCGATAAAGGGAGCTTCCAGACTTTGATAAGCCCTCCTCTCTCGCAGACCCCCACAACCACTTGGACAGAGTTGTGGAAAAGAGACCACTGTCTTCATCAACATGGGGACAATGTGCTTTGCCAGAGGGACCTCCCTGGCACCCCTCCCTGCCATGTTAAGGGCAAGTGGTTCGGTATGGTTCAGGTGAGGGTCTGCATGCTCATCTCATTTTTTGTGGCCTGCCAGGCTGCATGCCCGGCTGCCATGGGTCTTGAGAGGGACCCACACTTTTTTCTCTTATTTTTTACATGTGGTTACCCCCTAAAATCCATATATGACCCAAAGTGAGATTTGATATGGGGGGGGGGGGACACCTTTTAAAAAAAATGAAATTAGACCTGAAGTGCCTGATATGAAAATTGGGAGGGACCACACACCATCTCTTTTTTTCTTAGGGTTCCCCATATGGGAGTGGTACCTCCCCGTAGAAGTGTAGTGTAGTTGCCACCCCATCACAGGAAGAAGCACCTGGTCCTGGTGGTCTTCAAATGCAGGCTCAGGACTTTGCAGGGAGACAAAGAGACAATTGTAAATGAAGATGCTTCAACATACATTTTTTTTATGGGAACCATAGTCCTACTTTAAGAACTAAAAAATGACTCAAAGAATATGGTCCCCCATCATTTCATATTCCTGATATATACCTGTTGTACCATATCCTGTTCACTTTGTATTGCTTGTTTTGAGTGAAATACATGGTGATCCTGCCAGTCCTCCTGCTCCCTGATTTCAAACTGACCAGTCTAGACATAGAAGCACTTCCATCACAGTGCTTTCTGGTTGTGCTGGGAGAACAGCCTGCCTGTCCTCCAATGATCAGACTTGTGTTGACACGCCATGGTCATTCACCTCTCTAATGCAGCTGAGAACAGTTTATGTGATCATTTATAAATAAAGAAAATAAGGTATTTATAAACGCTTTTTATATATATAATATATATATATATATATATATATATATTTCATAAGCTTAGAGTGTTATTAAACCCACAACAGTAAAATCAGTCTGTATATGAAGTAAAGCATGCTTGTTATACTCACTGTGAGACCTAAGGGGTTAATCCTCTGCATTGTGTAAAAAGGCTGTTTGATCCTGTCTTCTCTGATCCTTTCCTTCTTCCACTGTCCCCAATCCATCTCCTGATAGTACAGAGCCTTGGAACCACTCAGTGCAGGCCCCCTCAGTGCAGACCCCCTCAGTGCAGACTCCCTCAGTGCAGACAGACCCCCTCAGTGCAGCCCCCCTCAGTGCAGCCCCCCTCAGTGCAGACCCCCCTCAGTGCAGACCCCCCTCAGTGCAGACCCCCCTCCATCAGTGCAGACCCCCCTCAGTGCAGACCCCTCTCAGTGCAGATCCCTCTCCGTGCAGACCCCCCTCCATCAGTGCAGACCCCCTCAGTGCAGACTCCCTTAGTGCAGACCCACCTCCATCAGTGTAGACCCCCTCAGTGCAGACCCCCCTCCATCAGTGCAGACCCCCTCAGTGCAGACCCCCTCAGTGCTGCGCGGATCAAACCACCTTCCTCTCTCCACTGAACACTAAGGGGAACGATCTAGCAGCGGCGCCGGCAGACATTTTGCTGAAGCCAGCTGGCCAAAATATGAAAGTGTAAACATTCCTGATTTCCCTGGGCAAAATCCCGATTCGGGACAGCCTCTGATCAGGACGAGGGTCCCAAAATCGGGATTGTCCCGGGAAAATCGGGACTGTTGGCAACTATGCATGAGCATCATGGGAAATGTAGATCCAAAACATCTGGGGTGCCAAGGTTCGCCATCACTGCCCTATATAAAAATGATCATCCATCTACATCCCATGGCAAAGGGGTGTTATTAGTCTCATAAGTCTCTCACCTGTCTTTCCTTGCTTCCTCCCTAAGGGAAAGTTCCCAGAAGCTACAGCTTACAATGCAAGAACCCTATCTTCGTATGCTATGGTCCTTGCATTGGTTCCCATGGTCAACTCTTCAGGTGGACTCCCACCAGACTATACTATATTATTGTATATACAGTGCACTCATAGCCAAGATGTCCCACACTAGCAGGGGCAGGTCTGGCACTTCCTCATTATCTATGGTACACCCCGCTTACCACACTGGGGAAATCTAGCAGCTACTTAGGCACTTACACAGCCTACTGTTCACTACAGGGTTTCCAACTCTAACCATAGCAACATCTAGTGGCCAATTTGGGAAACTACACCGGACACTCATGCTCCCCTGCCCTATAGGTCTAAACAGGATGATTATACAGAAAGGTCAGAACTGTACGCACCCCCATTACTGTTATATTTGTCCCATCCTCTGTAACTGTCAATTTTTCTGAACAGCTTGGCCTGCATGTAGAAAAATGTAAAGGGTTAGTTCACCTTTACCAAGAAACTGCCTATGCACAAAAGGGACATCTGTTGATCAAAACAAACTGTGTGGCTTTGACTTAAAGCGGAGCTCCACCCAAAAGGGGAAGCTCTGCTTATCTGCTTCCACCCACCTCTAGTGCCACATTTGGCATCTTTCAGGGGGGGTACCTGGTTGTGGCACTTTCGGGAGACCTGGCTGCAGCGAGGCCCCCTCCTCCTTTCCCGGCCACCAGGCCATTCATAAAGCGCAGTGCATGCTCAATAGGGAGCTGGCTGGCAATGGCGGCAGCAGCACCCGGAAACATTGGCTGGGTTGCAGACATCCCTTGATTCCAGGACAGGTAAGTGTCCAAATATTAATTACAAATACTGTAGCTGCTGACTTTTAATTTTTTGTGGGGGGCTGGACCTCCTCTTTAAGTTGAATAATGCCCTTGCAATAGGTGTAAGCTTGTTTACATACCTCATGAAGCCTGACCTGAAAACTCCTGGGACGTTGCTAAGTGAGGCCCAGTTATTATTTTTCACCTTCATATCAGAGCTCTTTCTCTGATTCAAACCCCCTCACATGTGCGTTGTCTCTACTGATGCAGTAGCTCTGAGCCCAGTATTTGATAGCTCACGTCTGTGATGAAGGAGGTGAACAGTAAAAGCTAGGCCTCTCTTATCAACGTCCCAGCAATGCCCTGGGAGTCTTCAGGGCAGGCTTCATGAGCTATGTGATAAAATTGATAACAATAGCTGCACTATCCTCTGTAATTATAAAGTGACAATAATTATGTAAAGTGCAAGTTGTGCTTAAAAGGTGCTAAAAAGTCTTTAGAAAGTGCAATAGTGTTGAAAAAAGGTGCTCCTCCTGCGTATTCCCAAGTACAAGTGCTTTATCTTGTGCAAAAAATCTGCAAATCTTCGTGCTCAACCAAAAAAGGCCCTCCTAGGACCACATTCACCAAATGTTGTTGACCCCCTGAGCATATACTAAGGCAGGTCAAAACACTCTTATACCGCGTACACACGACCAGATTTTCCGATGGGAAATGTCCGATGGGAGCTTGTTGTCGGAAATTCCGACCGTGTGTAGGCTCCATCGGACATTTTCCGTCAGAATTTCCAACAAACAAAATTTGAGATCTGGATCTCAAATTTTCTGACAACAAAATCCGTTGTCGGAAATTCCGATCGTGTGCACACAATTCCGACGCACAAAGTTCCACGCATGCTCGGAATCAAGCAGAAAAGCCGCACTGGCAATTGAACTTCATCTTTCTTGGCCCGTCGTACGTGTTGTACGTCACCGCGTTCTTGACGTTCGGAATTTCTGACAAGATTTATGTGACCGCGTGTATGCAAGACAAATTTGAGCCAACATCCGTTGGAAAAAAAACATGAATTTTGTTGTCGGAATGTGCGATTGTGTGTACGCGGCATTAATGTACCTGGTCAGTCTCTCATGTTGCTCCAAGTCTGGTTCCTGTTTGTTCATACATAGGAAACCAGAGAGGGTATCATCGCATAACACCATTTATTATTATACAAATGCCCTTAAAATCAAAGAATCGGACACTCGCATCCGGCAGCAGGAACTATCTGCCGTCAGTCTAGATCAAGCTGGTGGTCATCCCGTGTCTCCAGTTATCAGGAACCATAAATCAGACCGAGACAGAAGTATAGTTAAATCATACTTGTTTAATAATAATAAAGTAAACAGAGTAAACGTAGTCAAAACAAGCCAGAGTTCAGTAATTGGATCGGGTAGTCAGCCAAGCAAATGTCAGAGAGCCAGAGATAAACGTAGTAGTACAGCAAGCAGGATCAGGAGCCAGAAGGAACGTCAGACGAGCAAGTCTTCAACAGGAACGCAGGAGAAAGTCTCTGTGATGTCGACAAAGGCGAAGGCAGAGATCAAGTGAACTGGGCGGCTTTAAGTAGGCAGGACTGATGAGCAGAATCAACAACAGCTGGGTAACTGTGGAGAGAGATCGGAGCTGGCAATTAGCCAACAGCTGAGCGGCCAGCTCAGAGAAGGAAGGGCTGAGCCCAGCCCTGACACCAGTAACATATGAAAGCCAGTTTGCGTTCCACCTGACAGGAAGCGGAAGTGCCGTACGCATGAGCACCTATGCGTTTCGTCACTAGGACGTCATCAGGAGGCTTCATAAGTTATGTAAATGCCCTATGCCTATAGTGAGGGTATTTTTCAGCTTTGCTCAAAGCTGCACACTTTGTTTTTATCTACAGACACCCCTTATCTGTATAGGAAGTTTTTTTTTTTTTTTTTTTGGTGAAGGAGAACTAGCCCTTTAAATAAAGGCATGCGAAGTTAAGAAGAAATTCAGATACTGAATATTATCAATACAGGTGTAAACTACATACAGTTACCAAAAAAAACTACAATATTTCTCCTGTGGGCCTTTAATTTCCTGGCATAGTCCGCTTTCACCTGCAAAGGATCATGTCTGAGAATGGCCGTAGGTAATAAACAGCTGCAGATTTAACTGCTATATCACCTCCACTTTCCAGATGCCCTCTGCTTTTTTTCAATCAGAACTTTATTTCTATGAATTTTGAAAAATCCTCCCTGTGGTATTATTTATGAGTATATCTTTTCGTCCTTCTGGTAGTGTGAGCATTTTACAGAAGCACAACTGAGAGATGAACGAACCTGTCAAATTGTGGAACATCAAAACATCTGCTACCCGACCACAGGACGCGTCCGCTTTCCACAGCGCAGTGGCGAAAACTTGGCTGGGAGACCATAGGGAGCTGATGACAGGAGTGCTGGGGAGTAAAAATGAGCTTGACAGAAACAAGTGAGCGTGTGACTAAAAGGAGTTTATTTAGTGTTTCCTTTAGTCCATGGACTCTGGGAAGAATTTTCCTTTTAACCGCTTCAGCCCCGAAAGATTTTACCCACTTCCTGACCAGAGCACTTTTTATGATTCAGCACTGCGTCGCTTTAACTGACAATTGCGCGGTTGTGCGACGTTGTACCCAAACAAAATTGACGTCCTTTTTTTCCCACAAATAGAGCTTTCTTTTGGTGGTATTTGATCACCCCTGCGGTTTTTATTTTTTGCGCTATAAACAAAAAGAGAGCATCAATTTTGAAAAAAACGCAACATTTTTTACTATAATAAATATCCCCCAAAAATATATATAAAAAAAAATTGTTTCCTCAGTTTCGGCCGATATGTATTCTTCTACATATTTTTGGTAAAATAAATAAATAAATAAAAATAAGCGTATATTGATTGGTTTGCGCAAAAGTTATAGCGTCTACAAAATAGGGGATAGTTTTATGGCATTTTTATTATTTTTCTTTTTTTTCTAGTAATGGCGGCGATCTGCGATTCTTTTTCGCTGTTCACACACACAGATCCCGGTTCTCGGTGTGTCAGCAGCGATCGCGGGAGCCCGGCGGTGATCATGACCACCGGGCACTCGCATCGGCTCCGGGGGAGAGCAGCACGCATGCCCCTAGTGGCCACAGGGCGAGGCGACGTAACATAATGTTGTTTCGGCCAGCCGTGCCATTCTGCCACAGTACAATTGCGGTAGCTGGTCGGCAAGTGATATATTTAATGACAAAACGTTTTTCTTTATTAGTAACAAAGGGTTCAAAGTAGACATGTGCGATCTGTTTAGTTACGAATCGAAATTCGGACATCATTTTTGTTGTTTGGAGATTCCGATATATCACAATATTATTATTATACAGGATTTATAAAGCGCCAACAGTTTATACAGTACTTTACAATAAAAAGAGAGACAGTAAATTACAATAAAGTTCAATACAGAAGGAATAGGAGGGCTCTGCTCATGGAGCTTACAATCTAAAGAGAGGGGGAGGTGGTAGAGTTCTTAGGTGGAGGTGGGATAGGCTTCTCTGAATAAGTGGGTTTTCAAGGACCGTCTAAAGGTGGACAGGGTAGAAGCTGACTGGACATACTGGGGCAGGGAGTTCCAGAGGACCCGGCGGTGACGTCAGACGCCGCCAGGTCAGAGGGAGCTTATTACGCATTACGCCGCTACCATCTGTCCGAGGCGGCGAGGGAGAGGTGACACCTCTCCTACTTCTCTCCAAGTTTGTTTCTTTTTGTATGGATACTGCATACTCTTCACATGTAGGGATCACCTTAGCTCCTAGACACCCATGGGACTGTATACCTCATGATTGATGTATAATCTTTCAGGTTTTCTGTGGGAGCATCAGCTTCTGAACCATACTACCTTGCCTTGAGTCGATTTCGCTGTGCATGTATGAATTGCATTCCAGCTTGATATTGACTAATTTTGGACTTAAATACAGACATATAATGCCCATACAGTACATTATGCAGTTTGGCATGTTCCCCCTGGGCTTTAGGTGACCTTGTCTTAGCACTGGGTGCACCCATGCTGTCGGTGTGCAACTTAACAAGACTGAGGTAGTGACAGAACAATAAATGTAAGAAGTAAAAAAAAAAAAAAACATAAAGATTCCTCCCAAATCATACATAGACCCCAATTGTCCCTGATTTTGAGGGACTCTCCCTGGTTTGTCTCTCTGTCCTTCTTGTCCCTCATTTTGGTCCATATAGTTGTATATAAAATGCACTTGTTATCTTTGAAAATGTGTTTCCCAGTGCTAAACTTTTCATCCAAATTCTAAATTGCTGAATTTAAAAATTTTGTAGCCCTTGTAAATTTTATTAACCTTTTTTATTGTGGTTAATTCTCCTTTAAGGGGGTGTGGCAGGGGGCGTGTCCTATGCCTACATACATTTGCTAGTAGGTGTCCCTCATTCCCATCTCAAAATGTTGGGAGGTATGCTCATACCTCAGCCCAAATAAACATGATTGTAATGGGGATCATAAAAGTATGAGTAATTAATGATAAGTAGACTGTATGGGCAGATTAAAGTCACAAATATAACAAAGCAGATTGGTACATAAGAGCCAGTGTACATAAACTCAACAGTAAAGAGTACAGTGTACGTAACAGAGGTACCCCTAGAGTCAACAGACAAACCAAAAAAAAAAAACATCTAGCGCTGAATCCCAGGACTTCCCCAAAAACAGGACTATGACTGCCAATGGTTTCAGCGATGCAGCCCCACTCAGACTGGGCGGTCCTCCGAACACTGCAAAAGAATACACAAGAGGGCGCAAACGCCTAGTACATTACCACCAAAACCATTTATTGAAAACACACAACAGTGATATACTCACAAAGTAGAACTAAAATCAAGCTTGTTATATAGGCCGCTCCAGCTGGTGAGGCGGGTGACTCTATAGCCACACGATGGAAAAACGTATGTGTTTGGAGGGAAAAACCCTTCCTCAGAGCTAACCCAGCTTTTTCTGCAAAATTGGAAGTGTAAACAGCAGCTCTCCACATAAGAGGTTATGCCTCAAGTGACCAAAGAGAGTTATAAAGATGTGTAGCAGGCTAAGTCACTTGAGAGCTCTCTACTTAGGCCTAAAACAAACCTCTCTGGTTATATGCAAGCTTTCTAGTAGAGATGGGCTGAACGGACCCCTGTTCGGTTCGAACCAGAACTTTCGAACACCGTGAAAATTCGGACCCGAACAATGAACCCCATTAAAGTCAATAGGACCCGAACGTCAAAAATCAAAATTTTTGGATTTTTAAAGTGAAAGCATAAAAATAAAAAAATCCTTCCAATATAGTGCCTGGGGGGTCCCCTTAGTCAACCTGTAAAGTGGCAAATCTGTACCATGTCTATAATCTGCTGCAGCAATAATTACCTTTATAAAGCCAAAAAAAATGAAATTTTCCCTGCAAGCTGCCTTTATTTTGCTCAGCAACAGCTGGGGAGCCAGTGTATATGATGAGGCCACAATGTAGTGCACTAGGAACAAGATTAGAGATTTTTTGTATACATTCTGGTGTCACTTTGACTTTGGATAGAAGTAACGGGTGCATAGAAATTGGTCTTTGGGTGTTGGTGGTGCCTTCCCACTGTAACCCTATAGAGGTACTCTTGATAAAAACAAGATTTGGCCTTGCTGTAAAAAATTGCAATGATATGCTCCTGTCAATCAGGTGCAGAAAAATTACTCTTTGGGTATCGGGGGGCGCCTTCCCAGCGTAATCCTTTAGATATACTCTTGATAAAAGCAAGAATTGGCCTTGCTGTAAAAAATTGCAGTGATATGCACCTGTTAAACAGGTGCAGAAAAAATTACTCTTTGGGTATTAATTGTCCCCATGAAACCTATACCAAAAACATTATTCCAGATAATTTGATTGAACACCCACAATGCTAGGCAGCCTTAAAGTCCTGCAGAGATTCCACATCCTAAAAATACTTAATCAGTGACATCGGCATCAGGGGCTTCATAGCTGGTAATCCAGGACTGATTCATTTTTATAAAAGTCAAATGATCTGTGGACAGACGCGCTCTATGATCAGTAACAAAACCTCCTGCAGCACTGAATGCCCGTTCTGAAAGCACACTGGATGCAGGGCAGCCCAACAACCCAATAGCATACTGGGCAAGTTCTGGCCAGTGGTCTATTCTCATGACCCAGTAAGTCAGTGGATCGTCAGCTGGAAAGCTCTCCATCTCTGTTTTGGCCCCGAGGTAATCATCCACCATGTGATGCAGATGCTGCCAATGGGACGTGGAAGCTGACAGTCCTGAGCAGCGAGGACTAAAAAAATTCCGAAATGACTCACTTAGGCGGATGCCTTCTCCAACGCTCCTCTCTTGACCAACAGAAGACTCAAAACTATGTTTTCCACCACACTGTAACCTACTGGAGTCAGGAAAAACGTTCAATAAAATCCTCTTTAATGTGTCCTCAAGAGATTTTATCTTCTGCACTCTCTGTGGGGACGGGATGAGTTCTGAGACCTTCCCCTTATAACGATGGTCAAGGAGGGTTGCCAACCAGTAATCATCCTTTATGCCACGTATTCTTGGGTCCTTTCGCAGGCTTTGAAGCATGAGGTTGCCCATGCGCCTCAAATTTGCTGAGGCTTGAGAAGCAGACTCCTTGGGGTCACTCAGGATGACAGCATCTGGAACTTCCTCCTCCCAGCCACGTACTACTCCCAAGGGTCCTGGGGTTGGAAAGCCATTGCTTACAGATTGACGCATGTCTTCCTCTTCTTCGAAGCCTATGAAAGTGCCAGAATCCTCCTCCTCATCCTCCTCCCCTCTCTCCTCCTGTGTGTTCTGTGACATAGGAATATTGGTGTCTGGATAAAGTGGGCCTTGAGAGGAAAGGAAGTCCTCCTCTTTCTCCTGCTGCTCTGCCTCCAGTGCCCTGTCCATAATGACACGCAGAGTCTGCTCCAGCAGCAACACAACAGGGATTGTGTCACTGATGCATGCACTATCACTGCTCACCATCCTTGTGGCCTCCTCAAATGGTGACAATACAGTACATGCATCCTCAATGATCAGCAATTGGCGTGGGAAAAAAAAAGCAGAGGCGGCCTGAGCCTGTCGTTGTGCTGTACTGACATAGGTACAACAAGGCCCTCTGCTGCATTTATAGCCGCTGCAGCATTCCCAAAGTTGAGTTGCACCTGGTGGGCATGTCACAAATCAGGTGGATAACGGACAGGTTGAATTCCTGCTGAATTTCAGCCAACCGAGCACTGGCTGTGTATGACTGCCTGAAATGGCTGCAGACTCTTTTGGCCTGCTTTAGTACATCTTGCAACCCTGGGTACGTACTTAGGAAAGGCTGCACCACCAAATTGAGGACATGTGCCAGGCATGGCACATGTGTCAACTTTCCCTGTCTAAGGGCAGACAGGAGGTTTGAGCCAATATCGGACAGCACCATTTCTGGCTCCAGCTGGCGTGGTGTGAACCACCTCTGGGCCTGTCCATGCAGAGCTGCAAGAATCTCAGCTCTGGTGTGGTTCCTGTCCCCTAAACAAAACAGCTGAAGCACTGCAAGCTAACTTTTAGCCTAACTCTGGGAATAGCCCTTTGAACGCTTAGGGGGTACCTGATGTTCATAGGACAATTCTGCAGAGGAGGGCATGGAGGTGGTGGAGGAGGAGGAGGGGGTAGAGCTCACAGGTCTGGCATCATCACCACCAACTGTATGGAGACCTGGGGGCACAACAAGCTGTAGCACCGAGCCCTGTCCTGCATCCTTTCGAGTTGCAAGCAGCGTTACCCAGTGTGCTGTGAACAAAATATATCGTCCTTGCCTATGCTTGCTGGACCACGTGTCAGCCGTAAGGTGGATTTTACGGCTGACTGCCTTGCCCAACGATGCCAGAACATTCCCTTCCACATTATGGAAGAGAGATGGAACGGCCTTACATGAAGTAGTAGTAGCGACTGGGAACCTGCCATTGTGGTACAGCACATTGTGCGAATTCACGGAAGGGGGCAGAATCCACCAGGCTGAAAGGCAGAAGTTGGAGAGCCAACAGCTTTGACAAGTTTGCATTCAGATGCTGGGCATGTGGGTGGCAAGGACTGTATTTTTTTTTCTGCTGCAGCAGATGGGGAAGAGAAACTTTCCAGCTACAGTCTACAGCTGGGGGTGTGCTGCAGGCAGATGTGCTGCTAGGACCTGGGACACCCTGTGCTATACCATCATCCCTATCACTGGAGGCTGCTGAAAGGTAATGACTCGGTATCGCAGGGGCAGACTGAAGTGGGTAAGAAAGAGGAGGAGGGACAGATTTGTGCCCCTTTTGTTTGGCTTTTAGGCGCTCTTGCCAACGGGCTGAGTGGTTGGATGTTAAATGCCTTGTTAAGCATGTGGTACCCAAATGGTTGGTATTTTTTCTACGTTTGATGTGCCTGAGACACAGTTTGCAGATAGCAACAGTGCGATCTGCTGAAGATGTGTTGAAAAAGGCCCAGACAGCTGATTTTTGTGGAGTGGGCTGGGAGATAACAGCTGCAGAATGTGATGGAATAGGGTGGCTGCTCTCTACTCTTTCTTGATGTCGGCCTCCTTGGGGTTGTGCCGCCTCACCTTCAGTTTCCACCTCTGCTCTATCTGGCACCCAAGTTGCATCAGTGACCTCATCATCATCTCCATCTCCTCCATCTTCATCATTACCACTAGAGACAACTTGACAATACTCTGCGGCTTGGGGAACATGAATGTCAATTTGTCTACCAGTGTTCCTCCCTCTCTATAGGCTCATGTTCCTGTCACTCGCAACCTCAGAACCAACATCTGAATCCAGTAATGGCTGGGCAACATCAAGGAGCAAGTGGCTGACGCTGTGTTCAAATAACTCAACTGACTCCTCAATGGCTGATGTTGGGGCTATGGCAGGGAAAGATGTGGACAAGGAGGCAGGTTTATCCACTCTGGCAACTGCAGGGAACTGCACACTTGTCTCTGCTTGTTTGACAGAGAATGAGGAGGATGAGGAAGGTTTAGTAAGCCAGTCCACCACCTCCTCTGCATGCTGTGGCCGGATAGCACGGGCAAACTCACTAAACAGAGGAAATGATGCCCTGTCTGAGGACTGACCACCACGTCCACCTTTGCCTGTGGACACATTTGTTGCTGGCCCCCTTACAGTGCCAATGGAATGTCTGCCTCAGCTTGTTATCTTCCCAGACATTATTGGGAGGGAGGGGGCGGTGCTTATAAGCAAATGTAAAGAAGAAGTTGAAATCTGTACGTAGATGCACTTTAATCAATAAAGAGGTGTTTGATGCACTTTAATTTGAGTACTCAAACTACAGAGGCACACTCCACGGATATACATAATATACTGCAATATAATGCGCCAAACGTACAGTGACACACAGAACTATATGGCGTTAAACTGGCAGTAACGCACACAAAACTATTTGGCATTAAACTGCCAGTAACGCACACAGAACAATATGGCGTTAAACTGGCAGTAAGGCGCGCAAAACTATATGGCGTTAAACTGGCAGTAACGCACACAGAACTATATGGCGTTAAACTGGCAGTAATGCGCACAAAACTATATGGTGGTAAACTGGCAGTAATGCAAGCAAAATGATATGGCGTTAAACTGGCAGTAATGCACACAAAAAGATATAGCGTTAAACTGGCAGTAACGCACACAGAAGTAAATGGCGTAAACTGGCAGTAACGCACACAGAAGTAAATGGCGTTAAACTGGCAGTAACGCAATCAAATAGACGGTGTTCAACTATCTGAACTCTCCCTACTTTAGCTGCACACTATGCAAATCTGAATGCTGGTCCTCCTCACTAAACTCACACTATCCCTAGACTGACACTAAACTAATATTCTACACTGACAATTGAAGCAAAATAGCACAGTATAGCACACTAACTAACAAAGCACTGAACAGAGCCCTGTTCTATCTCTTTCCGCGCCAAAATCACACTGACAATGGCTGCAAATGAAAGAATAATTTTATACTGCGGGGCGGGAATGAGCCATGATTGGATAAAGTCATGATGACAGTGTCCAATCATGACTCTGACAGTGCTCTGTGCCCTGATTGGCTGAAGCTTTCACTGCTTTAGCCAATCAGGGCTTGCAATGCACTGTTCAGCGCTGCAATGAATTGTGGTTGGTTCAGGGGGCCAAACAAACAGTCGAAGTACCCGTTTGTTCAGCTGTTCGCCGAATGACCACACAGCGAAAGTTCGGCCCGGACTTATGCTTGGGCCGAACCGTTTGCCCATCCCTACTTTCTAGTTGTTCGGAAATAAAATCGTACATTTTCTTAAGGGATATAGCAGGCCCCTGAATCAGCAAATTGCCATATAAGCTGCATTGTAAGCAACGAGTGGTGTAATGTATCAGAAGAAGATGCTCCATCCATTGAGAGCAGATGATTTGTGTCTACTGACATGTATTCTCCACTCACTGTACACTCCAGCAGCTGGAATGACCCACCCTGCATGAAAGACATGAAAGAAAGCCCTGGAGAATGAAAAGGGCAATAAACACTTCACTTTCATTCATAAATCACTAGAACCTCCATCTTGTTCCACTGGACCTCATCCCTCTGTAGTGTCACCAAGCACAATGGCTTAATTTAGGATTCCTTCACAGTAAACATCAGATTTGTATTTCATGCCAAATCTTCATGAGGGTCCACAACATTTGCTTGAACTGACTAGAAGTAATGCTGACAGCACACTTTGTAGTTTTCACTTTTGATGTATGAATCAGAGCCTTTCAAGTCACAGCTAAAAAATTACAAGATGAAGTGACACTAGTCAATAAATACATCCATTTAATGCATGGATGACAAGTGCACAATAAATTAAAACATTTTACGCCTTTCAACTTAGTGGGAATGTTCAATGTGCATTTTTGTACTATAACTAGCACCTAGAAATGTATAAAAATGTGTTCAAAATGACAATAAAAGCATCCATTTCTGAGATAAATGTGTTTCTATATGATAACATCTTTTGTAGCACTCATCCTCGAAGAAGTGGCTGGATTTTGTCAGGCCCTCTTAGGTTTCCTAGTTGTTACCTGCCCTCAGTTGCACTCAACAACTCACAGCCAACAGATAGACTTCAGCGCCTTCAGTCTTCTTTTTGCACATTTATCGGCTTGATTGTCTTAGGGAGAGAGGACCAGGGGTACGGGATGCCCAAAACAGCAGTGGAAATGCCTCCGTACAGCAGACTATTCAAATAATTATTTTGGCCCAGATAGGTAACAATCCTCCAGTTTATGCCACAGGTCTAGCTTAGATTCCCTAGATTCTTAACACATCTGCCACAGCTCAACATCTGGTTATTTAGGCCTGTCTAGATTCTGTAGGCTCAGATGGGCAGTCACCCTTCCTTTTCTTAGGGGTCTGCTACAGGCCAGCTTTGGACTCTTAAGGCCTCTGCCACAAACTGGCTTGGATTCTTAAAACCTGGACAGGCAGCTAATGCCCGGTACACACGAGTGGAATTTCCGTCATGTCAAGCCGAGAAAATGAAGTTCAATGCTTCTGAGCATGCGTCAAATTGTTTCCGAGTATGCGTGATTTTTTGCACGTCGGAATTGCATACAGACGATCGCATTTTCGAATAGGAACTTTTTCCGACCGAAAAATAGAGAACCTGCTCTCAATCTTTTGCTGGCTGGAATTCCGCCAGCCTAACTCCAATGGAGCATACACACGGTCGCATTTTCTGACCAAAAGCTCTCATCGGAGTTTTGCTGGCGGCATTTCTGATCGGGTGTATGGGGCATAAGAGAACAAAACCTTTATACTTTTGGCTTCCTCCCTTAACCAAACAGCCAGAGGGGCAAAAGGACCTCTGACTGCTATGTCATCACCAGGAAAAGTCTGGAAAGCACGGATCATTCTAGAAGGCCACTCAACATCTTGCTCAGTCCACATCACTGGCATAATACCCTTAGTGAGTGGCCAATGCAAGATAAAAGCGCTTACACTTTTCCTAGGTGCAAACTTAAGATCTGTATAGGGAAACTTCAGCTTAAGACAGGGTACCTACCCCACCCCACCCCCCCAAAAACTCTAGTCAACTTTATCCTCGGAGTCCAAACCCGAAAAATGCCCTAATTTCTGGGTATCAGAAACCACCAGCCATAATTTGCCAAGCAAAGACAGGTACTCATTGATGCTTAAAGTATAACTAAAGGCAAACATTTTTTTTAGTTTTGTAGGTATATTACAACACCTGTCAGTTTTTATTGCTGTCTGTGCCCTGTTAGGGTGATACACCCTCTCTATTGTTCCTGTTTACCATTATCATTGAAAGTGAAATATAAAGCAAATCCCAAATTTTGGGTTGTCCCCAAAAAAGTAATATAGGGGGAATATTCCAATAGGGACACTAGCTCTGGTGACCCGGGGGTCCCCAGGAAATTCTCTTTATTTGCAGAATTCTCTCACTTCCTGTTTGGTTATGGAACAGGAAGTGAAAGTAAATCTCAACAATGAGACAAAGATGGCAAACATAAACCTGGCAGGGGTGATAACCCTCCCTTACTCTATCCAAAATGATATAAAATGTTTTGACTATAGTTATACTTTAAGAACAATATCACATTATATTACTTATAGCATCCTATTACTGCCAGATCCTATTCATGTTGCAAGTTGCATTACCTGTAAGAAAAGAGAAACAACAAAGAAACAAGAAAATACCAAAGTCCTATACTTGTAAGAATGACACTCCAAGGCATTTACATTGAGAGCAATAACAATTCTAGCTATTTTTATTAAAAGTCCAACCCTGTATGGCCCTTAGTCACCACCTAGTGGTAAGAAAAAGTATAACACAGCTCTAGTATCTGGTGTAGAAATGGTGTAGCAGCTTAATTAATGGCTTGATCATGAAGATCAGTCCTAGGAAGAGAACACGCCCCAATTACAAACTATATACACAATGACTGAAATAAACGTCCCAGTCAATACACATTTTCACCTTATCACACCCTACTTACCATAAACTTGATTCAAATGTTAAGCTGTTCAGATCTTACCACTAGCAGTCAAGGAACCAAGGCCAGCAGTCTTCTCTCCCAGGATCACATGTTGTTACCACTGGCAACAAGAACAAAGAGGCCAGATGTTTCCTTTCTTAGGAAACATAAGAACACAGGAAACAGAAGCCAGCCATTTTATTATCCATGAACATATGTTGTTACTATAGCAACCAGGAACAAGAGGCCAAGCAGTCTTCTCAAGCACAAACATAATGTCACTACTGGCACAGCAGTTTTCCTTCTCACAGCAGCAGTAAATCACAGAAGAAGGGGTCCTCCAGCAGGGAAAAGTCATTGGCAGTCTACCAGCAGTACTTTACATAGCTACATAGTTAGTCTGGTTGAAAAAAGACACAAGTCCATCTAGTTCAACCAATAAAAGGGAAA